>LS488148.1:467009-527478 GCA_900490705.1 Pristionchus arcanus | reverse complement strand
TAATATTATTATTTAAATTAAATAAATTAATACAATTCAGGGCCGGCCGTCGGAAGGTGAACGATCTGCGCGCACAATTGGGCCTCCCGCCCTTCAACGAGAGTGCCTACCCGCCGGATAGTGTGCGGCTGGTGAGTGCTGAGGGGTACGGTAGCCGAGAATTGCGATAGATACGATATTCGATGGTACGGTTAAGCCAGAATAGCTTATACACAGCTGATAGCGTGCGAATGATGAGGAAATCTAGAGGATATGGTAGTTTTGAATCGTTTGTATTTGGACATCATAGTGTTCACATAACCAGGTGAATCGATGCTGAAAGCTTACATTTAGTTCCCAAGGCACAGGGGTTTCCGATTCCATGTGGGTGCTGCCATATACTCTAAATATCAATCTCCATCTCTTTTGCCTACCGTATCCTCTAATTATCGATTTATTTATGTGACCTACCGTCGGAAACTACCTAAAAAAAAACAAACATACCCCGCTTTCGAGGTTTCTGTTAACACGGCATGTAACCTACGATTCGCAAACACACCCGGCATTCATAGAATCAGTCGTTTTCCAAGGGTTTTTGCATAAACATACCCCGTTTTCGAAGGATTTTTTCACCTAACTTTTTCATGTATGCTCCTATTAATCGATTACTTCTCAGTGGCGCCTGCTCGAGGCCGAGTCGGCGAGTCTCGCCAAGCAAGTGGAGGACATGGAGGCGCGCATTCCCGAGTTGGAGAAGAAGATTGACGGGCTGAGGAGGAGATTGGGAGAGGAGAAGAAGGAGAGGGAGGCCAGGAGGGAGCAGGAGGAAGATAAGGTACGGGTTGTTGTTGTTATTATAGACCAAAAGTGGATGTAGTGAGATTGGGTGACAAGGTGAGCAGGGGTTGCAGCGATGGTATAAGACCTAGAATTGATAGAGCAATCAATGAATGGTTTTTGCGCGGTCTAAAATAAATAGATGAGAGATTGGGATAGGAGAGGGAGGCCAGGAGGGAGCAGGAGGAGGATATGGTACGGTAGCCTCTACAAATCGATATTCCGAAAGGGTACGGTAATGAGTGAAAGGGGAAGATTATTGGGTGAGGAGAAGGATAGGTTGCAGTTGTTGATGCTAGTGCTATTGTTTTTATCTATTTTATGGGCCCTACAAGATTGGAGCTAGTGAGATTGGTCGACAAGGTGAGCAAGTGTTGCAGCAGGTGGATAAGAGTTAGAGTGAGTGGGACGATTCATTGGATACGGCTTACAGTGATTTTTAAAATAGATCCTCAGTGTGAGTTGGGGTTACAGCGAGAGTATGAGAGCGCTGAAGTGAGTAGGACGTTCGATCTGTTTCCCTTCTTGGGTTTGCAAAAATAATGTCTGGACATGCACGCAACCGATGATGAGGTTTCCCTTTTTTTTCTAATATTTCCCTCCCAGCGGAGTTAGGGTTGCGTCGAGGGCATGAGATCTTGAGGGAGGTGGGGTGTTCGATTCTGTTCTTGACCGCTCTTAATTAGAATTTTAAATGCGATATCCAGGGATAAGGTTGTATGATTTTAACAATAGATCCTCAAGGTGAGTCGGTGTTGCAGTGACATTGAGTCATATAAGTCCACTGCCTAGACAGATGAAGATCACTCACATATAAAAGTTGAAAATACAACATTTTTTAAAATGTATTAAATTATTTATCAGTGATAAAAAATTATCAGGAGAACGCACGCGCCTACTCCGCCTCGTCCCTGGCGTCGAATCCCCTGCACTCGCTGATGGAGGGAGTGAGCACGGATGAGGAGAAGAGCCCGCTCGAGAGGGAGAAGGATCGCATCGTGGTACGGTAGCTCAGTTTTCGATCGGATTTTGGCGTAGTGAGGATACTGTAATGCCGGGGAAAGTTACGGTAGAGAAGAGCCCGTTGGAGAGGGAGAAGGATCGCATTGTGGTGGGTTACGGTAGTTCAGTTATCAATAAGTGATGGGTTAGGGTAGGAAATGGGTGCAGTAGGATACCCGTTTGCGATATTAACTATGCAGTATCTTCACTACTAATATTAACCAGGAATGTTGCCTCTATTAAAAGCTATACCGAAAGGTCTCCTCTTGTCACAACCATGAAACACGAAACTTGCAATGAAATTTGAAATTTAGTAATGCTAGGTCCCCATACTTACTGACCGTTCATTTCAAATCTGCGTTAATGACCGATAGGTAATAAAGTTAATGATTGTATCGAGCAAGATAATAACAATAAATGGTTTCGAGTGTTTGCCAAAATCATAGGAATTTCATGTTTCACAACGACTCACTAAAGGTGCTCGTTACGGGCTTTTCAATGCGTACCACGATGGTTAGATGAAACAAAAAATATAAAAATGGACCCAATCTGATTACACACATTATTTTTTTCAGTTGTGCAAGCGCGTTTCTCGTCTGGAGACCCGCTGCATGCGACTCACTCGAGAGTTTGAGGACAGAAAGGAGCGAGTCAGGGTGGCCCAATTCGAGATCAGAGAGAGAGCGGCCAGGATTGGTGAGTTAATTGATTAATATATTGATATATTGCACTATTATTAGCTTTTACCAAGACATTATGCTGTAGTAGTCATTGTGCAACTGCGATGTGGCCCGTAGATATCGACGAAGTGAAATTTTGGAGCTATAATTGAAAATTGGTTTGAAGCGTGAGTTAGAAGACAGAAAGGAGCGAGTGAGAGTGGCCCAGTTCGAGACTAGGGAGAGAACGGGCAGGATTGGTGAGATAATAATCGTTGTTACGAAGAAAATGTTGTTGAGCAGATGAATCCGAAGACAAATTGATGCAGTTCTGATTTCACATGACTAGTACGATTGTTGCAACCTCAATGTCAATGGCGTTGGGCAATATTCGAAGGAGGTTTATAGCAAAAAAAAAAACAATTATCTTGGTCATTTAAATGGATATTTCATTCAGCCTGGGTTAAAGCTGATTGTGAGCTAATCTATTGCAGGCGACGCGCACCTCTGCTCGGACGTCGCTGATGTCGTCTCCATTCCACTCGATGCGATAGACACCGTGCTGACGGCGGAAAGGGTGGAGAGGGCCGAGCAGGCGAGGGAGGTGGTGAGTGGTGTAGTTTCCGAATTGAATCCATGAATTGATCCGAAAGAGGATGAATAGTATAGGTTTCGATTGTGCGCTGACAATGGAATGCGACTATGGTGTAGCTGATTTTTTGTAATCATTCTCGCTCAGTTACCACATTAGGAAGGGTCTACTAATAGAAATGTGGCACTCATAAAAGCTACTGTTGATTTGTTTCCGATTCGATAGCAACGGCCGATCAACTTGTTTAGATATTGTGAGATTATACCATCGAGTTGAAACGAAAGACTTGCTCATTTTTTTGGGAAATTCATTTGTTTTGGCAAGCCTTTTCTGTCGAAAATGCACCAATTTCCAGGTGGCATTCAAGTACCGCGAGTGGGCAGAGCGCGAGGCGTTCGCATACGATGAGTTGTGAGTTTATTTTTTATTATTTTTATTTATTTTATTTATTTTTAAATGTGCAAATAGTGTATTTTTTTGAGAAAAGTGTGCGGAAGCAACCCGGTGAGTTGATGGTAGATAGGGTCTTTGAAAGGATGGCATTGTAGCCAGAGGTCAAATACCGCTCCCGAAAGGACCTATGCATACCACATTTTTCGGCCAATTTGAACAAAAAATTAGAGAAATGCGTGCCACCATTCCACGAAATCAGTGAAGATTTCACAAAACCTAGCCTCCTTACGCCCAAAAATTTGGAAAATTAGGAAAAGCACACCACATTTTGAGTATTATGACCTGAGCATTTGACCCCTGATTGTAGCTATGTGTAGTATAAGTCGGTTCAGCTAGTCGAGTGAAAAAATAATTTCTCTGCGCCTTTAGCACACACTTCTATAGAACCCGCGCCCGCACACAGAACGAGTTTCTTTGTGTGAAACAGATAACATTTGTTTCCTGAATAATAATAATAATAATAATAATAATACTAATAACATATTTTAATTATAGATTCCTGCAACTGCACGAGCTGTGGGACGCGTGCAACGTGCCGGAGAGAGAAAGGACGCTCCCGAAGAGATTCCTGCCAGGTACGGTAGTCCTTTCATTAAGGAGAGGTGCTCTAGAAGTGCCGGGTTAGAGGGAGCAAAGGGAGAAGGGAAGGGTTCCTTCTAGGTACGGTAGCATGGAGTACTGCAGCTAGTGACTTGGGTACGGTAGGAGTATATCGCACGTAAGGGATAGTACTGTAAACATTCAGCCAATTACGATGGCATGGCAGGAGGGGTGAACATTTGTGTTATCTGGCACTCAACCAGGAACTTTCGTGTTATGGTGCCTTATGATTAAACCAGCCGGGACTGCGCGCCTACGGCGCCCGTGCCTAGAAGGGGTACAATAGGTATACTGTAGTTAGGACACTGTAGGGTTGCGGTAATAGGTCATCACATCATGGCATTTGAGTAGGAGGGGGGAAGAGCCTGACATGTTTACACTTGTTTCCTCTGCGTCTCTGCCCGAGAGAGTTTCTCTGGCGCTCTCGCCTAGGTGAACAAACATACACACGCGCACAGGGAGGCCTTTCTCCTTTATTAAGGAGTATGATGATTTGATGTCTAGCAAACCAGACAGATTTGTGCTGTGATGAGCTTACCTCTGAAGAGATTCGCGTGTCCAGCAATTGTTTCTTGACCATAATTTTAACTTAAATCTAATTATTTCAATGTATTAAATTTCCAGAGAAGCACTCTCACCACGAGGTGGACCGGGCACGCGCAGAGGTCGAACGACTGGCTGTGATGAAGGAGGAGAGAGCCGCCATTCATGAAGCGATGGAGAAATGGATGAGACTGTGGAATGAGAAGGTTCGTGGGTTTGTTAACGAAAAGAAGCAGTACCGATTGGTTTGGGGTAGTTTTGGTTCAGGGTTATGGTGGGGTAGAAACTTAGAAGCGTCTGGTAGTAGAGTGTGATGAAGGAGGAGAGGGCGGCCATTCATGAAGCAATGGAGAAATGGATGAGACCGTGGAATGAGAAGGTTTGAGAACTTTTTATAAAGTTGATTGGTGTAAAAAATCACTGTAAAATCGATAGATAGGCGTGTTATGGTAAAGTAGAAACGGAAATGTTACTGGTGGGGGTTGGATCGCGCGCAGTGAGAAGAGAATCGTTTCGGGGCAGTTTAGTGGCATTAATGGTAGAATTGAAACCTGGAAAAGTCGGTCTGGGAAAAGAATGAGAGTGATGACGACGAAGAGGGCTGCCATTCACGAAGCGATGGACAAGTGGATGAGAAAGTTTTGTGTTTTTAATATATTCCGTGAACAAATTAGTGCGGAATAGTTTCCTAGAAGGGTATAGAAAGTAGAAACGAGAATTGACCGGGCAACAGAAGTCGCGGTGGGTTGAGAGTTGATGTGCAGATCTTGAAGCGATGGAGCTGTGGATGAGGCTGGGGAATGAGAAGGCGGGTCCAGAACTGATAATATTCACAAGTTATCGATTCACAAGTGCATAGCGCTGTGGAAACGAGGAGTAACTGATGTTTGAAGCAATTGTGCTATGTATTGGGTCGGAGGAGGTGGCTGATGGTTAAAGTGGGGAAGAAACCTTGAAGGTGTTGGGGGAGGCAGTGAGTGTTAGCACAGCGCGGCCAACCTGTGGATCAGTGGATGAGAGTTGTCGATGAGGGCCAGTCGAATACGCAGTGATTTATTTAATTTGTATATTTTAAATTAATTAATTAATTAATTAAATATTTAATTTGCAGGTGCGCTTCGAGCAGGAGAACGAGGTGCGCGCGGAGACGGGCGTGAGCAAGTACGCGAATCGCGCCGGGACCCTGCTGAAGGCGATGAAGGTACGGTAGGAGTACGGTAGAGGTACCGTAGGGTTCGGGATGAGGGTACGATAGGTGGAGGTGAGGATACGGTAGGGGGGTACTATTATGGTAGGAATGAGGATAGCAAGTACGCGAATCGCACCGGGACCCTGCTGAAGGCGATGAAGGTACGGTAGGGGTACGGTAGGAATATGGAGGGTGGGGCAGTCCTGGAGGGGCAGTCCTCGCTAGACTTACATTCAGGCTGATCACGTTGATTGAGTTTTTGTATTCCGCGATCCCGGAAATCATTGTTGATTCTTAAAATTGATGTGCTCTTGTAGAAATGCTGAAGCACGAATCATTCTGCTGATTTTACTCGATTGAGTGTGCTTTACTCCCAAATGCAGCTTTTCGTATTCAGCGTTAGTGTGCTGTAGTATCGATTCATACCGTATCCCATCTACCGTAATCCATTTTGAACTTACCGTAATCCCGCATCTTTGCAGCGCGCCAACCAGCTGGACAAGGCGTGTTGTACTTTCTATTGCCTTATTTGCGAAAATTGATTACTTACCATAACCCACATCTTATGGAGAACGCACCCTAGTGCGATGTAATATCGACTGGCATCATTACCGTAACCTGATTAGCCTACCGTAACCCAATCATCATTCCAGCGCGCCAACCAGCTGGACAAGGTGCTGCTTCCCGGCGCGGCCATCTGCCTGCACAACGCGTGCGAGGCGTACAAGGAGCGGAGGGGCGGAGAGGAGTGTCGCATGCATGGTGAGTATTACTAATTGGGGCGGTGCAGAGTGGAAATAGCAGATTGTAAGGATGAGGGGAGGGTTGTGCAAGGTATAGGTTTTTTTTCTTAAAAGAGTATAATAAGAGTATATGCGGTCCAATCGCGGGGGGGGGGGGGACAAAATAAAGTTGGAGGGGTTGCTCAACACTGCTTGCGCAATTCATGTTGCTCGAAATCCATTTGAATGCTAGTGTGGGATCTGCGATGATTCGACAGACAATTCCTACACATTCAAAACAATTGTCTACGTTTAGACGGAAACTTACTTGTATGGTCGTGTTTACATGCCCAATTCATGTTGCTCGAAATCCATTTGAATGCTAGTGTGGGATCTGCGATGATTCGACAGACAATTCCTACACATTCAAAACAATTGTCTACGTTTAGACGGAAACTTACTTGTATGGTCGTGTTTACATGCCCAATTCATGTTGCTCGAAATCCATTTGAATGCTAGTGTGGGATCTGCGATGATTCGACAGACAATTCCTACACATTCAAAACAATTGTCTACGTTTAGACGGAAACTTACTTGTATGGTCGTGTTTACATGCCCAATTCATGTTGCTCGAAATCCATTTGAATGCTAGTGTGGGATCTGCGATGATTCGACAGACAATTCCTACACATTCAAAACAATTGTCTACGTTTAGACGGAAACTTACTTGTATGGTCGTGTTTACATGCCCAATTCATGTTGCTCGAAATCCATTTGAATGCTAGTGTGGGATCTGCGATGATTCGACAGACAATTCCTACACATTCAAAACAATTGTCTACGTTTAGACGGAAACTTACTTGTATGGTCGTGTTTACATGCCCAATTCATGTTGCTCGAAATTCATTTTTATGCGAGTCTGGGATCTGCGATGATCCGATCGGCAATTCTAACACATTCGATACAATTTTCTACCTTTAGACGGCAACTGGTATGTTTGTGTTTCGCCGAAACTACATTAGAGAGATTGGCATCGAGGTAGTAATAGTATGGCGGTGTATTCTCAAAACAATTTTCAATTTCTAAACAAAGATAGCTTGCGCCTTTGTGTTTCACGAAATCTACATTAGGGGATGTGGCTTTGAGATTGTAATGGGATATTCACTGCGGTGGAATAACAATAATTGCTAATTTAATTAAAATAAATATTTTTTGAAAAATCAATAATATATATTTGCAGGCATGACGCCGCCCGAGTACATCGAGCACGTCCGCCAGGAGCACGCTCGCGAGAAGGAGGAGAAGCGAGCGGAGAGGGTACGGTAGGGGGGATTACGGTAGGAGATGGGAGTACGGTAGGAAACGCACGATAGGAAGGAAGGGTACGGTAGGAATACGGTAGGGTTCGTGAGATTACAGTAGCAGTGAGAAGGAGGAGAATGCGAGCGGAGAGGGTACGGTAATGGGGGGGGGGATACGGTAGGTAAGAGGTATTTTAGGGAGGAAGGGAGGAGGGGCACGGTTCATCGATCATCGAGCACGGTAGGAGGAACAATTGGTTTTGGAGTGTAGTAGGAATCGATTTAGCTCCCGGAAATACGATGGTAGCTAGAGTGAACCAATTGCAAGATACAGTAGTCCAGGTCTTGTTCAAATCCAATCATTTGTGCATGACGGGAGTCTGAAGAGTAATTGAAGTACGGTAGTTACAGTACCCCTCCATTGCAGCTCGCGGCGAGAAAGGCGGGTCTGGCGGCCGGACCGAGCGGATCCAACATGACCAAGAGCCCCTGGATGCCGGGCAGTGGTGAGTGGTGTAGTTTACTGATTGGGAATAGGGTGGTGAGTGGTGTATTTTTTAAATAGTCGATCGAGTGGCACAATTGTTCCTGGTCATGTTCAATAGATGTTGTAGAAGTGAAACTCAAGATGAGTAGTGCGTTTACGAAGTGTCGACGAGTTCGACCATCGCTCGTAGCTGCTTGTGTTTATTATGTTTATACTAGGGCTGGCTAAACGATTCGGCTTTGCGGTGCCGCAATAGGGAGAGGTCAATAACGGCGCCGAAATAATCATTGCGGCGCCGCAATGAGAGATGGGAAGAGAAGGGAAGAGGTTCCCAAGGCGAGAGAGCGTGCGAAACGAAGAGACTTCTTCCCTTCCCATTGCGGCGCCGCAATGATCATTACGGCGCCGTTATCCTCCCCCCTCCCCTACCCTCTCGCATTACGGCGCCGCAATGTGACCTCCCTCCATTGCGGCGCCGTTTACGCCGTATTGCCAACACTAGTTTATACTACCCGATGCATTCTTATTGTTATTGTATACGAGCTAGGACTCATGTAGCAATCGTGAAACGCGAATTGAACTGGTTTTAAAAATTAATTTTCTATGCAATATTTCTAATTCATACCGATATTGTTCACAACCTAAGGGTGACGTAGCAACAGTGAAGCGCGAACTGTGTTGGCTTTAGGAAAAATGTTGGTCGTATTGTCGGCCTGCTCATAGTTGGATCTCATTGTTATTATGCGCAAGCGCGGGCGGATGTAGCATTTATGAAGCGCGAGTTGTGCTGGTTTAAAAAATACATTTTTATTGACAAGATTTCTGAATCTAATTGATATTTTCCACAATCTAGAACTGACGATGTTCCGGTGAAGCGCGAGGTGTGCTGGGTCATTTCTATTGTTATTATTTGCAGGCCGTTCCGCCTCTCGCCTCGCCCCGACCGCCTTCTCCACGACGCGCCTGCCCACGACGCCCTATGGAGGTAAGAGTGGGTTACGGTAGCGATACGGTAGAGGAGTGGGTTACGGTAGATTGTGAAGGAAAATATGGCCCTATCGAATCATTTTAGAAGTGGTCAGGTCTATTTGTAATACTGCTGAAACGTGAAGTTATTAGGTGAATGAGTTAATCAATTTAATGCCTAGAACTTGTCTTTCTACTAAAAGTAATTGATTGCATCATGCATGCAAAAATTGAAGGATTTTGGAAAAATGATCGACTTGCGATTCGAAATTACTAGGCACAATGATGTCGCAAGGAATGTACAAGACCCTTGCGGTTAGATTTAATTTAATGATCGCCATGCTGATCGAGCGAAAAAAATTTATTATCGACCTCATGTCCTCCTCTTTTTTCTACTCCATTCATCGTGAATCAGACAGCACATGAGAGCATGGGAAAGGGAGAGAGTCGGACAGATTCGGAAAGAGTCATTTCACAATTAATTGGTTATTTCAGGCGCGAGCACCCCCCGACTGGGACTTGTGCCGTAAAAGCCATTTTTTTTTAAAAAATCCATTTTTATTAGGATTTCTTTCTCGAGCATTTAAGCTGGCCTTACCAGCGGGTCCCACCTAACGTAGTCTTATGACTGTAAAATCGCTTGACGTGGATACACCTTTACCTTTTTTTACTCGAGCATTTAATCAACACAGATGTTATCATGCAGTGACGAAGGGGGGGGGGGAGAAAGGTCGGATGAAAGAAGGTGATTATTTTGATTATCATTTCAGGCGCGAGCACCACCCGGCTGGGCGCACTGTCGCGAGTGGCAGCGAGCACGAGCGTCCTGCAAGGAATGAAGCGATCGCCCATGAGCATGAGGTACGGTATAATGGTTATGGAAGGAGTTCGGTAGGGTTATGGTGGGGGTACGGTAAGAGCATGGTAGAAGGCGCTAGCTTCCTGCAGGGAATGAAGCGGTCGCCCATGAGCATGAGGTACGGTAGGGTTATGGTAGGGGTATGGTTCGAATATGGTAGGGGTATGGTAGTGGAGGGGGTAGCGGGGTTTCTGTAGCTTGGCGATAGGGCAAAGCCGCACGACAGGTACAATAGCTAGGAGTTCAATGCAACCGATTAGTACTATTGTACAAGTCAACGGCCATTTATCAGGTACCTCAGTGCGCAGAGAGCCATGTAGTGTGTGTGAAGCGGAAGAGTGGGGGGGGAGTAGAATTCGCCTTTTCTTATTGTTTGCCAAAAGTGTTCGCATTATTAGCAGTGCGTCCAGAGGAGGGATAATGGAGAGTGACTGAAGCATTGACTTACTAGTTTATTATTCTTAATTGATCGCGTCATACTGTAGCGATAGGACAATGTTAAAGAAGGCTTCCCACGAATATCTGGCTAACTGAGTTCTCGGTGTGAGGTGGTGGGTCGCTGTTACACGATAACACTTTCGAAACACCCAAGTCACCATTTTTCGTTTGAACCGAGTTATGATCAATTGGCTGCGTGCCAAGTGACCCTGAAAAGCAGGCAACGAGTGAGAGAGCGTGCGGAATGAGGAGAGCGCTTCACTCATTCCTCACTTTGCATAGTCACTCGCGCTGTTCGTGGGACGCCTTCTTTAAGCGCGAGAGCAACAATGAGATTTTTGGATCGGGAAACGGAAACTCATCATCCACATTGGTGCACGAAGTGTCATGTAGTGTGCGTGAAACGGGAGAGTGAGGGGGGGGGTCTTTTTGGTTGATATCCCAGGTTGGTCGTATTAATAGCAGATTGGATCTGGGATAACGGAGTTTGACTGAAACACGAACTTGCCGCACACCACTAGCAGACGATCAACAAAAAGTAAATGTTCCTAAGTTATTTGTTACGAAAGCGCTAAGGGCAGTAATCACATACCTCAGTGCACAGAGAGCCATGTAGTGTGTGTGAAACGAGAGAGTGAGCAGGGTAGAATTCGCCTGTTTTGCCTGTTTGTCCAAGGTAATCACATTATTAGCATTTTGTCCAGACGAGGGATAAAAGAGAGTGACTGAAACATGGGTTACGATTGTGAAAAATATAGGAATTGTTTGAAAGGTAAAAAGAGAGGCTAGACTGTATAGGGTGGCGATTGGATGTATGCATTTTTTTAAATATAGTAAAGTAATAATTAATTAATTCAGAGCGCCGACGACGCCGACCGCGTTGATGCAGACGCCGAGCAGGAGCAAGGTCAGGAATTTTATTTTTTTATTTAATTATAATTATTTAATTTTATTATTTACTTTGTCATATTCATGTTTTTTTGCTCACTAGAAGTATTGTAGTAGCACTGAAACGGGAATGCTGTAATTTCTGGATTTGTTCAATTGAGATTGGAAAATTAGAGAAAAATGTTGCGTGGTGGTTGTGCGTTGCAGGGGTTGGATAAGCGCAGAGAATAAAGTGGTTTGGCAATTTGATGCAGTAATTGAGTCTATATAGAACTATTTCATTAATGGAAGATTCAAATGGAAATATTGCATTTGTATTCGGTGATGAAGAATCGATAAAGGCCTGTTTCGAATGCTCAAAATGAGGAGAAGCTGAATTTTCCCCCCATTAATTTCTCATTTTTTCAGTTCGCCACGCCCTCCGCGCCTCATCACACGCCCAACACGAGCGTGCTCTCAGGACGAGTGGGGAAGAGCCTGTCCAAGGGTCAGAGAATGTCGCCCAAGAGGTACGGTAGTTATAGATTGATTGGTCAGGGAGGGATACGGTAGAGGGTATGGTATTGATCGAGAAGATAGTAGTGGCACGATAGGGTTGCAAGTTCGGGATCAATACTCTCGCAACAGTGCGGGAGTCTCGCAAGGGTGCGGGACTCCCGCAGTCCCTTCCTATAGGAGACGGCGAAAGAGCGTGGGGAAAGGAAAGAGCACATTCCTCTGCTCTGTCTGCACTCTCTCCCAACCCCGTGATCTCTCGTCGGGGAGGCAAGGGAAGAGGTCAGTGCGGGAGTCTCGCAAGTGCGGGACTCCCGATCTCGGTCTCGAACCGACAACCCTATGGCACGGTATACTGAAGCATGGGGAAAAAGGCTAGAAGTAAAATGATCTCAGTGGCGATTCATGGTGATTCTGAGTTTGTGAGAATTGGTATAGGTCGTTGATTCGAAGTACGGCAGTGTCCATTCCCTTGGAAATACATTTGCAACGAGGTAGAGATTTGGTGATTATGTGTTTCTCGGGGTTTACTTACCAAGTTGATGTTGCAAGATGGCAGTACTCCTTCCTCTAATTGTCTTTCAACCCTGTTTCTCCACATTCCGTTAGGAAGTTAGCGAGATGTGATGCTAGTAGGAACGGGCAATCAGACAAAACAAATTTACCGTTACCATTCGCAGATTCTTCACGCCGATTCTCGCGTCGATCTCGCCCATCTCCAACTACATCTCTTCCTCCTCCAGCAAGGGAGGCGCCCGTCCCACGGCATCGCCCCTCTCGATGACGTCATCTTCCGGGGTCTCCTCCCTGCGGCCCTCGACCGCGAGCCCGGCCCCGATGGGCTATCCGGGCGGCGCCAACTCGGCGCGCCGCGCGGCCGCGGCCGCGCCGCACGCGCGCATGCTCCCCGCGCACCGCCTGCTCCCTCCGCCGCCGCCCCAGCCCAAGACCCCGATCGGCTCCTCGCTGGGCACCCTGTCCAGGACCCCGAGGTTCCTGTAGGCTACCGTATCCCTGCTATTGATTTCATGTCGAGAACACTCGCGTTGTTCCTGTAGGATACAGTATCCCCGGGAGCTCCCCAGTTATTGATTATGTTGTGAGCCCCCTGTAGAGTCCTGTAAGATATGGTATCCTGAAACTCGTTTTGTATGTTTTGACCCGATCCTCAAAATCTTTTAATATTTGCACACATCCATTTCATTCGGAACTATCCTGGAAGATCCAATGCCCCATTAGTTATTGATTTTTGTGATAGAGAAGTTACAGTATGCTTTCCCCCACCCGACCCTCTGATAACCCCTCAAGTGTACTGCATAATATTCGCGCATCATCTTGTCTCTAATAACAATGATAATATTCGGAAGTGGTCAAGTATTGTGTTGTCTAGCTAAGCTGTAATTTGAATGATTTTACTCGTTGAAATCACGCTTATTTGTTGAATTCTGGTGTATAATAGCTACTCGGATGTTTAGTGCTCAATTTAATTAACCCCGAAAACTGTGTGAATTGGAAGTTAATCCCGCATATCGATAAAGTGATATAATCAATTGTCTGGTCGTGGGAAGAATTTGAGCGTTGAATAATCGCTGTACGATATCTGCAGTTGGTTTCAACTCAAGCCAGGTGGTTTGATGGTGTGTCGATTCATCAAATGTTCAGATTTTTGCGATATATTGCTCTAGTCTTACTCTTTGTCGAATAAACAATTAATAATTATTTATTTAATTAATTAATTACAAGAGATGGCATCCGAGAGCGAGCTGTTCGACGGCGCTGACGATCTGTTCATGGAGATGTCCTCGCAGGGAGGAGAGCCGACCACGCAAATGGTATGAGGGTGCGCGCTAGAAGCGCCGGGTGGGAAAATAAAGGGGATGGCCGCGTGCGCTACACTAGGGAAGGAGAGTCTCAACACTCAAATGGTAAGTACAGGGTTACGCTAATACGGTAGACGAGGATTATCGTAGTAAAGGGCTACTGTAGATACTGGAATCGCTTGGAGGGGTTGCCGACAATTGATCTTTGATCTCTCTTGCAGAGTACGCTGGATGCGTCGGAGGCGGTTCGCGCGGCGGAGGAAGGCGCGGCCGCGGAGGACGAGGAGTACGTGACGCCCGCTCAGGTACAGTACGATGAATACGGTATCAAAAGATTACGGTATTAGGGTATTACGATAGATCAAAATGCTAAGTATGCGCAGGCACGGTTAGCGGGATTACGGTAGAAGAAGGGGTGCGGTAGAAGACGGGGATGGATTGCAAAATATCGAGTGATGCGAGACGCCCGCCCATATACGAGTCGAGTACGGTGGAAGTACGGACTACTGTAGATAGACCATGTATGGGATATATAAGATACTTAACCGCAGAAATGTAAATAATTCTAAAAAAATATTGCACAATTATTATTCATACCTCACATCATCAAGTCGAATCCAAGAATTTGAAATCGTTGGTACTTGAGCATAGCGTGAAGCATAATTCCACAATGACATTCAAATTAATCGAGAGCTTGTAAAGAAAAAGAACGTTTTCCCTGCGTCTTGTTCAGTTTGGAATGGCACTTGGATAATCACCGTTGCAGCAAACCATTATATCTCGATTTTTTCACAAACGTTGCTCGAGGTGGAAATTCATATCTAAAATAATAATATATTTTCTAAACTAGACCCCCGGTATAATTTAATAAATATTTAAATAATTTAATTAACTTCATTTAATTTCGCAGTTGCTGGCCGAGATGAAGCAGGCGTGGCAGAACTGTTCGCGTTCTATTTATTCCCCTTGAAGCCCTTGAAAACGCGCGCGCAAAATTTTGCATTTTTTTTTACAATTTAATGACTTTCCTAGCTGAATTTTGGCCCAATTTGGCATAAGTTTTTTTCAAGTTATTTTTTCAATTTTCGGCGGTTTAACGCTTTCAAGTGATTGTAATAATTGCAGTTGCTGGCCGAGATGAAGCAGGCGTGGCAGAACGAGTGCGGCGCGCCCTGCCTCCTTCCGCATCGATTCGACCTTGTCGACATGCTGCTGGAGCAGATCAACGACATCGAGAACGCCATCGGGAATGTGAAGAATAAGGTACGGTAGTTTGTAGTTTGTGGCCTTTAGTTTTATGGTAGAGATGAGGTTGAGGTAAGGTTGAGAAAGATGTGGTAGGTCAACCATATCGAGAATGCGATCGGGAATGCGAAGAATAAGGTACGGTAGTTTGTAGTTTGGTCTTTGTGCCCGCTGAATGGTGAGGTTGCCACCCGGCACATCCCAGATCCAGAGATAGGATACAATCCCAATGAGGCTTACTCAAAATGATACATCTAACGTATAGAGCTGAACAAGTACAAATTAATAGTGCTTTCGATGCGCAATCTTTGTTGCTAGTTTGTTTCTATGTATACTGTTATTTATATACGGTAGCCTACCGTACTATCATATTGATCGTTTACTCTTCCGCTCATTGTCAGGCCCCCGTATCCCTGACCTTGCGTTACCGTATCCCTATTGATCTTCAGTGATGAGCACCATCCTCGGACAATCGTACAAAATCGGGGGATGACAAGAAACCTGTCGAAAATCGCGGGTTTTGCTGCAGAAATCGGGGGTTATAAGCGTAAAACAGGAGGTCAAAATCGGGGGTATGGTCCGATAACTTATTTCTTACCCCTCAGGACAAGCCGTCGCTGCCGATGCACCAGATGGAGGTGGCGCGCGTCCAGTACATCCTCAACGACTACATGAGAAGGTACGACGAGGATTTGTAGAAAGCGCGCGCTCTAGTCAAGGCGGGTTAGAGACAGGAGGGGGAGGCGTGGGAGAGGGGGTGGAGCTTCGGGAGCGAGTTGGAGGTGGCGCGCGTCCAGTACATCCTGAATGACTACATGAGAAGGTACGGTATGAGGGGTACGGTAAGGGGTTCTGTAGATGGGATACTGTAGTTTTCGTGTTACAAAAATATGACGACAGTGGGAGTACGGTAGTCTCAGCGTGATCTTTGATCTTTCTCATTTCAGGAGACTGCACAAGATCGAGGAGCACGCGCGTCTGGCGCTGCGCGAGCACGCCTCGAGGGAGGCCGAGGGACAGCGACCGCTGCTCGGAGACAGGGAATTGGTGAGTATCTTGAGAAGAGATTGTGAGCTAGAAGCGCCGGGTTAGAGGAATCGGTGGGAAGTGAGGAGAGCAGGGGCGGAGTTAGGCAGGGAACGCTGCTTGGTGACAGGGAACTGGTGAGTATCTTGAGATGAGAGCGCGTGCTAGACGCGCCGGGTTAGAGGAATCGATGGGAAGTGAGGAGAGCAGGGGCGGAGTTAGGCAGGGAACGCTGCTCGGAGACAGGGAACTGGTGAGTGTCTTGGGAAAAGCGCGCGTGCTAGACGCGCCGGGTTCGAAAGAGTAGGGGGAGTGGAGCGCTTCGAGCGGGTATGGTAGGGATACGGTGTTATAAGGAGCACGTCTCGAGGGTGGCCCTGGAAAAAATTGAGATTTAGTGAGTAGGTGAATTGGTGATGCGCAGTTTGATCACATTCATTGAATCGGGGCAGGTGGTAATCGTATCCTCGAATAATGTCCTCGTATAATGATGCTGAATTTAGTGATTTTCGAGGAAATGCAATGACAGGCGATCCTGACAGGTGTGCCATAACACAAGTTCACTGTAGTTCTGTAATATTGATTTTTAGCTCGTAGTTGTGCTTCAAATGGATACAGCGTGATACCGCTTAATGATCATCAGTTATTTTTCTTGCAGACATTCGCGCAACGCTTCGCGGCTGCGGAGACGCGTCTCTACCAGGTTTGCAGTTTGATCTTTGATCCTAGTGATAGTTCGATTTGTTCCATCTATGTGGAAAATATTCGTTACCTCATTTATTGTAGTTTGATCTTTGATCTTTGAACTCCTCCCAGGCGGCCTTCCTGTCCAAGCTGCCCGCTCCGCTGCAGAAGGTGCCCGTGCCGGCGCTCAACCTCGAGCACTCCCGCTGCTTCGCCCAGGTACGGCAGGGGTACTGTAACGGGTGCTGTAGGAAGGGGACGGAGGGGAGGTTACGGTAGCTGGTTGGGATATGGTTGATGGTTGATGGTGGTACGGTAACTAGATGAAGGAGCACTCCCGCTGCTTCGCCCAGGTACGGTAGGGGTACGGTAGGAGTAAGAAAGGGGAAGTACGGGATACGGTAGGGCAGATACGGTATTGGAAGGGTACGGTAACAAGGTGATGCTGTAGGATGGGGTACGTTAGATAGGGCTATGTGGTAGAAAAGGGGACAATTGAACGAAACATTGAAGTCCTGATAAGTGGTTAGATTTCATGCAAGCATGAAACCGCAAAAGCGCATGACTCAATTATTTAATTTTCTCAATGACTTTGGAGTACAGCTCAATACTTCTAAATATGCTAGTTACTTCTAAATAAGGTACACTGTACTTTTCCATTGACGGTTGATCAATGTCTGTGGTCAACGATTGTTGCAGTTTGATCTTTGATCTTTGCGTAATTGTTGCCAATTCCAGGTGCTGAAGGACGACGTGGAGGACGTGTCGGTGCGCGACCTCATGGATCCCACGCAGGTAATAATAATTAATATTTATGATATTTGATGGAAATAGCGATGAAAAAAGTTAAAAAGGTGAAAAAAAGTTAAAAATTGGAGATACTGAAGAACAGACAATGAAGTGATGAAGTGAAGTGAATTGAGTGACAAGAGATGATAAAGAAATACTGACAAAAAAAAATAATAGTGTTATTATGAGACGAATTTTTGAATTTGGCATTGGACACCCGAATAAGTACGGACAATGAAAATGTGTGAGAATCACTGGTCAAGTTGTGGTTTCTGAGTTCCGTTTTGTCAGAGAGTGTGGTGAGATGGTCAATAAGTCCAACCTCATTTTGAAAGAGTGTTTTAATCACAAAAATAATGGCTTTCGCATCGATATAGCCATCGTTGGGAGAGACTCAAAAATATTCACTAGTCAAGTTACGGTTTCTGAGTTTCGTTGTGAACAGAGAATGCGCTGAAATCTTTGATAGTCGCACAATTTCAGCATTACTCTACGGTGTATTTTAATGCCCATTATTAGGAGCTTGCTTGATCTTTCGTGGTAGTTTTTGTCCCGGTAAATTCGCGCTGTCTATTCAATCCATATCAAGATGGAATTGCGCACATTGATAGTAGACAAGTATCTAAATACACACGTATTTAAAAATGTACAAAAATATCGATCTACCTACCGTAATCTTTTCCCCTCAGGAAGTCGTTGTGTCCCTGCCGCGCGACTCCATTCACTGCATCTCGTTCGCCTCGCTCCGAGAGCACATCGAGAACGACAAGATCCTCCTCATGTGATTACGGTAGACTACGGTACCTAATCTAATATCGATCAAACCCCTACTTCCTACCGTATTCGCTTGTTGTAAATGTCCAATATTCGTAATTCTGATTACGGTAGACTACGGTACCCGTGATTCTCCTCGTTTTGCGTGCTATCTTGTCCCTTTTGGGCAGTTAGAAAATGCGTGAATTGTAGACCATTATAATTTCTAGATTGTGTTCCCGATTTGAGCTATCGTATTCGTTTGCTGTAAACGTCTTCACAATTTTGTACTTTGAGTTAATTTGAATACTAAATAACTTCGATGAGTGACCCCAGGACAAGCATCCATCGTTGCACCTTTGCATCTTCTTTATCGGTAACAGGTAACATAGCAGTAACAATAACAGTGAGCAAAAGGTAACATGTAGGGAAACAACGTAAAGCAATGTGTTTACATAAACGAATGGCGACCTATTATATTTTACAGCTAACTGTTGGGTAACAGCGTAGAGAACAACGTAAAACAATGTACCGAATGGTCGGCCTTCACAGTCTATACTATCTCTAGGTTTCTAAGGGTTGGCCATTTCCAGTCCGTCCAACAAGTGCAAATGTTGCCGAAAGCTCTGGTAATATAGGGGGCGACCTGATTCATGGCAGAAATGCTCTCCATGGGAAAGTTGGCGACACTCAAAAGTTGGGGGAGGAATTGCAAGGGGAGTCGAGCGATCTCCCCCGTGAGAAAGGGGAAGCTGTTACCGAAATGGACGTCGATGGCCTTCAGAAGGACGGCGACTTTGTCGTAGGGGATGCGAGCGGTCATCGCAAGGTCTTCGAAGTCGTCGAAGGGGCACGGGGCAGCCTTCAGAAGGGCGGCGATATCGTCGAAGGAGACGCCGGCGGCGCCGGAATCCCTCAGAAACGCGGCCGTAGCGTTGAAGCGACAGCCGATCACCATCAGAAGAGGCAAAATCTTGTCTGCTGTGAAGACGACCTGAATAGATTGGCATTTCTAGAGCCCACATGCCACCCCAATAAATGCAAGTTTATGATTAAGCCCTAAGCTCTAAGCAGTGAGCCTAACAGCCATCAGCATAATACAAATTAGCTTGTTCAACCTGTATCGAGCTTCATAGATCAAACACTTGATAATAAAATTGTTGTTTATCGTAGGTTTATCAAATGAAAAAAAACTTACACCGTTGTACTGGAGGACGTGCGCAGCGAAGACGCAAACCCGCTCCTCCGCGGTAGTCGGGATCGTGTTCTAAACATCATTAATTGCGTGCAATTCAAAAAATATTATTCCGTTCGGTTTTTAAAATTCTACTCTCGAAGTTGTTTACCTTAAGGTCGGCGCGAAGTTCGGCGAATCTGTGACCCATCCTATTCGCCAAGATATTCATAAGTAAGACGTTGCCGGTTAGACCGAAATCATACATTTCCTCTGGAGTGACATCGATCTAAATCAATAGATATTTGACCAGCCAACCAATCAAATAAATCATTAATCATTAATCGCTAAATCAAATTAATAGCTGTTACTTAGGAAAGTGATAAGTATATATCCTCACACCGTAGCGCTGGACGATGATTGCGACCCTAGCGCAACCCTCATGGGATTTGAGCAATTCTTCCAATAAGGTAGTAGATGAGCTCAAGAGAGCATCCTGAGAACGAGAGAACGTGACCATCGTAGACCTGAACGGACATAAGCTTTTATTTTCAATTCAAACGATTTTCAACTTTCTTTGTTTCCACGTTCGTTTGAATTGAAAATAAAAGCTTATGTCCGTTCAGGTCTACGATGGTCACGTTCTCTCGTTCTCAGGATGCTCTCTTGAGCTCATCTACTACCTTATTGGAAGAATTGCTCAAATCCCATGAGGGTTGCGCTAGGGTCGCAATCATCGTCCAGCGCTACGGTGTGAGGATATATACTTATCACTTTCCTAAGTAACAGCTATTAATTTGATTTAGCGATTAATGATTAATGATTTATTTGATTGGTTGGCTGGTCAAATATCTATTGATTTAGATCGATGTCACTCCAGAGGAAATGTATGATTTCGGTCTAACCGGCAACGTCTTACTTATGAATATCTTGGCGAATAGGATGGGTCACAGATTCGCCGAACTTCGCGCCGACCTTAAGGTAAACAACTTCGAGAGTAGAATTTTAAAAACCGAACGGAATAATATTTTTTGAATTGCACGCAATTAATGATGTTTAGAACACGATCCCGACTACCGCGGAGGAGCGGGTTTGCGTCTTCGCTGCGCACGTGTATGATTGCCGCGCCGAATGCATTTTTCCCGTTTTTCGTAAAATCGGGCGATGTTCCCTGCCTTCCTTAATGGTTTCAACATGCTGTATTGGTGCGCGCGCATAAGGAGAGCGGACAATGGCAATTGAAGCAAGTAAAGAGGGGTTGTTTTACCCACAGCTCCTATAAAGGAACACACGCCCGAGGGCGCGTTTAGATAGTACGCGAAAGTAGCCGGCCCTGACTCACCGCACTCTCCATTGCGCATAGTTTCTTGCTAGCCCTAGCTTGTTCCATTATTACCTTCACCCCGGGCGAGTTCAAGCGGCATCATAGATGGGTGCAGCCGATAGCGACCAGCTGACTAACGGGCCCCGAGCCGAGATGCGCTCTCGATTTCCTTTATTAGATTCTCGCAGTCGATAGATTATTGCCAGCACTCAGCTTCCTCCTGTTGCGCTGCACTTACGGAGTCATTTTATCCGTTCAATACGGCTTCGGAAGGGGTGCATACTGTGAATCGCAATCCCAGCGCCACAACAGATTATTGGGTGCTACTGAAACCACAAGATGACTAGACATCAGAGTCAACAGATATTGTTGAATGTGTAGAGGAGTCAATCTTGTTGTGCGACGCGGCCCGTGTTTGTTGTCGTTTTTGGCTCCGTTACCCATTATTTTCCTTCTCGAAGGTTGCTAATCTGCAATCTATACACGGGGTGGCGTTGTTGCTAGGAATTTTGATCTTTTGATTGGCATCTGAATTAACACTCATGCATAGCTGATCCATTTCTTACATGAGTCCATCGGCGTTCACCGCACTCTTGTTTTGTCACTGAAAATGAAACTGAAGAGTGCCTATCACTATCCGATTCGAACTTTACCTACTCGCACCTTTTCTCCTCGTCCTCCTTCGTTCGAGAGCGAGCACCAATAGATTACCGCATATCCGATTGCTATCACTGATCTTTTCGAAAGCGAGTTACACCCCGGTGCGGTGTGTCACTTGATTTCCCGCTCTTGTTGTGTGCCCACACAACACTTGTTGTTATTAGACACCCCCTTTCGACACAACGACAACGATATTTGGCCTTCGTGGATTGTACCAATATCCCAGGAGTTGCAACCACACGATTAGGACAAATAAAACCAGCCGTTTGTATACTTGCTTGGGATTTTATGAATCAAGAGTGTGTTCAACAAATAAAACCACACATGTTTTTGTGATCAACGATTCTACCACCGTTCCCGTCTGTATAGTAATGGAACAACACGCGTTTGTGGAGAGATCGGTGATGAGTGAGCTCACTCACAATGGTGGGGTGTAACAGATCGATCAGTGATCACCAGATACTTTGGCATGAAGAGCAGGCTCCAGAACCATCTGATACTCAGCAAGAGAAAAGCATGTCTGGGTGTAATGTCTGGCTTCTGCACTCGTAAATGTTCAACAATTAGCTGGCAAAACGACACATAGTGTTCGGTTTACCACGCCGTATGATTGACGAAACACCTCCCTCCCAGTGCGAAATGAAAAGATCGCGAACGCTACGTTCAGAGGAGTGTTCCATTGATGGCGGATTGAGAAAGGGTGGGGGCGGATAATCTCGGCTACCAGGGTTTGGGCAATTTTAGTTTGCCCGGGTGCTCGGCGGGTTCGAGCAATCGCCGAAACAAGTGGACGTATAAAAGGGATGCGTGCAACCGCGATGCACCCGCTAGTTGAGTGAGAGCGATCGCTCGGCGATTTGTTGGAATTTTAGTTGTTGTTGTTGATTTGCTGGTGCTAGTTTCACAAAAGGAACGACATACATATGTGAATAGTTCCTTGATATATGTTTGCATATTAGATTTAACATATTTTAGTTAAATGAAAGGTACACAATCGCTCATTATCAGCTCAGTGCGGGCCAGGAATGTATGAATCGGTTCGGTCTGTCCTTATCGCTCGCATCCCTCACGAGTTGTTGTGTGTTTTCTTCTTCGTTGCCCCCTTTGATCTCTGGGGCGAAACTTTGACACCGGCGAGTCAGACATGTGCCACGTGGCAAATTATCGCAAAGTCATCATCCGACCCGAGTAAGGCTTTGGATCAGTACATTATCTTCGAATGGCCTGCTAAAGTAGTAGTTTCGTCCTTAAGGTAGCTTATAAACCTACCGAAATCCGATTTAAAGGTTCGCGTTCTTCCTTTTGATCTTTGGCCGCCGAGCCATTCCCATCGTTGATATTTGAAGGGCTGCTCGTCAGAGTTTAGACAAATAGGCGGCGAGAGGTCGAGCACAGCTCATTGCCCTCTCGATTTTACATGGTCTCTTGCTCATTCTGATCTGCGAAATAGCACGAATACAAGAGACGGCTCAGAGTTTTTAAGAAATGTTCTTGCTTTCTCTATCGCGTTGTCTCTGGAACTGTGTTACCGGTGGTAGAGAATGGATATTTGAGAGGGTTAAAGAGTTCGGAGCAAGTATTTGTGTGAGAGAAGGTCGGCATACCGACACAGGAACTTTTACGCCGGGGTTTAGAGAATCCTCTTTGCTAAATCGACCCCCCCCTCCTACGCCCATTTCGAATCAATCATGCATAGAGTCGCTATCAATGATAAGCGGCCTCTGTGATTTCTCCGAATCTGTCAACGTATTGAAGAGAAGAATGCGATTGCACTCTGTGTATCGCGTTATCACTGTTTCTGGCGGGCCGGGGAGGAACAAGAGTCTGACTCTCTCATTTTGCCACAGTCTCTCGCCTGTCTGACTGGCCTGGATGAAGGGCAAAGTAGGGAGTGATTGAGAGAGGGGAGACCGCTAGAACAGTACCCTTTGTTGCCGATCGCTGGTGCGATGGAGGGAATGGAGCAATATTTAGCATCTCCCCATTCCGATCTGTAATCTACCTCGTATGTGTGTGTGTGCGAATTTGTGGAGTAGATATGGAGTACGCTACAATGTACCTCATATAAAATTCGCGGAGTTTGCTGTGAGAGTGAAATTGGAAGTGTGATCAATGATCAAACTCGCGCGATTTCAAGATATTTCTGATTTCTGTGTTGATGAGCTGCAGAGCTCGATGCGCTATACCTCACCATTTGCTGAGCAGAGTTGGTGATTTTGAGTTGCCCAGATTGATGATCGCGTGTCAGAAACATTTTGGTGTGATGAATATATCGTTTGGAACATAGAAACCACTGCTTCTTGAATAAAAACCATCCTCATCCCAGGTGAATGCGCCCGACAAGAGCACACATCGTTGATTGTGTAGATCTGTTGTCCGCACGCCGCTCCAGCACCCTAGTTTTATCCGCGCCCTCTCCCTCGCTAGAGTGGGATTGACATTTTTGGCACGAGGCCAATGGCGCTGTGTGCTTGCCCTTGATCACGCTATTTAACAATGCGTTTGGGTCGCTACATAAATTGAAATCAGGCCGACAAAAGAAGCTTGCAATCGGCTGGAGTCGAACCGGCGCCCTCAGGCGGACAGACCAGCGCGTTAGCCAATCAGCCACGGGGCTCGTTGGTGAGGGTGATACAGGAAGCTCACACAAATGATGGTGCGCGCTCGGCCGTCGCAAGGGTGATAAAGGTGCGCATTTAGAAGCTTCCAGAGGTTGTCCCTGCCTGAGTAAAATGATAAATGTATACCGGGAGCATAGCAAGGATGTGTGGCACTACGGCAAAAGCCCCAGAACGTCCCCAAATGCTAGAGCAGAATAAGCACTAACCCTAGGCTAATGTCTGACCCTAAGCACTAACAATAAGCACTAAGCCTAAACAATATTAAAAACAAGCGTAACCACATTTGATAACGACTGAGCGTTTTTAGAATAAGCGATTTTAGACGCATTCTGGGCTTCTGCACTAGAGCTGGATGTGTTTAGGTGTACCTTTGTTTGTTTTTTCGATTAAATTAGAGAAAATAATGAAAAAAAGCAAAAAATAAGAAGAATTTATTAGAAAATGGGAAAAACTGACTCGTTGCGAAAAATTAGTGTTTGAACATGAATTTTTGAGAACAACGAAACCCCTGAAAAATCAAGAAATATACGGTAAGTCGCGCGTCAAACTTTTCGTCCCATTTTCAGCGCGGACGACTAGAAGTCCGTGTGTCCGCACGTTCTTCAGTCGTTGTAATTTGGTGATTCACCATGCTTATCAATATTGACGCCGTCATGTTAGTTTATTTAGAGGTCGATTCGAGGAACATGTGTGTCTATTGTCGCGTAATATCGTGGTGATAAGGATAATTGTAATTGGCGCTGAGTCAGCGCTTATCGATATTACTGTGGAATCCGTCTCTTATGTCGCCAGATTCTCTCGTTTGGCTGATTGATCAGAGATAAGGCAAAATGTAGAGACGAAAACATTGGTCTTCCGGGCGGAGGGGAGGGGGGCGATAATTAATGGATTGGTCAGCTGATTGGTCGTCACGAGGCTTGTTTTCTTCCCAAGATTGCTTACAAGACTAGGGGCAAAGTCCGAGGGTGTGACCGGGGTCCGTCAGGGGTTTGGATACCGCAGATCAAGGAGAATGTCCGTTTTTTCATATTGTTCGATTTTCGGGTTCTGATTTTTTGTGTTTCATAGAATTCGGGGAATCCCGAAGATTACGTGGACTTGCGTGTTTTCCTGCGAAATTCTGTCGATAGGTGACCGTGTTTTGATCAAATTCCAGGGGTTTAAGGGATCCTGAACCCGGCCAGTTGGTGCTTGTGACGCGTTCGAGTGCAGAATGGAGTAGAAGAAGCAGTAGGATGGGAGTTACTCTCTCATTTTTGCCTTATCTCTCGCCCTTGAGCCAGGTTGATAGAGCAAGAAACGCAAAGGCGTCAGGTGTTTGAGAAGAGTTGAGGGTGTCTCTCTCATTTCGCACTGCTCTCTCGCTTCTCTGATCGTTGAGTGATAAGATAAGGGGAAGAGACTACGAGATTGTTCGAGATAGAGGAGATCACACGCCTTCGTGTCGATATATATCGAGAGAGGCGATGTCATCATATCAACTGACTACGTCTCTACGTCTCTCCTGTTAGCGTGCTCTCTAGCTAGTAGCCTTACGGTTAGGTTGCACCCACGCAAACGGCAGTGGATCTTCAATGTTAAGTGTGTTAACCCCTAGCGTTAGGGCTAAAGTGACGTTAGATCAGCGATAGTATAGCAAAAAAAAGATCATCTGACTACCGGGATTACTAGTAGTAGTGAGAGAAGGAACTAGAGTTCACGGGATTAGCGAGAAAAATGCGCCATAGTACTCTTCGAAGAGCGTTGCATTCGGTTGTTATGACGAATGTAGCGCATAAATTTCACGCACTCCGCCTTTCCCAATGATCCATCGAAGGCCAGAAAGAAGCATGCGAAATGAGGAGATTGTGAATGCATTGTCACGTTCACTGAATCGCATGTGATATTTTTGATTTTTGCTCGTCGAACTAGTAGCATTGATGTCGCAGAGGATGTATATGGGATGGGAATTTCATCTATGATTGATTCTCCCTCTGTTATTTTTATTTTTACCAAACAAACCACCTGCGATTGCCAAGTCTGCTATGAATATAGAATGAGAGTTTTCGTTTTTCGAGAATTACATCTCACACTTTGCTGTTGCAGTGGGAATATGTAGGATGGGAGTTTTAGGAGAGTTTTATGTTTTATTGAGCAAAGATTGATCGCCCGTAGCTGATGCCCTAAAAAATAATCACAGGTGATTCGTTCCGTCATTTCGTTGATCGGTTTCTTGGCGCTTTGCTGTTGCAGTGAGGTTATGTAGGATGGGAGTTTCTACCAGGAATGATTTCACGCTCATAGGTTTTCAAACCAATCCCATTCGATTTCTTCCTTCCCTCGTTTCGCTGATGTGTTTCTTTTCGCTTTTTTTCAATTTCGAGATAGTCAGGGACCCTTGCTCTCTTCTCATTCTCTACTTCCTTGCCATATGTCACAATCTGCCATGAGAGCAAGAAGACGAGAGCCTCTGCGTCTCTCGTTTTCGCGTGCTCTCTCGCTCCTCTGACTGACGAGAGACAAGGCGAAATGGAGAGAGCATTGATCGACGAGAGAAAGAGGGTAGAGGAAAGGGTGATCCTTTGTCTTTTCTCCCCTCTCCCAGCCCCCATCCACTCATCTCTGCTCCAAGAATCACGTTATCCGCGGAGATCTATTGTACTGCCAAGCCAGCCGGGAGGCACCACTTCCGGGAATAGTGAGCACGTACGCTAGACGGGGATCAATCTACGGCTCTGGGCGAGATAGCGTGCGAAATGAAGAGACGACGAAGGTATGGAGAACTCTACTAGACAGGGAAGAGTGATCTGGCTCTGATTTACGCATTGCTAGTTAGAGACTATGCGAAATGAAGAGAGTAGGGGATTAAATGCGCGCCGGCTAAGCCCCACAATGTGGAAAGCGCGCAGATCAATTGCAATTCGAATTTCCAATTCGACCTTTACGGCCCTGAATGCCTGAATGGAATGGCTTACTCTGATCGTCCGGGCAGATCAAATAGCCTGGGATCTTTCAATTCCTAGTGATTCGTTGATGAGTGCACTAGCCCTCCAAAACCGGGAAGTTCTTCCTATAGACAGCTCAAAATCGGGGGTTTTATTGCCTTTACAGGGCTCAATTTGCACCAAAGTAGGGGTAACTTCATTTTTCCGCCCCGGTGGTCATGACTGATCACTAGTTTCTTTCCTACCAGAAAGTTGCCAACCCATCGATTGCCACTTACTCGCCCTACTCTGCGCCTCCAAACAAGTACCGCGAGTTTACTACTGCCATTCGACTCTTCCCTTTCCTTCCCTCGTCGCGGCGCCTCCCCTCCCCTCGCACGCTCCCTCCCCTCCCCCTCTCGCTCTCTACCCGCCCTCTCTTCCGCCCGCACTCTCTCACTCCCCGCCTTTCGCACCCTCGCACGCCCTCCTCCCTCTCGCACCGCCCCACTGCCAGTGACAATAACGCGGTCTTTACTCGACTCTGTCCCCTGTCAACCCTCCCCCCTATCTTGCTAGTTATCGCGTTTCACCGTTACCGAGTTCTTCTTGAGAGATAGAGAGACCACGTGAGCAGAGGGGTTATTTAGGCGGGGATGGTGACAGTTTTGGGCGCGGAGGCACGTCTTTGTTTCGTGGTCTGTCAAAAGTCAAATTTGGTCTTCTTTGTACTCGAAACGAAGCCATGGTAGTATATTTGAAGCACAACGGGCACTGTGCCTCCACTTTGTCAGATTGATTGCTTGCTTCGATGGCTTTGTCCCCACTGCACCTGCTCGATAGCTGGTCAGGGAGTAGTATGGCTAACGGCTCGGAGTAGTGTTGCCAGTTCGAAACCCAATTATAGCAGGGAAACGAATCAATTGTGGTAGTTTTCTTGGTCAATTCATTGAGTTTTATTGTCATTATCCGAAGCGTGCGCCAAGTCGGTTAATTTCGTATTTGAATTTATCGATTTCTTGTACATTATCGACATTCCTCGGACAGTAGGCTCATTTGAGCATTCAAATTGTCCGGCTTCCCTAGCCAACAATGGCGGTGAGTGGCGCGGACTTATGGTTAATTCAGTTATTTGTGCCCGGCGCTTTTGCGTCGCTCCGTGCCTTCCCGCTATTGGGCAGAGCTAGCCCCCTCCCCCGGAAGTATTCTCTGGCTCTTGTTATGCATCCTCTTCCGTGTTACTGGTAACTTGGTTTTGAAATTCGTTTTGAATGAGTACAAGGCCGTTTCCCGGGCTAAAGTTGAACTTTTTGGCCGCAGCTTGTATCATTCTAGTCCTGGTGCACTTTCAATGCGGGTTTGGGCCTGCTGGATTAGTGTAGTGTCTCGCAAGTGCAGCACTAGCGAGGAGTAATGGCCGGGGTCTCTTGTTTCGCCATGCTATCTCGATTTTTTTTCAATGCGGGTTTGGGCCTGTTGGATTAGTGTAGTGTCTCGCAAGTGCAGCACTAGCGAGGAGTAATGGCCGGGGTCTCTTGTTTCGCCATGCTATCTCGATTTTTCTAGTCGACGAAGGCTCTAGCTCGTGGATAATTGAATCCAGAAGAAACTGGGCTGTACTCTGTGTCCAGTAGCAGAAATGGAAGAAACGAGGAATAGGGAGCTTTCAAAAACAAAAGCGAAGCATCCTCCATGTGTCCCCTCCCCCTCCGCTCTTGCGAGGTAGTTAGAGGGAGCAATTCCGTTGTCATTTCCATCCCATTTGCGAGAGGAATAGTCTTACTTTCTCAATTTCCCATACTCCCTCTCTGCTCTGATCGAAGAGAGAGCATGGGGAAATGAGAGAGCCGTGAGCGCCAGAAGAAAGTGGATGACAAACTTCTAGAGGGGAGGAGATGGGAGCGATGTTCCCGTCACTTCATTTCGCCTTGTATCTCCGTCAGTCAGAGAAGGGAGAGAGCACAGCGAAATGAGAGAGTCAGCCGGTAGTTCGGGAGAAGTTTCGTGTACAGAAATGCCAGTAGACACCGATTCATGAAGCGTGAATCAGCCTCGCTTCGTCTGATTGATTTAGTAACGTCATGCCGATCTGTAAGTTAGTTTCGCTACACGTCGACTTTTCCTAAACAATATGGCTTCGATAGCCCGAGTTTGAGCTGGTCAAGCTCGATTTGAAGCTAGGCTGATGCCAGGAGGTCTGTGGTTTCGCATCGAGAGGGCTATGGGCATAGATCCGCTTACAGAGATGGTTATCCGAGGCAGATCCGCCCTCTAGATAATGGGATGTACATGGGAGGTTGACGGACTGTCTGTCATTTAATTGGTGCTCGGTGTAATTGCGCAATTGTGGGATCATCGAGCGCCATTGAGTCCGTAATGTGTACTGGATACTGCAAAATAGGTATTTTTGTGTCATTTTTATGGTTTTCGGTGATGATCACAATGTCGATGGGATTGATTTGGCCTTTCCAGCGCCCTTTTTTCCGAGATCGACTCTTGACTCTTTTATCTACTCCTTCCTTTCACTAGCGCGCCCGCTCTCGATTAGGCTGTTGCGCAAAGTAGCGGGCGCGTGATTAGTTTTTGCTCCTTCCTTTCTCGAGATCCCAGGTTTCATTTGACCAAATAAGGTTCGATTGTAGCCAGTGTGGTTGAGATTTCGGCGGTGATTCATGGTGGTGAATATATTTCATTTTTCGCTGTATCCTTTGTACTTGTCCAAAAAAAACTATTTTAATTTCCTTTGCGACCTTGAACGATTTGGGCGCGATTCAAACGGTTCCTCTCTAATCTATCGTCATATCTCCGAGGCTATTCGAGAGAAAAAAAGGTGAAATGAATGACCCATACTGAGTGAGTCAATCGAGTACGGCCCTGGCTGCGATGAGCGGTCTGACTCTCTCAATTTCCCCTGCTCCCTCGCTTCTCTGATCGAGGAGAGAGCACGGTGAAATGAGAGACATTTGTTCCTCCCTGCCACCTTTCTCTGTTCACCCCTCACTCCTCCCTCTCGCAATTCGCATCTCGCTTACCTTGACTTTGGTCTCGGGGTGTGGTAGTATGCCTCCGTCTCCTCGCTCGCTCACCCACTCAATAGCGTCACTGTTACAGCAGAGAATTCGTCAGTTTCGTGTTGCTTGCTTCCCTTTTTGCCCCGCGGTCACCACCTCCGGGGCTGACCGGTACAGCAGCAGCGTCCTGTGGGGGCTATGGAAATTGGGAAGTTGTGATCCGTTTTTATATGTGGAGTTGGCGTTTCATCGATTGGTCTAGTAGAGTGCTTTGGCGCGATTTGCGATACTTTCTTAATATCCAATAGAAAACATTCTTAAAGACAGCTATCGCATCTAGTTGGTTCGCCTCCCGATTTTCGAAAATGCAATTGCGGTTTCATTGATTGGTCTAGTGGCGGCTTTCCTCCGATTTGCGTTTAACTCTAGCCTCGTTGTGCCTTGATCCCATTCAGCCAAGAACGTAGCGAGGTAGTTTGCTCAAGAGGCGCCAGTGGGTCGCAGTCCTTGTACCGAGAGTAGGGGATTCGAGGCCAGCGGGCATATTTGTTGTTGTAAATTAGAGATAATGACTTGTAGCTGGGTGCTCCCGTTCTGTTTATGTGCTCCTCACAAGTATTAGTTAAAAGTCTGGAAATATATTCGAGAAGGTTCGTGATCCAGAAAATGGAACGTGAGGCTGAAAAGAAGGCAAAGGTCAGCCATTTTGGAGACTTTAACCCGAGTCTGATTGATTGGTTGCTGCGGTGATGCGTTTCTGACGGGCATTGGGTCAGCTTTCGAGGAAGGGTTTTAGGAATCATCCTTATCTGGAATGATGGTAAGGTTCTGGGCAGTCAGAGAAACGAGATAGTAAGGAGAAATGAGAGATCCAGATCATTGGGGGATCACGTTGATGCTTATCGCATGCGGTCTCCAGCAAGGCAGAAGGACGTCTTTGTTTCGAGCCAGCCCCTTATCGGACTATATCAGGGAGAAGTCACGCGGGACAATAGGGGCAGGGTATCGGGGAGGGGAGGTGATTAGAGTGATTAGGTTGATCAGAATAGAGGCGCAAATGGGCACGTCTTCCCAAGTTTTGAGGTTTTCGTGGTCTTATTAGCCCAATTTCACCGGGTTCCAGATCGGGGGGAGCTGCAACCCTGGTGCCTTTTAGGAACAGGGAGGAAGCGGGTTTCGCTGAGGCGTATCAGGTTGAGACGATTGGGCTGGAGCAATATGTCTTCTCCCCAATTTGGAACAAATGAGCGCCTCGTGAATTCGGGAGTCAGAGTGCGCTCGAGTTCGGGGATGGTGGGAATTCTGAAATTGGGCTCGGCTGTGTTGCTTGAAATATAATTTTGAAGTGGACTCGACTTTGAGCGCTGATCATATTTGAATTTGATTTAGTTGACCAATATTTCGCGTGTTGTCAACATTCGCCCATTTGTTCTCTGTTTGTGCGCCAATTATTATTTTGCTAAACATCGCACCTCTCTCCCTGATCATCAATTAATGGGCGAGATTTCAATCGCCGATTTTGCACAAATGTCCCTAGTTTTTCGACGTCGCGTGACTGGTGTTTCACCGTGATTTAATTTTCAGATAAATATTTATTATTATGTTATTGACCCTCGCTGTCCCTCGTGCCCGATTGCTATCTACGCGATGCCATCGCTTATATTATTTTCGAATTATTGTTTTTCATTCATTTTTGAATATTCAGATGCAGTGGTCGGTAGCTCTGGAAGGCGGTCCGCGTCGTGTCAACCACGCAGCGGTAAGGGCGACGTTTATCACTTTATCAAAAAGCTGTCAATTTTTCATTAGGCGACGTTTCGCGGTTTCCACACCACCAAATTTAGATGCTTGTCGATTTTTGGACAGACGACGTTTCCTAAACGAGTACACCACAGGTTCTGCTGGGCGACAACCACATCTACTCGTTCGGCGGCTACTGCTCGACGGAGAAGGCGCAGGCGCGAGGCGCGCCCATCGACATTCACGTCCTCAACGCAAGTGAGTGATACGGTAGCACGGGAAATGTCTATCGGCAACTGAGTTTATAACCAGGTTACGGTATATTGATCGCTTGAAAGCATCCTAAGTACTCTCAGGAAGTAGGCTGATAATGGGAGTATGGGGAAGTGAAAGTTCAGTTAGCGCAGTAGTGTCAGAGTGAAAGTGCGTGGGTTTGGGATGTGGTTAGGGGAAGTGGGATCAAGTTAATTGATGAAAATCGCTTTTGAAGATCTCTAGTACAATCGGTGCAGCACCGAGCTCACTGGTTTGAAATTTTCAAAGTTTCACTTGGGAAAATATGTTTGCTAAGAGAGATGGAGAATGATCAAGCCTATTTGGTGATATCTGTCAAGTGCAGTAGGTGCAGTGTCGATGCACCTGGTCTGATTTTTTTCCAAAAACATTTGCGTTGATGAGTCGATTCGAAAATGAGTGTTGACCAATTTTGCGGACGTAAGGAAGAAAATGAACAGAGGAGGCGCACCGCGCGCGTTCGGGTGTTTACACGGCAGTTGTAGAGAAGTGGAGAGGGGAAAGGAAATGGGGACCATGGAACACGAGTATTCCGGGATGATTGGCGGGGAAATTGGGTGGAAATTGGATGGGATGAGAGGAATTGAGAGGTAATTTGTTTTTTTACGATAAAAGCCCTGGTTAAATCAGAATTACATGTGTCCACAGTCATTAGTGAAGTTGATGCAAGTCGCCGGGTTAGATTTGATGAGTTGGTTTTCTCGAATACGGATAATTCACATTGACGATCGTTCTTACTATAGCTGCATTTGTAGGGATTAGTTTCTCATGATTGGCTGAGACCGAAAAATAGACATGGAATGCCTCCATGAATTCTATTACAGCCGGCGTAGCAAGGAGTCGCTAGGTTACACTTGGTAGATGATTATGCCGATCACTTGAGTTCTTGCACGGTTTTCTGCTTCTTGTGGAGATTATTTAGTTGTTTTTTTATCGAGAGGGAATGGTCGACGTAGTGGCATTAGGTGCCTCCATGGCTTCTAGTTGAGACGATGCATCCGGAGGTCACCAGGCAAAATTTTGTTAATTGGTTTTGACTTCGTTGGAGGGATCATATTGAAATGGTGCTTCTCCAGCGTCCTTGAATAGTTCCTACGCCCGTGAATCACCAGGCAGCAGATCTCGTGAAAATCAGCCACATTTCGTCCAAACAAAGGGCAAATGTACTGCGGTGTCTTAAGGAGATGGGAGGAAAGGAGGGGGTGAGGAGTAGTGTAGTTAGCATTATCAGCCGATAGTCACACTTTCGAACAGAACTGATTATTGGCGATAAGGATCGGAGACGTGAAAATAGCGTTGTGCCGCGTGGTTTCGGCGAGTTCAAGGTGACCGAGGGCTATATGAAAGATGATTGGCATGAAATTGGTTGAATTATAAATGATCTATTTTTAATTTCCCCTTAAAATTCCACACGATTATTGTAGAGCTAGTGCGTGGGATATCACATATCGTTGAAACATAGAGTTGCCTATTCCTAATGCGCTATAAAATCGCTTCCATTGGTGCGCCAAAATGCTTCTCCATCATGGCCCTGAGTATCGATTACTGGTTATCGTAACCTTGATTGGAACAACCAAAACAATACCGTAATCTTGTATATCGATTGATAATCACCTCCCTGCTTGCAGCGACGTACAAGTGGCAGCGCGTGTGGTCGGAACAGGAGCAGCGGCATATGGGCACGCCCCCGAGGAGGTACTTATTGTTTAATTAATTATTTAATTAATTAAAATTAGTGTGATCATCGATACTTACCGATGTAACTTCCTACAGTCCCATTGGTGGGCACTTCTTCGATTTTTGGCCCAACCTTTTCTCAAAGAGTATTCCCTCCCTACTACCATTCTCATTCCCCACCCACTCCACATTCGGAGCGGTTGTTGTCTGGGCCAAAAATCGAAGAAGCTCCCATTGGTGATAGGATAAAATAATGATGTAAAAATGGAATTTTCCTCCAGTGCCGAGGAGATAATTCTTTAATGAATGGCACATTAGAGATTCACAGTCTTGAGATGTAGCCCGATTGACCCAATTGACGATTAAATAAAAGGAGAGTAAAATCAGATTAAAATACCTTTACTTGCACGTGTTAGACGTTTTCCATGATACTGATAAATTAACTACAGTCGCAAAATGAGGTAGAATTCGGACGCATTTATTTGATTCTTTTTCTTGTAACCCCTTTTTAAATGTGATTTTACAATTTTTTGTTTTTAAGGCATCGTCGCGGACGGAGTGACGTGCTCGAGGAGGTGGCCAGGAGGGGATTCCGACTGAACGCCCAGGGACGACTGCAGGGAGTGGTGAGTGTACGGTAGTCGGGATGGGGGAGTACGGTAGTCTGGTGATATCGATTGAATGGAAGGTCAGCCTGAAGTTGGCGGATTTTGAGGCACCATGCGAGTTGTGGTTGCAGGGGCGGGATATGTATAGGTAGTTTTGGGATAAAATGATTCCATCGGTACTTCGCTGCTAAAAAAACAACCAATGTTGATGTTCAGCGGGCCAAGGTGAATTGTAGCCGCAGGTGTGATACAGCTACGCAAAACTTGAATCCGATATGATGGATCCACTTCTTATTGCCGTTCCACCTAATCAATCGTCATTCAATCATCTGAACATTTAGATGGATGAATTGAATTTTCATAGTTTTTTTGATACCTTGTGAAGTGCGGTTGCAAGTGTCGGATAGATATGGGTCGTTTGGCGTTTGAGTGATTGTTCGCCAGAGCACAATGGGAAAAAGTGTTTTACTGTTGTCAGATGTCCAAGGTGAATTTTGGCTGCGGGTGAGGTATGAATACGACGCTCTCGAGTCCAAAATGTTTGTAGTGTTGATCCTGCTCTTAAAAATACGTACTTCCTGCATTTTCAAGAGGCCGATCATCTGAACTTTTGGATGCACATTTGTAGCCGGAATAGTGCGGGATAGATATGTAATCTGCTCGTCTGTCTGTCTCATGTTCCCTTGCATTGGTTGAACTCTGTGCGCGCTCCTCCCCTTAATCGCGCTCGAATTTGCGATGGTGATACGTGCAGCGGGATAGAATGTACCCGCCGTCTCTCCGTTTCACACACTATCTTGCCCTCTCTGACCGACGAGAGAGCATGCGGATTGAGGAGGGCAGAAAAGACTCAATCATTTCCCCCAATTGTGGGGGTGGTGCTGATGATTGGTAATTCAGTGGGTGCACTCTCTCGAATTGGCGTGATCTCTCGTCAAACGAAGTGAACGAGATCTAGAACATTGTTCCGATTGTTTCACCGCCAGAGTTCAACCCGGATTCAGTTCAGTGAATCAGGAGGTTGATTCAGTGAGTCCGAAAGGATATTCATGACCAATCGGGGATCTGCAAATGATAGTGTATGCTGTTCAGATACCGGGTTGGTCGGTATGAAATCGTTGCTTGGCAATGGGTGCATAATCCGTAGGAATTATTGCCAAAGTGTCAACAAGTTAGGGGTTTCCTCGCTTTTTCTCTGGGAGAAATCCCTGAAAAGTAGTGTCTGATCGACGAGAAACATGCGAAACGAAGAGAGCGATGCTATTAGTATGCAAAATTGATGGTGGAGATTGCTTTGCAAGAAATTGCCTCTTCGTTTCGCACACTATCTTAAGGGTCAGAGAAGCGAGGGATCATGTAAAATGGAGAGAGTGCTGCCATTAGTATTCCATTTCAATGGTTCCGGACGCAGCATGGGGTCACGAGGAAGGGATAAGTCGATTAGCGAAACATATTGATTACTAGGGGTTTGCAAGTGGTTTGAAATTATGCAGTAGCAGGCCCTTGCCGTTTTGCGTTGCTAGAGAGACGGAAACGAACCCATGTAAATTATTGAAGAAGTGTTGTGGTTTTACCATCAGGATTCGATCACACACTAAGTCTCCTGAAAATGTTGGAGTTTGAACGGGGGTTGAAACCACTAGGTGCCGTGATTTTTATCAGGTTTGGGAGGTGGCAGGACTGTTTTGCTCTCATATCGATTTTTACAAGAACAGACGCATATTAATGGGCTCATAGGAACCACTTTAAGCCTAGCTGCTTTGCGTATTGTTGATACGGCTGCGTTACAAAATGGTAGCTTTTTGCATGTAGTATGGCTGTTTATGTACAGCAAGCGGATCCGTGACGGCGGTGGACAAGGGAGATGTTGTTTTAATAGAGGCTGAAAGAAAATCAAGCCAACTTTATAAAGTAGAGATATGAACGGGTGTCGAAGCAGCTAGGTGCCGGTGAATTTGAGCAGTTTTTTTAATGATATTGTAATGCGGATATAGTAGCATTTTGCAAGAAGTATGACTGTTTATGCACAGTCAGTGACGCCGACGTGAAAGAAGGGGAAGAGGGGGGTTTCCTCCACCACATTTCTCGCTGTCTGCCACTCATACATATTCCTGTCTGACTCTCCTCATTTCCCCTGCTCTCTCGCGCTGTCTGACCGCCGAGGGAGCGTGTGGAATGGAGAGACGATACCATAGCTAGTTGATGCAGTGGTTGATGGGCTATCTCTATCATCTCACAATGCTCTCTCTTTTCTCTGACTGGCGATAGTTCATTGAGACGAGTCCATAGCTAGATGATGCAGTGGTTGATGGGCTGTGTCTCTCATTTTGTAACGATATCTCGTTTCTCTAACTGGCGAGAGATAAGGCAAAACGGAGAGACTGGAAGATTGTTCACTGCAGAAGGGTGCACAGATCGCTTACGAGATTATGCAAATGAGGTAGGGGAAATTTCGAAAAGAGTTGGTGACGATATCGTGAAATTTTGTGGAGAATGTGAGGTTTCAAGGGGATCGAATTGGAAAACAGGGAGCAGCAGGTGGATCGAGGTTGTGGCAATCGTATACCTGTTCAGGGATCGATGGGGCAATGTTGAAATGTCCATTTGTACGCTGTATTGAATATTTAACTGCGGACATTTGAGCAAAAGAGACCAAATAGTCGCGCCGGAATTGTTGGCGTTTCACGATTTCTCTAAATAGCAATGAGTAGAAGAACAGCAATCGGATGAAGGCCGGCCAAAAAAATTAAATAATTGTTGTTAAAAATAGAAAAAAGTGCGCAGGCCAAGCTAATTGAACATTTAACAGTAATATAAGTACAATTTAAAATGTAAATGTAAATGTAAATAAGTACAATAAACAACTAATTATCATAATTGCAGCGCCGACTCGAGCTCGGGTCCGTGGACAGCGACGATGAGCCCGATATGGCGGCGGCGCGTGCGGCACCAGCAGGAGATGAGGTGCAGGTGAGGACGACGATTACTAATACAGCGCACGCTGTTGAAATTGTGACAGGCGACGATTTGGAGGGGCACACCAATTTTTGGATGAAAATATTTCAACGCGTGCAGTTGGGTTTCGCGGATTTTTGATATGGAGTTGGTGTTGCTAAGTTGTAATCTCGTCATTGCTCGATAGGATACAATAATTCATTATTATAGACGAACATTTCATGAAATAGCAACCCTTACTTTCTCGTTTTCAAGGTGGCCTGATAGGTGGTTATCGTGCAATAGCGACGATAAGTATTGGTGTGCGCCGAAAAAAAAAGATGTTGAGAAAGAACTAATCTGGCTCCCGTCTTTCGAAAGTGAAATTCACACATTTCTATTTTATTTCAAAGTCAGAAGCAGTGGCTACTTTACACTTGGATATAAAGTTAGAAATTTTAATAATAAAATAAAATAAATTAAAATTGCAGCAGATGGCCGTGTCCGACCACGAGGGCGACAGCGACGAGTACGAGGACGCGAGAAGGTACGGTAGTGACAAAGGGGATTACGGTAGTAGGGGAGGAATAGGATGCGAGAAGGTGAGGAGTACGGTAGGTCAAAGAGATTGCGGTAGTGCAAATGAGTATGGTAGTGAATGGATAGTCAAGTAGCGATTGCATTTGAGACCCGTGTCTCTTGATACGATATTCTTGAAACACGAACTTCAAAAGCTAAAAAAAAGGTGAGTGTTGACGAATATCCGTATGAGCCTCTGTTGTAGGGCTGTTTTTGTTGATTTTATTCGTATTTCTAAATAATATAAATTACCGTATCCCCAGGGATCCCTCTGTCGATGACGAGGAGGCTGCGGCGGACGCTGCTATGGGCGTTCCCGAGGCCGAATTCGTGCCTTTCGGAGCGTACCATCACCAGGGATTGATGGCGGAGGAGGTGGAGGAGGTACGGTTGGGATACGGTAGTATTCTCGATTGAATAGGTGGGGTACGGTAGGTTGAAAGACTGTAGGACATGCGATCACCAGGGATTGATGGCGGAGGAGGTGGAGGAGGTACGGTAGGATAGGTTTGATCAGGGATTGATGGCGGAGGAGGTGGAGGAGGTACGGTAGGATAGTGTTGATCAGGGATTGATGGCGGAAGAGGTGGAGGAGGTACGGTAGAATTACTTATTTGGATATGGTATATTTTGTGTAGTTTGAAAATTCTATTTAAAAAAAAGGTGTACTATCCAATTAGAATGTGCTACTGTTGACGAAATTTAGTAATAATTTCCTTACAATTTCCGGTTTCACTTGCTCTACTAGTGGAACACGAGACAGGGTCCATTGATGCATTCGCGTTAACGGTTTTGAATAATTGCAAAAGTTTTGGATTTTGAATTTTGAAAGTTCTCGATTTCCGGTTTCAATTTCTGTACAAATGACACTCGAAACAGTACGTTTGTTATTCTGTCCGCTTCTCTCATCTAGGAAAAAAATAAATACAGCAATTAAATCAATACTGACCATACATTTTCATTGCCAATCGGGGACCGAAAATATAGTGTGGTCTGACACTAATAGCCGAATATATACAGTGGTCTAATGGCTTAAAACCCGATTTTATAGCGGATATATTGTGGTCTGACTACAGATTCCATTAAATATATAGTGGCCTGTTTTCCGGCCCGGTAGGAACGAAAATGTCTTCAATTATGTGGATAAGGACTGATTTTACGGTGTTACCGTACTCCATTTCAGGACACGAAGTCGGTCGTGCCCTACTACCGGTACGGTCACACGGTGGTCGCGTACGACGGCATCGCCTACCTGTGGGGCGGACGGAACGATGAGAGCGGCGCCTGCGACCTACTGCACGCATTCAATCCCGGTGAGAATCAATCGATAGTATTAGTGGGTTTAGTGGTCTGCGACCTACTGCACGCATTTAATCCCGGTGAGGAAATCGATAATGGATAGGGTACGGTAGGAGAAGGAGTTACGATGGTATTTGGGGCCTGCGACTTGTTGAACTCGTCCCGGGGGGAAGATATTGACTATTGGACAAGGGAAATTGTGGTCTTTGGCTAGTGTGATCCCAGCCTAGCAACTAGGAGTAAGTGTTGCTGTTTCAATCCAGTTGAGTATAGATCGATTACGATAGCTCGAGGGGATACGGTAGATTGCTGGGCGGTGTAGTTGTACGGAGGGACGAAACGGAATTGTATTTTTTGGAGCAAGTGCGGATACGTAATCAAGCGATTCCAGTTCAGGCCAATTTGTGGAACCAGCGAAACAGAAATTGTGAGGCATGTGCAATGTTGAGATTTGGCTTTTAGGCGTTAGCTAAATTTTTGTAAAATGCTCCAGAGGATTAATAAATTACAAGATGGCCTGGAAACTTGTTGAGCTAGTGAAACTGTAATTGTGAGGCATGTGACATGGCTTTTGATCTTTAATTTAATTTTTTTTGCGCGAAGCTACACGCTACTAATCAAATTATACGACTGCCTGTCAGCTTATAGGAATTCTGAAACGAGAATGAGCTTTAGCACAAGGATGCCATTTTTTCAATTCAATTGTTTGCTAGTGATAATAATTGATCATTATATGATATTTAATAATTAATTCCTCCAATTTGCAGTGGACAACAGCTGGCGAACACTGGCGACGAAGGGTCGCATACCGCCGGCGAGAGACGGACACTCGGCCGTCGTCTATGAGGGAAAGATGATCGTGTTTGGAGGTAAGGATATTGGCGTGTTCTAGCCGCGCCGGGTTAGAGAGGGGACATGAAGGGGGGGGGGCATCGGTATAGAGACCTTCGACGGGAAGATGATAGTGCTCGGAGGTACGGTAGAAGAGCTGTTAAGAGAGGGGGGGGGTACGTTAGCTTGTTGAGAGTACTGTAGGAATGGTAGTATATGCTACGGGAAGGATACAGCTGATGTGCTGAAAAATCGTTGCTTGGTGATTTTGTTTTGTCTATGCAGATACAGGTAATGGAAGCAGGGCAAGCGGTGTTTCATTAGGGTGATGAATACACACGTGATGCTTACATTCGATCGTTCTCTTAGTTGCGGGTAATAATAAAAATATAGTAATTTGCGCAGGATTCGAGGATAAGGAACAGTGGTGTTTCATTATGACGCTGAATACATGTGTAATGTGAACAAATCTGATTTGAGCTGATTTGCGATTGAGTTTAATGAATAAAATTATACTTGCACAGGTTTCGAGGAGCAGGACCAGCGCTTCTCGCAAGAGACGTTCATCTTCGACTTTGAGACGGCCACATGGACGGAAATGGCAACTACGGTATGTGGGAAGGGAGGCTACCGAAGTCCTATCGATGTAGACGGGAAAAGGTACAGTGGTAAAAAATTATATTGTGAAAAAGTAGGGTAGCAGTAGGGTAAGTGATATTTATTTCTGTTATTCTAGTGAAAAAAGTATTTATTTGAGAAGATAAAAGTGGGAAGAGGAAAGGTATGAGGTTGCAGCCTGGGCATGTAGGAAACTAAATTAGCTTTAGCTGATATTATCGAAAGTTAGTTTCTAGAATGGCTCAATAGACGCAACCCGGAAATTAGAAAGTTGTCGATTTTCGTGATGGCGCTTCCCGGTCACAGCCTCATTATGTAGGAAGCTGATCATCCTGTCACTCGATTTGAGTGGACCGGTGTGTAGTAATATCAATTCATCCCAAACTCTCATCTTGCCTTCTATGCTCTTGCAACTTCACTTCTCTTACTTGAGATGGTGTGTAATGAGGAGAGGCAAACCTAATCTTCTCCGAACAACATGAAAAAGTTATGTGACAAAATCCTTAGAATGCGGGGTTTTTTTTGTTTGTTTGTGAAAAAATGCCTTGGGCACCGAGTTATTCTATGAATGCCGGGTGTGTTTGTGAATCGTAGGTTACATGCCTTGTTAACGCAAGCATCGAAAGCGGGGTATCTTTTGAAATTCCAGGTAGTTTTCGACTAGCTTTTCCATGTTTGTCTCCGAATTAGAAGTTTTTTTAATGTGGGTAGCGAAGGTACTTTCCGGTCACAGCCTCGTTATGTAGGCAACTGGCATTCAGATTTGCGATGATTGTGTCGTAATGTTAATTCAACTTGTTTAGTCTCTGTTTTCTCCTATTAGGTTTCATTCGGATGTGCTCGATCTTCAGGGACTTACAGTATCCTTTCCAGGGCGATCGACCGGCGTGGCGCGACTTCCACACGGCGGTGGTGCTCGGTGATGACATGTTCGTGTTCGGAGGCAGATGCGACATCATGGGGCAGTACCACAGCACACGCGACGTGTACGATGAACAGATGAGGGTACGGTATCTTTGTTTGGGGTACGGTAGCTTGGAGGAAGGGGTACGGTAGGTAAGAGATCTGACAGTACCATAGCACGAGGGATGTCTATGATGAACAGATGAGGGTACGGTATCTATGTATAAGGGGTACGGTAGTGAGACGGATGCGGCGGTGCGATGAGTGATGGTACGTAAGCAAGGCGGTTGAGATAGCGGATTTTTAGAACGTGCCTTCTATTGTCAGGATGAGCAATCGAAAGGGTTATGAAGATGGTGAAACAAGGAAAATGTCGGTGCCGATAACCAAATTGTCACTGGAGGGTGCTGAATATTTTGTAGGAAGAATGCTTCAAATCGGAGCCTGAGATTAATGATTTTTTTACGAATCAGAGCATGCGGTAGCTAATTTATCGATCGATATTGCAGGCGCTGAACCTGAAGACGAGCCGGTGGCGTGTCGTCGAGACGAAGGGATCCATTCCGTCGGGAAGGAGGAGCCATTCCGCATGTGAGTATTGAACGAGATGGTGAGAGCTAGACGCGCCGGGTTAGGAATAGTAGGGAAAGGCGTATTTTATGCTTTGGACGCGGATACCTATAGGATCAGGCCCAGAGAAATTGTATTCGGACAATGCGGACCTGCGCCGCGGGATATCCTGAAAGGTGGTGGCGAGCTGCATGCAACGATTATAATTTCAAGTCTTCGGCTAAAAAATATTATGCAGTTCACTACGCGGGGAAGAAGTTTCCTTGAGCTGTTAGCACTTTTGATTAAATCCTTGTAACTGATGTTCGAACAGGCGATTCTGTGCCGCGTGTTATCCTCAAAGATGGTGGAGGGCGGCTTGCAGCGATTGGAGCGATCATATGCCGTCTAAAAACAAATATAATCATGGAAGATGGTTCTTGACTGCGTTATAGCATTTGGATAAAAATCCATGCAACATTTATGTACGACGAGGTGATTCTGTGCAGCAGGTTTTCACCATAGATGGTGGCGAGCGGCGAACGGTGCTTATCCATTTGCGAATCATTTCTAATCCAAAACAATATTATTCTCTATCATTAATGGCGTGTCAGCATCTAACCAAAAAAAATGTAACTAAAAGCCCTTTACGAGGCGGATAATCCTGAATGTAATGATATATTATTATTATTATTATTATTATTATTATTATTATTATTATTATTATTATTATTATTATTATTATTATTGTTATTCGATCGTGAGCTGCATGCAGTGATTAAATCATCATTTATGCCTCAAAAATAAATGAATTCTGCACTTCACTACTTGAAGTAGATGTTTCTGGGCTTATTGGCTGTGTTAGCGCTTTTGGTTAAATCCATGAAATATTTTTGCACGAACGGGCGCTTCTGCGCCGCAGATGATCCCCAAAGGTGGTGCCAAGGTGCATGCAGCGATGGACGCGAGCAACAAAATTGAAAATTATTATTCGGTTCCCTACGCAGGGAAGAGGCACTTTCGGGCTTCATTATCGCATTTGATTGAATCCATGAAACATTTATGTTCGAGCAGGCGATTCAGAGTCGCAGCTTGTCATCATAGATTGATGCGTGCAACGCAAGGCGATTCTGTCCTCTGATCTTGTCGGAAAAATATTATTACAATAGCCTACACTGGGGGGTGATAAATACGTGTCCGAGCTCGTTTAGTGTCTTATTGTAGGAATGTCCAACTGAAAAACAAATTGCTGCCCAGAGCTGTTTTTGGTAATTTGCAGTACCTTATAAATAGTTTTGCAGTCGCCTACTCGGGATAATAAGTCGGTGTTAGCATCTTGCTGTCAAACTTCCTTAGGGCCTTATTACCGGAACAGCCACCCTTAGTTTGCTAATTACCTTATATTAATCCTTTTTTGCAGTCGCGTACTCGGGTAAGATGTACGTGATCGGCGGGTTCAACGGCGCCCTCAACGAGCACTACAACGACCTGTACGAGTTCGACCCGACGACGGAAGGGTGGACCAAGGTAAGTCGCTAATTATCGATCGATTTATAGGTGTAGAGTACGGCAGGGGACAGATAGAGTTGCGATATTAGGTTAGGGAGTGGGCGATAGAGTGAAGGGCAACTATCGATGGGCAATTTCAACGTAAACGTTTGCGGAATTTGCCGCATTATTTGCGAATCACTCAATGTCAGAGCTGGAGTTTGCGGGTTTCGTCCGCAGCATGTATAGGTCGCTTCCGAACACGAACAATCTCGACTGCGAGTGAACTCCGAATCCACAACATGTATTTTACCGATGAATTTCTGTATTTCAGTTCCAATTGTAGATTAGGCGTAACGCTGATGTGTGGTAATTCGAAGTTGGCTAAAACTAGTCTACTAGGTATTCACGTGTTTCGCAAATTTGCCAATTTGGATAGTCGCTGACAACTTTAGTGATCTTGACGTAGGGAGTTGAAAAAGATAATAATTATCGATTTTTTTCCAGCTGGAAACGTTCGGTAATCCTCCCTCGGAGCGTCGTCGACAGTGCACACTCGTTGCGAATGATAGAGTGTATCTGTTTGGAGGAACGAAGTGAGTCGGATTGAATACAAGGGGCGCGTGCTAGGAGCGCCGGGTTAGAGAACGTAGGATAGAAAGAATCGCTCGTAGCGAATGATAGAGTGTATCTGTTCGGAGGAACGAAGTGAGTCGGATTGACTGTTCAGAAAAGGGGTCAAGCTAGAAGCGCCGGGTTAAGCGTAAGGAGAGGGTAAGATGGAATGGTCCTTTTTTGGATTTTTTTGTTTATGTCCGAAATAAAGAAGTTACTGCAATCGGGACTGATCCTTAGTTATGAAGACATGGTGGAACCAGGATGTTGCGGGTTGGAGTACTTTTCCAAATAGGGGGCTTCGTTCACGGGAATCGATTTGAGCTGAATATTTTAAATAAACAATAATTTATTTTTTAAATTTCAGGCCCTCGCACGACTCCCGCCTGCAGGCCATCCCTAACAATAACGCGCAGGGCTCGCTGACCGACCTGTCCGATCTACATGTGCTCGACCTGAAGCCCACCCTGTACCAGATCGCCGCCATGGTACGGTAGTTATTGATTGGATACGGTTGTGAGGGATTATTGATTGATTGGATACGGTAGGATCGATGGTATGGATAAGTTGGGCAAGCGGGGCCATGTGATCTCGCTGTACCAGATCGCCGCCATGGCGTGGTAGTTATCGATTGGATACGGTAGCGAGGGATATCGATTGATTGGGTACGGTAGGATCGAAGGTATGGATAAGTTGGGAAAGAGGGGCTGTAGTCATGTGCTCGATCTGAAGCCCACCCTGTACCAGATCGCCGCCATGGTACGGTAGTTATTGATTGGATACCGTAGTGAGGGATATCGATTGATTGGATACGGTAGTGTTACGAGAGTACGAATCGTAAACATGGTAGATCGTTTGCCGTTCCAGCCAGGTACATTATGAATTGGTGCAATGCACTTTCGTGCTCCAGGTTTTAGTGACATCGTAGATGATTTGGTGGGAGATGATGGAGTTGGTTTCCGTTTTGCAAACAAATATATAATAAGTTTGAAATAATTTTTAATAATTTGCAGAAAATCTGCAGTACGCGCGGCGGCCGCGCGCTGTTCCGCAAGCGGATGATGTTCCTGCCGGGAGTGATCAGGTCAGTGATGAGCCCTGTTAAGCTCCGTTGAGGGGAGAGTGCGCGCTAGGAGCGCCGGGTTAGAGAAGTAGGGGGGGGGGCATGGAGCGCTTACGACTGTACCAGGTTTCATTCTATTTTTAAATTATTTGTTTAATTTTGCAAGCTTTAAAATGGAAATATCCCGGGTTTCTTGATGGAGCACCTGGTTGGGTTAGTGCTGCGCTGGTAATAGATCGGTGTGGTCATGGTTGATGGTTGATAAACCGAAGCCATCGATTGGTACACAGACAATGCTTCAAGATTCGCAACATGTAATAGCTAGGTGGATTAGTGCTACACTGATTATAGATTGACGTGTTTGTTTTTGATGTTAGATGGGCGTCGGATGTTCTTTGTAAGCACACAAATCTTTTTTTTCCGTTTCTTGTGGTCAACGGCTAGTTGATTTAGTGTCGCGTAATCAATGGATACGCGAATAGATTCTTTCGTAGACATTCGGTGAAGGGCATCGTATTAAAAAAAGGTCTTACTTTGCATCGTCTTTGTGATGTATTTTTATATATATTTTTGCGTAAACTGCAAATGTGGAGCTGCACTGAACCTTGATTAGCAGATCTTTCCCTGGTAGCTAATCGTTGTGGTAGGTACAGACATACAAAGAACAATCATATAACATTCCGCATCGCTCGTTCGTTGATCAGTGATGCAAGAAAGCATGGGGGATTGAGATAGTCAGACCTTCCTAATAAATCACTATGCTTACAGGGACGACCTGATGAATCGCATCGATCCGGCGCTGTGGAATGGCAAGCCGGTGACGACCGCGACGCCTGCCGCGCGTCAGGCAACCGCTTGAGAAGCGGACGCGCGGATGGCGCGCTGACGCGGATGCGGATCCGCACCCCCCATACCCCACTGTGCCCCCATCTCCCCTCCCCACCCTCCTTCTCTTCCAAGAAGAGCTGTACATACCATACCTCACCCTTCCGCTCCCCTGTTTCGAGATTCTGACACCGTTAGAATACAGTAATCGCTGCCGCCATTTTTGATCGATTACTGATTTTTTTCGAACCCCACTGTATCAAAAACACTGCTGTACATAGACTGTCACATAGTATTGATATCTTGCGATAATGTTGTTATGCAAGCAGATTGAACCACGGAGATCAACGTTGTTGACTCATAGGTGAATCTGCCTTGGAATTCTTAGAATCCCCATCCTCCCAAATCACAGACAAACACACACCCCCTGTGAGTCAAGCTTATCATTTTTATCCACGCACGCTTTTGAGCGTCCATTCCTTCCATTTTCCCCACTCTGTAATCCACAAAACCCTCAGGCCCCCAGAAGAACTCCCCCAGAAGCCCAACTATGACCTACCACCCCCCCCCCTAATAAAGAGATCTATTAGCCATTTTCTATTTCTCGACTATTGTAGTGCTCCCGTTGTGTATGATTGTGCTATCACTTGGTGACCCTAATAATTCTGCCCCAGTTTTGAAATATTTTGCCCGGCCTGGTTTTATTGAAATTTCCATTATGGCCTTCACACATTGTCACCTCGCAGAATTCAATTGCTAATCAAAGTACCGCGTAATTCATTGTATCGACAAACTATATCGATCTGTCTCAGTTAATACTTCGAGTCGCCTCATTTTTTCTTGTTTCGCCCCCTCTTTCCCTAATATCTAGTCTCTGAGAGCCCCCCGTTCACACGCTTATCCCCCCGTGGTGCACCCTCCGAGGTCGACGTTTCTCCCATTTCGCTCCCGTGTATGGGTGTGTTGTTACCGTATCCCCACGATGTGCACACATCCATATTGCCGATCGATATTCGTCGCCTTCTCTATTGTTTTCTTCCTGCTTCGTTTTGTGTATTTTTCGAGTCCAGACGTAATAATGAAGTCATTGAAAACAAGGAATATTCGTGTTTCATACGAAGTAGAACGACTTGAAGTAACCCGAAGGGGGTCGATGGTTACACGAGGAGTAAATACGCCAAAGATAGAGTTAAGTGGAATTGAATGCGTGTCATACCCATGAAAAGGATCCTCAATTCCTGTCGCATCCAGAGAAAACCGTTCAGTAGTCGTCAAAAGGCAAAACAACCCCTCGTAAGAAGTAGATTCAAATCCACTGTTTGAAATACTGCCCCTTCAGTTCACCGGTCAGAATGGGGGAAATATCGTGAATTAAAAAATCAATGTAGCTTACGAAAGAACTCTGGCGGCGTCTGTGTATGATCCAAGTCAGTGGGAAAGTCTGACAATGAGTCAGAGAAAAGAACGAGTGAGATGTGCAACGCACGCTTTCGCACAGCTATTTGTGTCTAAAGTCTAGTGTGATCTCCTCATATCGCATGCTCTCTCGTTTCTATGACCGTGACCCGTCTCTTCATTTTGCCTTATCTCTGTTCAGTCAGGGAAACGAAAGAGTATTCACAGCATTCTGACCCCCTTTGTTCTCTCCAGAAAAGGGTGAACAATGCAATCCAACTACAAATGGACATCAGAATATAAAATGTTTCTGAAACATATCCGGATTTCAACCGTTCAGCCTAATTCAGAATGAGATCGGAATATGTTTCAGAAACATTTCATATTTCAACCTTGCAGTTTGACTATAACCCTTTTCTGTGTATTGATAAATGTGAGATCATTCTTCGTCGAGAGAGCATGCGAAGAGAGAGAGAGCCTTGTCAACACTAGTGTGAGTGAGTGTTTCATCTGTTTCTCTGCCTCTCTTGCTCGTTATTCTCTCTTCTTTCCCTCCCTCACTTCGCATCTGACCGGCTTTTTCCTTCGCTTTCGCGCCGTTTTCAAGCTGTTTTCGCAGCGAATTATCGCTTTCCCAGTTGAGAACTTCCGGCGTTTAGCGACGATTGCTCCCCGATTCAGAATTCTGAAAGTTGTCTTCACTGGTTTGATTGAACCATCTGTTTCTCTTGTTCGTCTCTCTTCTTTCTTTAATCGTAACTGACCGGCTTTTCTTCCTTTTTTCCCGCCGTTTTCAAGCCATTTTCGCCGCGATTTGGGCGTTCCGGTGATTGTGAGAGAACAGCCGGGAACTTCCAGTGTTTAGCAACGAGTGTATCCCGTTTCAGAATGCTGTGGGTGGCCCACGAGAGCTTCGACGACCGGGACAGGAAGCGGGCCAAGTACACGGTTAGTTGTTTTTTCACAAATTGATTGATTTGGAGCTAGCACTGACGTTTAAAGGGGGAGTTCAAAAGGCATAGCGCATTCAAAAGGCATGGTTGCCCTATACTAACAGACGTCCACACCGAAATGCAATGCATCCATGCTTGCAGAGTAGCCGTTACTCATAGCATAGCTGCAACGCCGGTGCACCGAGTAGCTTTGTCTCCATTTTATCGGCAGAGCTTCCATAGAGAGACGCACCAAGAGTTCAAAAGGCATTTCCCAAAATTTTCCTGGCTCAAAAATATATTTTTTCCAGTTCGCGATCGGCGAGCGGATCTACCTGCTCAATGCGTCATTCAACAACGGCGGATTCCTCGTGTCCGAGCTGAATCCGAGTGAGTTGAATGCCTTCGTAATGTTGGCACTTCGACTGATCAGACCTTTTGGATGCGCCAGAAAACCGAATTTGTGCTTCTTATTCAGTGTTCTTGCTTAACAAATCCGCAAGATGTTGAAAATGCAAGAAAAGTATCTGAACGTGTTTGAAAATGGTACCTTTTGTCCCCATTCCTCGATTTTTCCGGTTTCATCTAACTAAAATGTGTAACGTATTGTCCAGTAATTAGTGAAGCTATCAGGCGCCGTTGAAATCTAAATCTAAAAAATATCTAACAAAATCAAATATTTATAAAAACAGTTAAATATTCCAGGAAACTACGAGCTGAAGCGGATCGACGTCAAATTGCACGTGAGTTCATATTTTCACTACATTTTCTAGGGATTTTCAAAATTGAAGTTCCTGGCGCGCTCAAGTTTCGATACTTGGCCAAGACAGTGCATTCTGTACCGATTGCGATCATAACTCCATGAATTTGTTCAATGATAGGACATAGTGGATAATGATGATGTTCTGTAATGGTTTGATTAAAGAAAATGCAGTGATATAAAAAAAAACAATCATGAAGACCCCTACTCTTGAAGACGTCTACCCCGAATCTTTCTAACCCGGCGTATCTAGCACGCATGATTATTATGTTTTTCAGAACTTCATTCCTCCCCACTTTTTCTAACCCGGCGTATCTAGCACGCATGATTATTATGTTTTTCAGAACTTCATTCCTCCCCACATTTTCTAACCCGGCGTATCTAGCACGCATGATTATTATGTCTTCCAGAACTTCATTCCATCCCACCATTTCTAACCCGGCGTATCTAGCACGCATTATTATGATCACTTCCAGAACTTCATCCCTCCCCACTCCGTCTACGGCGGCAGTCTGGTTGTTCATGCAGGAAGGGCGTACCTGTGGCACGCGAGGAGCGAGAAGCTGTATGTCGGATGGATTGGTGAGTGGGTTTGTTGTTGTTGTTGTTGTTGTTGTTGTTGTTGTTGTTGTTGTTAATAGAAAAATGGAACGTCAGAGATAGGTGGATCAGTTGGGGTGAGTGGCTTATGTTAGAGAGAAGCTGTATGTCGGACGGATTGGTGAGTTGTTAAGGTTTTGTAGAGTAAAAATACGATGTTGGAGATAGATCTGTTAGATTGAATGGTAGAAAAAATGAGAGAAATTGTATATTGGTCAGATCATATTTTCTAATCCCGATAAAATCGATAGATTCCGTGGAATATCATCACATTCTTTGAGAGCATTCTGTTTAGCTTGCGTAATAATGATAGTGGTGTACTGATATTTTGATTTAGCTGATCAATTAATTAAGTAATTGTACCCTAATTGCAGAGGACGACATCTCGCACTGGGCAGTGGAGGAGACACGGGGGGCCGTCCCATCGGGGAGATACGGCAACGCGTACTGCAAGTGGGGCAGTGAGTTATTTGAAAATTTGGAGGCTCGGCTAACTACTTTTAGAAGGAGTGGGAAGTGGGGCAGTGGGTCAAATTCGGATTTATCTTTCAAATTTGATGTTTGTTCAAGCGGAACGCGATGTGATAACAACAGGAGGTGATAGAAAGAGCTTAGATGTGGCGCGTGAAACACGAGATATAGGGGGCGGGACCATTGCAAGTGGGGGGAGTGATACTTTTTATTTGTTTTATTCGTCGAAGAATTGATCTATTAGCAGTAGGAGATCAGGATGCTAGCTCAAGTCTTGCATGTGAAACACGAGAAAGATCGGTAGATTGGATACCGCCCAATTGGAGAAATGACATTTCTGTTACTGATTTAATATTTTGTCTTGAATCATGAGCCAAGGTCATACCATTAGAAGGCGAGAACATCTTCTGCTACTCGTGAAACACATGACCAACAAGCGCGATAAAAGAAGAGAGTGAGCAATAGAGATGGCAAACCGGCACGCGACTCTCCTTATTCCGCATACTCTGGTATTTCAGCCCCAATGGGGGACCAAGAAAAGGGGGCATATCAGTGTCCCTCAATGGGATCCCAACAGTTTCCCCCCAGTTCCCCTCCCAATGGGGGGAATTGTGGGGGACAATTGGGGCTGAAATACCAGAGTACTTACTGACCGGCGAGAGGGCATTCAAAATAAGGAGAGGCTCGTGCCACTTTGTCATCACTCGTGAGCACTTTCCAATTAGGGCTGTCAGGGTGAAGAATCTGTCTCTTCATTCCGCGTGCTCTCTCACCACTCTGACCGGTGAGAGAGTGCGAGGAATGAAGAGACAGATTCTTCACCCTGACAGCCCTATTTTCAATCCATCCCTATTCTCCAGACTCGCTGCTCATCCACGGCGGCTACGAGGACCTGCCCGCTACCGTAAGCACGGACACGTACGAGCTGGATCTCAACACGAAAACCTGGACGAGAAGGGATACGGTAGCCAGTCAGGTAGGGCGATTATTGTTTTTTTCAAGGGGTCGAGAGGAACATGGTAGCCAGCGAGGTGTTTCAATTATTGATTGAAAAGAGTAGGGATAAGGTAGCCAGCCAGGTAGATCGATTATCGAATATTTCGGAGGAGCGGTAGAAGGTCAAGCGATTATCGATTTATTTTGGAGGGATACGGGATACGGCGATTATTTCAGAGGAGGGATACTATAGCCAGTCATGTATCTAATACATGCAAAGAATAGACGGATTCTTCATCCAGCCTGTCCACTTCTTGTGGTTATTTTCGAAATTAAATGTTTCTTTAAGATCAAAGATCACGTTCTGCCTTCCAGGAGATCCTCACGGCGTTCGCGTCGACGAATCGCTGGGACGGCTGCGGGGTGACGGCCGGGCGGAGGATGCACGTCATCGGGTCCAAGGGAGAGGCGCACTTTGTGAGTGGCTGGCGCATTTGTAGTGTTACTGAATTTTAGTAGATTTGCAAATTGAATACCGATTTGTTTGGAAGAATGCACACAGTTGCAAACTCGAGGAATGTCACTGCGTTTGCATTAGTGAGACTAATACAGATGGAAACGGTCACAAGTAATAGTGGGCAGGCGCTGCTAGAAAAAAATCAAGTCGTTTGTTGTGGTTTCACGAGGCAGATAAGGCGAAAGGCAATCTCGCTTGAGTAATGAAATGTACGTTCATACCAATAAAAATAAATCGCGTGTTGTTTCATGAGTGGAAAAAACGCTGAGGATCGAACTGTTAAAAGATAAGAAGATAAGCATTCTAGGTGCTCGACCTCTCGACCAATCGCTGGACGGCAGTGCGGGCTGAGGGAGCAGCCCGCCTTCCAATCGTCTTCAATGCATGTGAGTCATGTGATCTTTGATCTTTGGACTTTCATAGTTAGGAATGTTTCATTTAGTTGTTATTGCTCATTGCTGCGGTGAAAGACCAACTCGGGCTCGAAGGTTGCAATGATTTGAAAAATGAGCATAGTGTATTTTGCGTGAGCCATTGACCGGTGAGAATCCTCGAACCCAATTGCATCGTGACTTCACCGACTGCCATAACTCAAACCCACCTGTTCCGAAATGATTCTATTTGATGATTTACAATTGATTCTTTCTTGTCAATGACCTACGAATGATATCAAGCAATGCTGCTGAATTTGAACTAAACTAATTATATTTCTTAATTAGTAATTAATTAATAATATTCACAGTCTGCGCGTGCGACCACATCTTCTTCTACGGTGTGCCCTCGCCCGAGGAGGGCAGTGTGCTCTATCGACTGGATGAGGAGAGGAATGAGTGGGTGCAGGTGAGATACAAGGGGAAGTGTGCGTGCTAGGAGCGCCGGGTTAGGCACGTGATGCAGAGGGCAGTGTGATGTATCGACTGGATGAGGAGAGGAACGAGTGGGTGCAGGTGAGATACATGAGGGAAAGGGTGCATGTTGGAAGATTCGGGTTAGATCAATGAGCATTGTAGGAAATACGTTGATTTATTTCCTTCTCCAGGTGAGTTTGCGCTTTGTACAATTCTTATCCTGCTAGTTTGTTGCTACTGTGGATGGTTGCTGCACAACACTGTTACAACAATACAATATTTTCATGTTCCTGGATGTTTCCGATCTGTGCGTGATCTTTGATCTTTTCACTTAATCTTTGATCTCTTCCTCCTTCAGGTCTACGCAGTGGGCGCTCGATCACCCCGTCTCTCGACCACGTACCAGAACACGCTCGTAGCCGGCACACGCGTATTCTTCATCGAGGGCCAGGAGGTGGAGCGGATGGAGTGAGTTTTTGTTTGTCCCGACCGCGACGCGTGGGGGAAGCGTCGCGGTTAATGGGTGTAATATTTGAGATAAACAGAGGGCAAGGTGGGTGCAATGTTGAGATGTAACTATTTTTCTAAAACCTTTCATTTCGGAAAATGAAAAATAGAACTTTCATTTTGGATCATTCGTCTCGGAATGGATCGGTCGGGAACCGCAAATTGAGAATATTTTTCTCGGAATGAGAGGGAGAGAACTCGACGACTCGTAATCCTTTATTTCAAAACGCTCATCTCGGAACTTTTTTCCCGGAACCTCTTGTTTTGGTATTTTTACCGGAACTTTTTTGTGTTCATGTAACTTCACTTTTCCGACGTTATCATGAGCGCATCGTATTCAAAATTAACAATATGACTACTATGTTATGTATTTTCTTGTGGATCGCTTTGCCAATCCTTGTTGGTCAAAATAGAAAGATATTATCAATTTTATCACAACGAATAATTCTGAAAAAATTGTCAAACGATGAGTTCCAGGCTGGAAGTTCCAGAAAAAAAGTTCCGAGATGAGCGTTTTGAAATTAATTGTTTTAGACCGATCATTCTGATAATGAAAATCCAGAATGTGTTTTTCGAAATGAATAGTTTCGATAGTGAAGTTTCCAAAGAGAAAGGTTCCACGTTTATAGTTCTCATAAAGTTATAAAAAGGCTGTTCCGGAAAAAAAGTTACATCTCAACATGGCACCGGCAAGGTGCAATTACGCTTCATCGAGAGAAGTCGAATAAGGATCGAATCAATTCCGTGGTGTTGGTTGCGAGTGAAAATAATCATGAATCGGCAACAATCGCAGATTTATTTGGTGTTTGCCAATTTCGATGGTTTTCGCTATCAGGGTAGGTTCGATTGAGTTTCACCGCGCGCTCAAGAGACGATAAATTGTGAGTATTGCAATGGACGACTCGAAATGTATCTCAAAAATATCACTCATAATCCATTGCAGTGGCGAGGAGAGCAGCGCGTCCATGTCGGTGCTGGAACTGAGTGAGTACCGTCTTACTGTAGTTAGGGGCCACAAGCCCCGCCCACTTTGGTGTGACATACTCCTCCCTATAAAGCGAGACGGGAGCAGCACAAGGTTCATTCTAACCGAAATCGCTCGATCGGCGTCGCGTTGGATAGCTATTACCATCATCTATTGATTGGTCGCTGTACCCAAAGCGAAAAACAATAACAAGTAGATGAAAAACAATAATAAATGTAGGGAAGAGGTCGTTTCTGTCGCTTCCGGTGAATAAACCTTTTGGGTACAGAAATTTTCTGACGTAATGGAGTATTTTGGGAATTTTAGAGAAAAAATTAGAATTTTAATAATTTTCCCTGATTTGTGCCAGAAGCTCGAAGGAGGGGCGGGGGAGGCGAGCGAGAGGGCGGGGGGAGGGAGAGAGACACACGCAAATTAGGCTCCGCCCCCTTCCCTCTCGTCTCGCCTTTCCCTCCTCTCCCCCAGTGCTGTCCGCGCGCACTTCCCGGGCTCTAGCGCGCCTCAGAGAAAAGATATCGACAAACGGTAAAAAGTATGATGATATTGGGACCTCGAGGGATAGTTTGAACACACTTTTGGCCCCATTGTGTAGAATCGGCTATCTGCGTTGTGGCCCCTAACTGTAGTCTTACCGTAATCTTACCGTAGTCTTACCGTAATCTTACCGTAGTCTTACCGTAGTCCTACCGTATTCCATATCCTGGAAATAACGTACTCAGGGATTACTGTACTGCGTGAGCTACCGTAATACCGAAGTCCATTTCCCTAGGGATCCCGTACTCAGGGACTACTGTATTATCACGTGTCTTCTGAGAGATTGCAGGACCCCCCGGCACTAGGAGCCCCAAGTTTGAGCAATCTCGATGAAATTTTTTTGGTGGCCTATATTGGAAAAACTTCACTTTCCAGAAAAACTTCACTTTTGAAGACTCAGAACTTTTGAATTACGAACTTACTCGAGGCAAAATCAACTTTAAAATAGTAACATGAACCAAAACAATAATTTCGGAGCATTTGAGACTGATCAGCGAAAATAAAATTTTAATGGAAAAAAAGATTTTTCAAGAAAAATATTTAAAAAATCATAAAAAGTAAATTTCCACGGATCAGTCTCAAATGCTCCGAAATTATTGTTTTGGTTCATGTTACTATTTTAAAGTTGATTTTGCCTCGAGTAAGTTCGAAATTCAAAAGTTCTGAGTCCTCAAAAGTGAAGTTTTTCTGGAAAATCGTCATTTTCTGAGCATCTTTGCCTTACAACTTTTTTCCGCACCCCTCCCGAGCTTGGCTCTATTTTTTCTAAGACATTGGTATATGTAAAGAATCCGAAACTGACTTCAGTTGCCCCTGCAATGGGGGGTCCCCGAGCTAGGGTGAATTATTTTTCGCTTTCGGAAACGGTTTTTCAATTCTAAGAAACTGAAAACGTTGTCAAATGTCTTATGCCCGAATTGAAAGTTGCTCAGAATATTTTTCCGCATTTTTTAAGCCAAACCGGAGGTCTCTAGCTCATCTGGGAGCTGAGATATGACATAGTCTGCCCTGGAGCCGGAAAATACCTAAAAGCCGGTTCTGGGACAAAAGTTGTGTTATGAAAATTTTCTCGTCGCCAATATAGGCCACCAAAAAAATTTCATCGAGATTGCTCCAACTTGGTGCTCCTAGTGCCGGGGGGTGTCCGTGTTCCCGCAATCTCTCAGAAGACACGTGTTATGCAGTCTGTATTTATCGTTTCCTTAATGAAAATGCAGTTTACTACTGCGTTTTCTGTAGCAGCAGTTCAAATTTTTTAAGTTATCGATATCGTAGAACTACCGTAACCCATCCATTCCGTTCCAGACCCGAACCTGTTCGATCAGGCAGTTGCGGTGTTGCTGCGCAGTGAGCGGGGCAAGGACGCGATCCGGAACGTCCTGCCACGATATCTGTCGTGAGTTACGGTAGTGGTACGATTGGGATACGGTAGGTTGGCGGGATACTGTAGTATACACGTCGTGAGTTACGGTAGAGGGAACCAGTATTGATTGGTTCAGGATGTAATTCGGAGGTTCAGTTACATTAGAAAATTGAGATCTTTTTAGTCTTTGTATCATAACATCTTTGATCGAGAATTAAACAAATCGCCAATGTTCACGAGTTAATCCATTTATCGTAGCTACCGTATCCTACCGTATTCAAACGATCTTCGCTGCAGGAACCAGCTGGTGCACGACAAATCGGAGAATAGGAGCAAAGAGGAAGAAGAAGCGAAGAAGGAAGAAGACGGTCGATATCCGATGGGGATTCTGAGGGAGATTAGAATGCTGAGAGCTAGGCACGGATTGGTAGAGTGATTGTGTAGGAATTGTTGTTCTGTAAACGACATAGATCCCCGATTTTCGATCGCATAACCGCCATGCACTCTTCATTGACACTGATCAGAATAGTGAACTGTAGCAAACAGTGAGGGATTAATTGCGAGCATTATCACTGATTATCCCGGATTTTCATCTTTGATTCTAATTTGTATAATGTGCACAGTAGCAAACAGTTGTTGTACGATTAACAATTGATTTTCTGCTATTGCTGTTATCATGTAAATACGATTGTAAATTTCTGTCGTCGGCATCGAATGTACACCCAGTAAATGATAATATCAGACAAACACAATTCGCTCCAAAACTCACCATTTCTGTTCCCCAGATAATCTAATCAATCTATTTTAATGTGAGAAATGATTGTAATAAAGCTGTTATGATTGTAATTAATATGAAGAGAAAACCGAGCGTCACTTCTCAGTAGATGCAGCAGCAAGAGTGTATGATACCACAGAGAAGGAAGCTCGTAAGGAATCAAATGAATCGATGAATAAGCGTTTCGAGGATACAATCGAGAAGCAGGGCGATGAATACGTCGTTCAGTATTCTCTGAAATCCGAAGCAAAAAAAAGAATTTTAAAAAAATACTGGTTTGCATACAAGGGTTTGCACGCGAAGTCGTGAGGCTTTTCACGCACATGTGATCTGATAGGGAGGAAAAAAGAGGAAGAGTGATGATGAGTAAACGAAAGCATTCCGTTATCACTCAATCGGCGCGCCTACACTCTTGTTAGTTTCACTGTCAGTCACTTCTTACATTCAGAATGCTCTTCCTCACTTTCAGTCTCAATTTGAAATTTTAAGCAACTGAATCCACTTTCAAACTTGGTATTTCTAAGATCATTCAGTTCTCGTAGCAATGTTGTGGCTCGCGCGCAACAAGTTTGTTGACGAAGAACCATCGAAGAGTCGCTTTCACACGCATTCTGTGAGTTCTATATTTTATTCCGGCTTTAAATTCAGCCGATTCGATTATTCATTTGTATGTTCGTCATTTCTCTTCACTAATCAGGGTAGTATCACCTACTAAAGTTGTCGTTTCAGTTCGCGATCGATGGCATTCTTTACTTTCTTTGGCTGCCCCTTCCACATGCCGAGGCCGCTCCCCGATTTGTCCTGTACCGCGTGCATCCAAGTAGGCGGAACTATGAGATGAGAGATTAGGGTTGAAGGGCTAAAATATGTTTCAGGCAAACTGACCGGGCACAAAATCAACGTTCTTTACGAGGTTGGTTCGTTTTAGATACCTTATTAATCAGAGAAACTCATCGGTTATTTCAGAACTTTTCCGTGCTTCCTCTCACGGAAACCAACCTGATTGTTCACAGAGGCAAAGTGTTCATGTGGATGCAAACCTACGGGCAAATGTATGTAGGAGAATTGGTGAGCTCCGAACGTAATTGGTTTTCCATTAGAGTTTAGTAGTCTCATCAAGCAAAACACACGCACGCGGAGCAGTAAAAACGTGTTGTTCTCTTCGTTGAAATCCCGGAATTCATACCATCAAGAGAACCCTAGAAAAGGTTGGAATGGGGAGAACGAATTGAAGGGGAATGCACTAGAAACAAATATGCTATTCAGGTATCAAGCGGATTCAGCATCAGACATGTCGCAACGATAGGAGATGTCCCTTTTGTGACGCGAACAATGGCTCACTGCATCTATGAAGGTTAGGCAATACTTCGGATGAGCACATTCGGATAAGATAAGAGCACCTTATCGATTTTGTCAGAAGGACACATTTTGCTCTTGACAAGTGAGGCCTCAGACCGATCCAGATATTTTCACAGCATTCTGAAAATCTCCAGAAAAGGGTGAACAATGGGATTAAGATTTGAATTTTCCCGCCACACCGTAATCGAACTACAAATCAATATTTGAATATGAAATGTTCCTGAAACCGGATTTCACCCGTTCGTGATGAGAATCGGGATAAGTTTCAGAAACGTTTCATATTTCAAGGTTGCAGTTTGACCACAACCCCTTTCTGTAGGTATAGAATGCTGTGATTTACAATTTCAGACAAGCTCATTCTTCACGGCAGAGCATCCGGAAGTGCCAGTAGACAAAGCTGCACGTGGATATTTGAGTTAGATTTGACTACAATGATCTGGACTGCCAAGGATACGGTTGCGAGTGATGTAAGGAAATTATTATTATCATGAGTTTATTTTTCATTCCACTCGTAGCCGATAGGCAACTGTGATGTGTGAAATCGTTCTCATTCGATCTAGTGCTATTTTTCTCTCTCTGTAACCGTTCCTCTATATTTTTACTTATAGCCCCTCAGTCAGAGAAACTAGAGAGTATTGCTGCATGAGAGATAGACATTGATAATTCAAATTCGTCAGTGACAAGATTTAGGAAATCCGCGAAGAACTCTGCTCGACGATGCGAAGGCTTTGCAATGAAGAGAATTATCTCGTTGGCGATAAAATGCACGTGTTTGTGAGATCTATTGAAACACATTACGTGAGTATGATGTATTGAACATTTGTTCTCGAAACGAAATATTTTCCCAACCAGGTTCTAGACTTGTCTTCAAAGACTTGGTCGAAAATTCGAGCAAAGAACGCATCGAAATTGCCTGAAGATGGCAACTTTTGTAAGTTTCGAGAAGTTTTGATGTTTAGTTTTTCCGAGCGACAGTGAAAGAGACAGGTCGTGAAGAGGTCGATCCCGAATCTGCAACCATAATGAGCACCCCCATTTTAGTTGTGAATAACGGGCATCTGTACATGTTCGGAAAGAAGAAACAATCAGATTGCGGGATTCTCTATCGATTCGATGAGGAGAATGTGCGGTGGGAAAAGGTAACCATCACCTCATTCCATTTCTGAATTCTTACTAGGCTGTCAGGATGAAGAATTCATCTCTTCATTCTTTCATTCCTTTCTGTAATAAATGTATCGGACATAACGATGAATTTTCTTCAGTACTTTTAGGCAGTTTCCTCCCGCTCGAATCTACATCCTCAGAACACTGCCTATCGAGGCGTCGCTCGCGCAGGCAGTAGGGCCTTCTTCTGGGATTTTGCTGTTTGCCAAGTCCGGTATTTCATTCGCCGAATATCAAGCAGACCACGCTTTTCAGCAAGGAACTCGCAACTACCCTATCCATTTTGGAGCTGAGTGAGTTCATTTGTTCTTCAGTTTTTCTTTTTTTATTTCTTACTTTCTCTTCAATTCACTATAGTAGTTTTTCAAAGCGATTGAATACTGACTCCCCCTCCCCCCATTCAACACTTTTTTACCTCATAATCAGATCCCTCCCTCTTCGACCACGCCGTGATGACTCTACAACGAACCGCTCAAGGAAGAGCTTTGATGGAGGAAGTTCTCTCCTCTGTATTGAAGTGGGTAATTGTGATGACAGTTTACTCAATAATTGCTGAATTCCAATTGCCTATTTTCAGGGATCAGATCGTACAGAGCGACGAATATGAAGAGTAATAATACGAAGATAAATTCTGTGTCTTCAGTGATCTGATAAAATGATCTATTTACGATGATCTATTTACTATGCTTACTGATCTATTCTATTAGGTTGATGCATAAGTTTCTTCTCACCGTATTTTCTAATTTATTTCCCTTGTACCGAATCACTCCCAAATTCCCTTGAAATAGGAACTAGGTATGGGTACGAGGACTAAAGCCATACATTTGAATTGGCTCATAGCTGCTTAGTATTTGAGGAGAAAAAATCGGAAACAAAAACCGTCGAAAACAGGGCATTTTAGGTATGATTATCCGCATTGCATTATTTTCAGAACGAGTGATTCCCAAATTCTCACCGATTTTAGAGGGATTGGGGAAGGGCTTCTGGCTCAAATGGCAGTGAAATATTAGGCTTATGAATATCATACGAAACAGTGGGCCCCCAAAAGTGGCTATTTCGATCGTCGATTTGCGAGATACGATTCTAAAAAATAGCAACTTTAGAATAGGTTCTTCGAAAATCTCTAAAACAAAACGAGAACTCTAACAGGGAAACTACTTTAATTCGCACCACATTTTGAATCTCTAGGTAAATCGAGACAAATTTAATACAAGCATTTCAAGAATCGGTGGTTTTTGTGCTGCCCTAACTTTTGAATATGTGGGTATTTTTAGAAGGTT
>LS488148.1:426894-442214 GCA_900490705.1 Pristionchus arcanus | reverse complement strand
CCTGGCAGTAAGCAAGCCCCCCCCCTCCCCCACCTCCCTTATTCCATCTGACTATACTTGTTTGCGTGTTGTTGAACGACGGCTTGTTGCCCCGAGCCGATCACGAGCCGAATATTGAATTAATTAATTGCTTAGGCATCCAGAATTATGTTATTGCGCCAATTTGCTCTGGAGCACCTTGGCACGACCATCCACTTATTATCTTGTGCAATTAGGGCTCACAGCTTGTAAAAAAAGCCTTTAGATACATTCTTCGAAGTGTCTAACGGATCAGAGTAATGAGACGCCTTATCTTTATTCTGCCAGCCTTACTCAAAATGTCGCTTGGAGGGATGAATCTCGATTTCTGCAAAGATTGTTCTAATTAATGCTCACCGTTGCACATCCACCCCCATTGTTTCTTTGCTCACCTTTCTTCCAAGCGGACCTCACAATGGTGCCAGGAAGGGAACCACTATTTTTGGAATCTGGGCAATTTTGTGAACGCTTGTTCGTTATCACTTGAGGGCTGTGTTCTAATGAACATCCTTTTGTTTCCCTGCTCACTTCATGCCGCTCGAGTTTCACAGTGGTGCCAAGAAGATCGACCGAACCTTCACTTTTCTCGGAACCTTTTCACGCCCCCACCTTGTTTCACTGGTCACTTTTTTACACTCTAGCCTCACAATAGAGTCAGGATGAGTGACCGAACGACCACTTTTGAGACCATCAATTAGGAATGAGCACCGTACAAGCACGTTCTTTCTTGTTTCATTACTCACTTCCTCTCTAGTCTCGCAATGGGCGAAACAATTGAGAAGAAGGGTCTCGTTGCCACCTGAAGTATTCATTTCTCTCCGGAATCTGCGCACTCTTGTGGCCTGCGGCCCCAATTTGCCATGCGCACCATGGCACGGATTTTCTCCATCTTGCATTCTTTTCCACGCGCGAGCCTTACAATGGTGCCAGGAAGGGTGACAAAACCTCCACTTTTGAGACTTTCAATTACGAATGGGCACCTTAACCCACCTTGTTTCCTTGGTCACTTTGCTACGCAAGAGCCTCACAATGGTGCCAGGACGGTCTCTTAGAGGCGAGAGGGCATGAGAAATGAGGAGTGCGTTAAATTTTGAACACCTTTGGTGTCAGGAAGGGCGACGCAAAAAGGAATGCGGAAAGAGAATGGGGGGAGAAAGGGAGGACATGGAGGCGATCAACGCGAGAGACGACCGAGTGGTTTCGGGTTGCAGCGGAAGGGAAAGGTGCCAGGCTCGGAGATTGAGGCGTTGTTAGAGAGGTTTTTATGCGTTTCGTTTGTGCTTCAACGTTGACCAAGCGGTGAGAGGTTTCAGCCTTCTGATGTATCACAATGTGGAAATAGCCATTGTGCAAGCGCCTGTTGTTAGCAGCAGGGCAGCAAGTGGCCCCCTGGGGCACCACTTGAGACTGACTCTCTCCACTCGCAATGCTCTCTCGCCGGTCAGAGCAGCGAGAGAGCATGGGAAAGTGAGAGAGTCAGGCCACTCACTCACTTGAGACTTGCTAAATTGGGCTGGGGAAGGCACGGGCAGTCGCGGCAGAGATTACGCGATATCCATTATTGAACGCTCGTCTGGTCCTTCCATTTCGCAATACTATCTCTTCGGTCAGAGATGCGAGAGGGCACGGGAAAGTAAGCGAGTCAGACAAAAAAGAGACCGTTCATTATTGAGACGGCCATTTGTGTGTGTTCCGGAGGCGGTATTTTGAGACCACTATGAATGGGGTAATGGGAGGATTTCCTTACTCGGGGGATGGGTGTGCCAGCTCACTTCTGCCAATATCCGGTGCGTAGAATAATGTATGTGGCTGGCCGGATGGATAATCTCTCTTTTTGCTATACTCTCTCGTATCGCTGACTGACGATAGATAAGGCGAAATGAAGAGATGTGAACATTGGTGCAGCGAGAGAACCGCTGGAATGTCGTGAGTAGCCAGCGGCAATACGAGGGATTGGGTTTCGGGAAGGAGGAGTTGAGAGAGAGGCTAACTGGTAGATGGATCCTGGTTCAGGCCCTAGTGTGGTGGTTGCGGAGTACGGTTGGCCTTGTCTCTGATCTGTCCTCAGTGAGGCTTGGAATTACGGTACGGTGTTCTCATTAAAATCTGCTCCGTAGATTCTACGTAACCGAACCGCGTTGATGATTGGTTGGCCGGTTCTTGCGCATTCTCGGATCGAGGATCCCCGTTGGGCCACTCCGATTGCAAGGAAATTCCCACGTAGTTGATCGTCTAGCAGCGAGAGATCCGACTGACAATGTTTGAGAAGATGTGCCATGATATTTGAGATCGAAAGTGGGGGGGGGGGATCAACGATGAATGAATAGGGGAGATGTAATGGCTTTTGATCGCTGTACTGTGGGGTAGCATTCGAATCGGCCGTAATTATTGATGCGTATCCTTCGTTTACTTTGCTATTTTTGAGCGCGCGATATAGTATTTTTTTCTCAAATAGCTGTCGAGATGGCCCTTTCCTTGAGAGATACTGTTTGAATTCCATAGAATTCCACCGTTGTTTGCTAACTGACACATATCTGCGATAGATAGGTAGATAGTAGTATCGCGAGAATTCACCGTCTCTTGATAAGGGAAGGGGGTTTATGGGGTTGCGGTATGTCTATGCGTCATGTGGACATACTGTACGAAATTGGCTCGTCATTGGCCCGATTCCGTCCCTTTTCCTAGTTTTAGTAGGTCAGGCAGACTTAGAGACCACGTGAATCGAGGAGACGGTTGATGTAGTCATACAGTTCTTGCCTTTGATGATTGAGTAATGGTTCTCTTTGGCGGGACGGCAGACTGGAGAGGCAAAGGCCAAAATAGTCGAGTTAGTGTGCAGCTGTCCCTAGACGGAGGTGAGCTGTCTCCTGTCTACCCTGTGATTTTGTGATTCAGGCAGGTGGTTTGAATCAAGTATTGCACATTTAGCTTTGATTGAACTTTGATGCATCTTAAAATCAAATCGTATTATAACGATGTAGTTGCATTTGTTCCAGCACCCTTCGCTTTTGCGTGCAGTCTAGTTGCCAGACTAGCAGGGAGATTGGTGTTGCGCGGGTGGCTTGAATCAAGTGAACTGTTGGTACCGTCGATTTATCTTCTGTGTTTCTTTCAACAATTAATTTTTTTTACTATCAGCTTGTCAGCGAATCAGTTATTCAGCCAACGTTCAGTTCGGCTGCATCGACGGGGAGGGGGGGGGGAGGGAAGGGGCGCCAGTACCCTCATTCCCTCATCATCCAACCGATCTCATCGGGTATTCTATTTCCTTGTTTTTCCCGTCTGATTCGGTTGCACACATTTGGACATTCATTTGTTTTGTCTCGCGATCTCATCTCTATCACCCCCTGTCTACCGCCATCTCCAGGACAGTTCGCGATTTTCATCTGCCGTTTACATTACTAGTGCCGGTCATGTGATTTGCGAAGGGCGTTTTCCAGTGTTTTTATGTTCCTGGTGAAATCGCAGATCAGGCCAGCGAGATTAGTGTAGCGTAAGTGGCGCTTAGTAAGTGAAGTTCGAATCGTGATGATGAAACAGACTTGGATTCTTGAAAAATTGTTATCTTTTTTCCGATACTCATATGAAACGCAAACCTCCCTATAATTTGTTTCATTGCCCAGTAGACAAGCACGCGGGGGATCTGTGTAGCGCTTTATTGTCGTTATGGACCACCAGCGAGATTGGCGCTGCACAAGCGGCGCTTATTAAGTGAAGTGCGAGCTGCGACGATACTACAGGCTTGCATTTGTAAAAATGAAAACTTCTTTTGGTACACGGATGAAACGCATTCAAGCCTGGACTTTCATGATTTTATCTCTGGAGAAACCCTTTGGGTAGTGGATTGCGATTTGCATGAGCCTGCCAATGGGCTGAAAGCGTGATCTCTGTTCGTAATTTGCATGCGATGAGGCATGCAATTAGGTAGTAAATTGATTAAACGGAAACTTTGATTTCGCAGTTTCGCACCGATCGAAGCTCTGCTGACGTTTCTTACAAGCTGATTTGCGGCGCATCTGACTTGTTTTTGTTATTGTTGTTTACCGTGTTTTCGTCGAGCCTCTTTATTGCTCTCTTTGCGTTTATTGCACACCTCTTGTGCCCGCTCTTGAACGTATTGAGCGATGGTCTGTCTCTCTTCATTTCGCGTTGTCTCTCACCGGTCAGAGTGACGAGAGAGCACGGTGAAATGAGCGGGTCAGACGGTCGTAAGTTTGCTTTGTGCCTGCCCCGCCTAGTGGGTGATTACAAGAGGGGTGATTTCATTACCTGGGCGCGGTTTTACGAGCCTCTCGAATTTTGACCCGTTGTGCAAGAGAGAATATTTCCTGGTTCCGATTTGTGAGAGTCCAAGTCATGTTCCGCGACTAGTTATTTTTTCTTGTTCAGTCGTCCATGGAACAAAAAAACTTAACCTATTTGTTCACATGCCTATTGTTGGTCGGTTAGTGTGATTCAGCGAAGGTGTAGTTTCAGCGAGTCATCGCACACGTTTGCAGGGGTGATTGTGATTGATAACGGAGGTGGTATAAACACATGTGACTAGGCGAGCCAAAAAGTGCAAACGTGGTTGAAGGATGCTATCAGGAGATCATGGGGAAGAGAACTAGACAATTGAGATAAAAATGATGGTGAGAGAGTATGCGAAATGAAGAGGGCGCAGAGAAACAAAGACAAGGTGAAATAAAGGGACGTTATCAGCTGATTGTCGTGCGCGGTTATTTTGAGATAAATTCGGAGAAAATAGAGAGGCGAACGGTACTCAACCAGCTGGAAGGCTAGAGAGTGTGGAAGATGAAGAGATTGAGAACACCGTCCTATGAAGAGTTCAAACCACACTATTTCGTGTGTTTTCTCGTCTCTTCATTTTTCCTTGTCTCTTGTTAGTCAGAGAACCGAGAGAGCACGGGAAATGGTGATAGTCCGGTGCCCACCTTGGAGCGTGATTAGTCTTTCTGTGGTTCCCACGCGAGGGAACGGTTTGTTCAGGGAAGAGAGAAGTCAGCTGGGGTAGGAGAGTGAGTGACCTAACGATTGTGTGTAGGATTGTTAGGGTGACGAATGCGTTGTGACGAATGCGTTTTGCTTACTCTCCGTAGCCTATGATTGGCTACGCGATTTGGTAACATCTAGGTTTCACCTATTGTATGATAACGAGTTCAGCGAAATGAGTGATGATTTTGATTGACCATTCGATTGTGTAATTATCGTTTATTGTGAGTGATTCTGACGGGATTCTTCTTTTGGAGGTAAACCTGATGATTCCAATAGTTGCTCTCTAATCGGATTTCCGATCCGTTGTTGATACACAGTTCGAGTTCAACCGTTTCACCTTTTTGATATCGAGTTCGGGCGGATCACTCGAGTGTGACATCTAAGTTTCACTATCTCTATGATATCGAGTTCAGAACTAAATTGATGTTGAGTGATACCTTACGAGTATGAAAAGATCTCTTTTTGATATCGAGATCGGCAGAAGCGCTCAAGTGTTACATTTCAGTTTCACCGCTGATATGATAGCAAGTTCAGCGGGAACAGAACTGATTATGATGAATCTGATCTTGGCAGAATTCACAATTTCGGTATAGATTCCAGGTATCAGGCACTCAAGTGTAACATCTTGGTTTCATCGCGGGTATGACAACGAGTTCAGTGACAACAGTTCTGATGATGATGAATCTCGTTCTGACAAGTAGTCACTCCAGTCGTTGCCGAGTAGGCTCATGTGCGGGTCATTTATTGATATCGAGTTCGGGGGACCACTCGAGTGTAACATCTAAGTTTCACCGCTGGTATGATATCGAGTTCAGCGGGGACAGATCTGATGAGAGTGATCTATGCGTTTTCCAATTCATATTTTCGTTATAGATTCCCCATGTCAGGCTAACCTGGCATTCATTTATTGTCATAGAGAAGATCGTCGCTGCATGATCCTGAGGTCAATAGGAACTGTTTCGGTTTATTATTCTTTTTGAACACCATATCACAAGATCAGCGAATGATCTAGCTTGATCTTTGTGACCATTGGCCGCTGAAACATGAGATGACCAGGGGAAATGGCACTTCATTTCGCCTATAAACGAGGGATCATCGGTACTTGATGCACCATTTGGAACCGCTCATAAGCAGGGGGGGGGGGGAAAAAAATTCGGGGGGGGGGGGGGTGAGCAATTCGAATTCGAATTCGACCTCTAGGGGTGCCCCCACCCTCCTTTACCCTTCAATGACGTGATTTCTAGCGCGCGTTCGGCGCAAAAGGGAGCAAAAGCACTCGTCATTTGCTCTCATCGATTTGCGCACTCTCTCGCCTCCGCCCCTTTCGTTTTCGCTTTATTGTGCCTTTGGCCACTAGAGTAAGCAACGCGATCGTCCTGTAATGTTCTCGCGTCTCTCAATTGTGCCTTATCTCTCGTCTAGCAGAGAAGTCGAGAGAGTATGGCAAAGGGAGAGAGTCAGACAATTGGTCGATCTCTCGATTGGGCTTGATGTATAATGAGGCTATGCAAGCGGTTTTGCGGCTGAACTGGGTAATAGTTCACTCGTCTCTCCTCGATGCGCATGTTCTACCGTCTGTTTAACCTGCGAGAGAGCGTTAGATCTGGGGAGAGCCGCAACTGTCATAGTACCGAATGAGACGAAGTTATCTGAACAACCATTGTCCGTTTTTTTTTTCGTAGCACTCGATTGACCCGTATTCAGTTTGTACCCATCTCGGTAGCGGACAGTGTTGGTTTAGTCCCGATGCGAACTAGGGTGAGGTCGGCTGCAGTGTAGTCTTCATTGCTAAATTTATTCCATCCAGCGAGACTCATGTTTCGGTGAGTATTGATCTCATCTGCGTTCATCCTTATTTCAATATCATTTTCAATTGTTCTTACAAATAGATTAGCCTTGTCATATTTTATTTGTTGGTTTAGTCCCGATGCGAACTAGGGTGAGGTCGGCTGCAGTGTAGTTCATATGTATTTGATCCCTCCTCTCTGCGCCCAAATTAGTTCATCCTGCGAGATTCGTGTTTCCGTCATTCATGATCTGATCGGTGTTCTCCCTTACTTCAATTCCTGGTATTTTGCTCCTCGAAAATAATGTAGCCCCGACAGGTTATATTTGTTGGTTTAGTCCCGATGTGAACTAGCGAGAGAGCGGTTGCTGTGTAGTTGTCAGTGCGAAATGATTTCATCCAACGAGACTCATGTTTCTGTGAGTATTGATCCCATCGAAGTTTTACCTAGGCTCAATGATTAGAGGTTTTCCGTATTCGCAAATATTCTTGATCTTTCCTTCTGATCTATCGATAGTTTTGCTTGTGGTACCGATGTGAATCAGTGAGGATGGCTGCAGTGTATCACGACGTCGTTGGTGATATTTCATGAGCGATTGTTTCTTGATGTGAGTGCAAATATTTCATCCGAGGTTCCAGCGAGATTCATGTTCCATTGATTCATGATCTCATCGGGGTTCTTCGTAGTTTCAATTTTCTGTGCTTATCTCGTGTCCTCAAATATTTTGCTCATCCAATCTACTGATATTTTGATCGTGGCCCGATGGGAACCAGTGAGAACGCGGCTGCAGAGCACCATGAGGTAGTTAATGATATTTAGTGAGCGATTCCTGTCTTTCCTGTTGCTCCACTATTATTGTATTTCCTCCAGCGAGTCTCATGTTTCCGTGAATCATGATCTCATCGAAGTTTTTCGTAATTCCAATATAACTTGCGTATATTGTCGCTACAAATATCTGACCTCAATAAATCCGGATCTAGTAATATTTTGGTTTTGTCTCGGGTGGCCCGCGAGACTCGAGATTCAGTGTTGCATGATCTTCTTTGAGGAAGTGCAGCCGTTGATTTCTTAGTGTCGGACATTTCCAACCATCAAATTTCATTCCTACCGTACTCCCGCACGTAATTTCTTATCTGATCTACCTACTAGGAAGTAGTTGGTCGTCCTGCTGGTTTCGCGCTTCCAAGTAGCATGATCTTTTTTGAGCAAGCTTTGTCCTTGATTAATCCTTCAGATTTCATATCCTCAATACTCATGTCGCCTGTGCTCCCTCGCGTTGTTATCTGATCTTACTCTCTTACTCTGCAATACCCAACCATGTGGTCCCCGCTGATTTCAAGTTTCCAAGCTACATGATCTTCTTTAGGCAATCGCAGCCAAAGATTTCTCCCGGTCTATCATTTCAAACCAACTAATTTTATCTCCCAAGTGCTTCCGCGTAAGCTTATCTGATCTTCCTACTAGGTTCTAGTTGGCCAACTGTTTCCCGCTGCTTTCGCGTTTCCAAGTTGCATGAACTTCTTTGAGGCAGGGCAGTAACTGATACATGTTTATTCGTTTTCAAATCTCAAATCATCAAATTTCATCCCTACTGTGCTCCCGCGAGCTCATGCTTATCTGATCTACGTACTAGGCACCCAACCATCTGTTCCCCTCAGGTTTCGTGCTTCAAAGTTGCATGATCTCATTGATCAAGGGCGCCATTGATGCTTTCACTTCTGTTATTTCAAACCCTCAATTTTGCTTTCTCATGTGCTCTCACGTGTTCTTGCTTGTCTGATCTACCCACTAGTACCTAAGCATCTGTTCCCCGCTGGTTTCCCGCTTTCAAGTTGCATGAACTTCTTTGAGGCAGGGCAGTAACTGATACATGTTTATTCGTTTTCAATTTCAAATCATCAAATTTCATCCCTACTGTGCTCCCGCGCGATCATTCTTATCTGATCTACTTAATAAGCAGTACCCAACCATCTGTTCCCCGCTGGTTTCGCGCGCGCACTGTGGTACAGCCTGGTACGGAGGCTGCGGTGCCAACCTCGCCTCTTCTTTCGAAGTGATCAGATTAGGAATGACTTCTCTTCATTGTCTCCTGGATATTAGAGAGCACGGGAACTGAGGAGAGTCAGGTCACGTGAAAAGTGTAGCCTTCCCCGGCTCTGCCCAAGCGACGAATTGTGCCTGATAGGAGGGAGATGAAGGGTCAGGCGTGCCGAAAGGCTCTCGTCTCTCGATTTCGCCTTATCTCTCGTCGGTCAGAGCAGCGAGAGAGCACGGCAAAATGAGAGATCCTCTGCGTCACTGCCCTATCATCCTCATGTGATCTATGACCACGCGGACATGCGCTTCCGTTATCAGTGCACAGCTCTCGGACGCACTCTGCCTGTCTGGCACTCTTGCCTTGCTTGAGTGTCTGAACCTGTCGATCCGCCATGATCTCTAACAGTCTCTGACCGACAAGAGAGCATTGCACAATGGGAAAGGTGTTGCCAGAATTGCAAAAGGCACTGTTGAAATATGGTTGTGCAAGATTGCCTAAAGTGCGGTAAGGCTGGTGAAATTGGGGCGCCTGAATCATGGGCGTGTTGGAGATCCCTTTTCTCCAGTCCGAAAGCTCGAAAGAAGACCATGTGAGTCGAGGATCTGAATCATGTGCCAGATATGTTTTGCAAATGCGTTGTAGTCGACGAAGCAGTGTAGCGATCATTGCCGCATCACTTGATAGTGTCGTTATTAGATGGAAGTTCTGGCATGGTCTGTACTCTCTCAATTTCCCATGCTCTCTCGCTGCTCTGATCGACGAGAGAGCATTGCGGAATGAGAGAGCGTTCGGTCGAAGGATAAGGGGGAATCGAATGTGCTGACACTCGCATTGTTGAATCGCGTTGATTCGCGGAATTGCTCTTGCATCTCGTTATTTTCTGAATTGACGACCCAGCCAATCCTTCGTGATCAATTTTGCAGTTATCGATAGATTTCTGATCGCCCACTGTACACAGTCAGATTTTTTTCGACACTCCCACCCCCTTTATTGATAGTCAAGGGAGCGAAGGGACAAGGAAGGGGAGGGAAGTGAACGGCGAACTGAAGTGGACAACAATGGTGGGATGGTCGACGGCAGTGGTCACGTGTCCCGATTTGATTGCTACGAATACGATGAGGCTGCTTTGGTTATCGATTTTTTTGCTTGTTTATTGATAGTATGCGAGATTGGTGCTTCAGAGGTGGTTTATCCCAGCGGAGGATTCGCGAGAGGTAATTTTCTCTGCTTGGTGTCTAGAATATTCATAATCGACCCAGATTTTGAGATGCGAGATCTTGGCTGCACTCGTAGCATATCCGCATGAAGTTCGTGCACTCACTTTGATTGGCCCCGGCAATTTCGAACTGTGAGATTCTGGCTGCATCTGTAGCTTATGCTAGCGTACTCGGTGTGTAGTGTGATTCGAGCGCTTTGGCTGTTGCTTAAAAAAAAATTTTCTGTGAAATTTCGAGTTGTCAGATTTTGGTTGCAACGCCACCATATACTAGCGTAGTAGGTGCGCGCCGTGATTTGCCTCCCTTATCTCTGCGAAAAAAACCTTTCGAGTGTACTACTGACTCTGGATTTATGTTTCAAATATTCTATAACTTCATTATTCCACATTGAACGTTGATTGGATTTGATCCCCGAGTTTAACAAATATCAATCGCACTTTAACCCCGCGATACGCATCTCTATCGGAAATATTGGGGTGTCCCACATATTTGTGGTAATTTATTTCAACGTAATATTCCGAATAGATTACAAAGGGTATCCTTATAATTTATGTTGTTATAGTACACGCTACTCCTAAAGAATTTTATCACGCATCTAAATTCGGGAAGTACTTTCTAATAATGAAGCAATACGCTAAGGTGTCGATTTTTTGTGATATTTTTAAAAAATTGTAAATCAACCGAGAGTAAAGATGGGAATCCCCCGGTTGTGGCAACTACAGTAGGTTAGTCTAAGGTAAAATTCAAAACACTAATACTAGATTTTTCCTCGCGAATGAAGGAAGGCGGTCTAATTGAATCGAAAATGGCATTTCCTGTAGAGCACTTTTTGAAGTTTTTCAACATTTCTCACTTGTTAGCTAGCCGCGCCTTCTCAATTTTTTTCTCACAATATACTGCCTAACCATGTAAGCCAATGGTACACTTTATGTAATATTTTACGGAGTTGGTTTATCTAGACAAAATAATAAGTGCAAAAAAATGATATTTATTTCATATTGATGATGCAATACAATTTCAGAATTCGGATTCATTCTCATTTTGACTATTGCCCACTCAACAGTCGATATTAGTAACACATTTGATTTTAGCTCTTATCGTTATTGAAATTAAGCCCAATATGATTTTATAGAATTTCGCACACTTTTTCTTATATCTTTTGCATACTCTTCATGGCGCGTTGTTTCGTCCTGCTATCAAGTGGAAAAAATAGACGCACTATTCTTCTACGTAGTGTACTTTGTTACCAAACAATTTGATTCATACACGCGGAGATAATATAAAATTCCAAAAATATGTGGGACACCCTAATAGCTGCAGTGAGATGTGTCAGGTGTTCTAGTTCATTTCTTGCTTTCCGCTAGCGTTTCTGCCTTCGCCTCGCTTTTCTGCGTAGCTTGCTCACCTCTCTTCGCAACTGTCAATCGAAATCAGTGATGAACGGCTCTTACTAATCGTTTGGCTTGCGAACTCAGCTAGGTCTCTCAATACTGATGCTGAAATCTCAATCAAATGTGCGAGATTAGCGTTGCATTTGTAGCTTAACTCTGCAGAGTAGTGGTTGTTGCAATTCCAGTAGTTCTTCTATTATGTTCGAATGGAGCAAATTGTCTCGCAGTTCCCGCATCTCCCCTCCACCTTGGCGCACCCCACTCTGATCCCCATGAGATCAGGTGCCATCCTATGTTCTCCGTGCGCTTTCCCCTTGCAACAGCTAGAGCATCCATCAACCTTTTTTGCGACGAGAGTGGGGGATGGGGCAGTGTCAGGACAAGAAAAGACGCTTCTTATCTTTGATAGGGGATTTCAATGCGTGTCGCATTTATGTTTCATGTTTCGGCATAAAAAGATGGTGGGTGGATCGCTTATGTTAGCGATTGTTTTGATCGCGGAGTATTCGATTTCTGTGGATCTTTGAATGTCCTTGTGAGCAATGGATTTCCCGGAGAGATTCAATAGCCATGGAGTGAAAGGAAGAGCGATCGGATGTCTCTTTCCGCTGTTGTTGTTGTTGTTGTTGTTTTGAAGCGAAAAGCGAGGGAGGAGAGTGATGAATCGATCTCAAGTGGGGAAAGAGACAAGAAGAAAGCAAGCAAGGGGAATCCCCAGGATGCGATTTTCTGTTTTTCTCATCATGTGATTTCGAGTGATTTCATGTGATCTTTCGAGAGGGAGGTCCTTTCGGCTCGTGATTTTATTGGTGTAGTTGTTTTCGCCTCTGAGCCCCCGATCACAACTTCCTGGTGCAGCGCTTGTTATCACTACTCTCTCACTTTGCAATGATCTCTCACCGGTTAGAGAGTAAGAGAGATCGGGGGGAAATTGAGAGAGTCAACACATTGCCTCGGTTACTGATCAGCTTACACGAATTTCGAATATCGAAGCGACACTCTCCTCTTTTCGCACGCTATCTCGTCTTGAATGATCAAAAAGGAAATATCCCATATGTGGAGCCGTTGCTAGATGTTCCTATTGAGCCAAGCGTGGGGCGTGTATCAATGTAATGCATATGTAGCCCCAGACTTGGAAAATGCTGTTGATCCATTGCCTGCAACAATCGCCTCTCGTTTCGTAAGGCTCTAGAGCTGATCAGAGTAGCGATAGAGCACGGGAAATCGAGCGACATTCGTCCATTACTATCGAATTGATAGAAATAAGAGCATATGCGTGGGGGTGGTAGGCGTGCCATTCCTCCGATCAACCTGGCGTGTTTTGTGAAGAAAGGGACAGCACTTTCTTGCTTTTCGCCCCGGGTCAAGTAAGATGGCAGCTGTCGGGGGGCCATTCACCCAAGTTCTCAGGTGCTCAGAATAGATCTTGAACGAGCGATCCTTTGATCTCGAATGTTCTTATTTTCGCGCTTTCGAGTTACGAATCGATAAGTGCTCCTTGTTTTTGTTACTCTTTGATTTCGGAGGCTCATTTTGCTCTCGCGTTGTAGTATTCGATCATAGGCTGCTAGTATGAGCAGGGCTGCCATGATGAAGAATCCGTCTGTCCTTTCTTACATGTGTACCTGAGAACACGAGGAATTAAGAGCCTTCTTCATCTTGCCAGCGCTAGCTGCGAGCCCAGCTGTGTTTTCTGGAGATTATGTTGAAGCATAGATCAATCGGTAGAACTGCCGTCGATTTGTATACATCAACTGGGTGATCAACGTTTGATCCAGATATTGTGTTTATACGGGGGAAATTGAGCGACCGAGTGTTCAGTGTTCCTCTCTCTCTCTATTTCGAATGGTTTTTTTCTGCGTTAATCTCAGTTTAGAAACCTAAAAACCCATGTTTTTTTGGGATGAAAACAACCAAAACAACCTCATTTCGAGGGTTTGGTAGGCATTGTTCATCGATAAGATAACGGGTGCGGGAAACGGCGAGATGATTTCTCCCTGGATGATCTGTAGTCGATTCCGCCTCTTCCTTGTCAGTTGATCTGCGTGTGTCATGTTTGTTTGCTCCGATTTTAGTATCTTTTCGAAACGGCGAGAATGCATTGCGCCAATATGATAACGCGATTGCACAACTGCTCACGGTATTTAGTAATGGGAAATGTGTTGTTGTGGAAGATTTCTATGTTTGCTCTCACTATTCCCGAAAGCCAATATTTCGTAATTTTGAGAATTGGTTAGAGTTGTGCAATATCTCGTAATATTCTGGCTCCGTTATCGTAACGTTCCATTTGGGGTATAAGAATCCCGCGAGGTTGGTGTCTCATCATTTATAGAAGTCGGTTCAATCGTTACCTATGGTGTTTCCGATCTTGATCTACAGGCAATTCATCTAAAATTATCCGAAGGTGCGAGATTGGTGTCACATTCATATCTCATATCCTTCCAGCTATTGCGCTAACTGATCTTTAGCTATCGGGTTGAATAGAAAATCTTAAACCTTGTGCTTTGCTAAAATATATTCATGAACCTTGCTTTGCGACATTGTTGCTTCATCCATCCCTGATATCCGCTAACCAATTGCTTGGGATGATTTCAGTTTTGTTGCGCCGTGAATAGATTCCTAAACCTTGTGCTTTGCTCTTTCGCTCTCATCGTAGTATCAGATATCACATGTGCTGCGAGACCGCGACTGACACTCCTCTGCCTCCTCCCTTGCCCTTTGTTTCGACATACCCAATCAGTCTTCCACTCCCCTCCTTCTCCCTCCCGTCGCCCTATCATCATTCCGGAATCATTACACCGACCCAAGAAGCTCAGCAGAATTGGATCCCGAGCTGGTCTCTCCATCGAGCCTGATGTCTAGCCCCTCTCGCTTCTCTGCGCCCTCCTAGAATCACTCACTATCTCGCACAGCTGACAAGCGGCTGCGGCTGTGAAAAAGTGCACGACGTTGGGAGAGAAATGGGCCTGCAATTAGGCGAAGCGGGATGAGGAAATTGGATTCTTCACTCTGACATCCCTAGTTATGCTCTGATCAGTACGTCTGTAGTCTGCCCGCACATCTGTGGCAGGCTGCCCATTTTCGCGCGCGCAAACTGCCTGTTTTTGCGAGGTGATTCAGTTCTTCTAGTGCTCTGTTCTCCGTATGTGGCGTTCTTTCTCTTCGTATCGCGCACCTCCACTGTAGTTTTCCCTCCCCGCGCGTTTTTTGACGGTCAGTTTTTTGCACTCGGCCTAGAGAGAAAGGGGTGCAGGGAACGGCTATGATTTTGGAGCGAGTGCGGTGTGGGTACACTGAAACCGGGAGATGTGAAGAGTTCGTCTCTTCATTTCGTGTTCGAAACGTCTTGGGCACTATTACCAGTGGTCCCAAACTGATTACTAAACACGGTTAAACAAACCCCACCTGATGACTAGTTTGGGGAACGGACTAGTCAGCATTTGCTCTCCGTTTTCGTGTCCGTTTGCAAAACCACAACGGTGTTTATCTCACTCTTTTGCAAAGCGGATACTCTACTTTGCGAAACTCTTCCACCCCATTTTCTGTCGACGTATTTAGCGCTACGTGGCCTGTAGTTTCAAAATTGGAGAGTATTTCACGAAAGTGAGTCACGCTGTCGAAATTTAGCTCGGAAATTGGTGGTCTAATCAGATTGCCCCCTTTGCGAAGGGCGGGAAGGCGAGGGGTTCACGAGCTCGTAAATTGTCCCCCTGACGGGGGAAAAGATCGCCTGTCCCTCACCCATACCCTTTGAAGTTCCGCCACCGGGGCACATCACCTCTCTATCAGCCAAGAATGGCGCGGAACCCAAGGGAGAGGGCAGGGGAGCCAAACCGATTCGGGGTAACCGATCTCTGCTGCTAATCGGGGGGGG
>LS488148.1:388343-426858 GCA_900490705.1 Pristionchus arcanus | reverse complement strand
GGGGGGGGGGGGGGCGAGTGTGACCGAAACTCGGCCTTGACTGACCCATTATCTGCACTGTTCTTGTCCCCTCTTCGTCGTCCCCCCTCCCCCTTTCTATCTCTATACTCATTCTCCCCTACCTATACTCCTTTTAGTAAGTTCGAAAGGTTGCGCAGTAAGAGTTTGTTCTTTATCTGATCGTGGCTCTATCTGCACTTATTTCGCGCTCCCTCATTCCTTCCTATCTCTGCATTTAGTTCTAGAAAGAGCGATGGTGGTTCTTCCACGTTGTTTCGCGTTTCGGTCAGCCTCCTTGTGATTGGATTGCGAGAGCCTTTCCAGGTGTTATGCTCCCACGCGCTATTGTTTATTTTCCGAGAGTTTGATCATTGAATCGGATTCCCTGATCCGACTGTGTTTCACCCACGCTGTATAATTTGCTGGTGGACACTGGCCTGACGTTAGCCTAGCCCACGCGCTGATAATGTTTGGCGGGGGCATTCCCCACACTATCACAGTTCCTATTGATGATAATTCCCCATATTTTTCAGTCGCTGTTTCCTTGTTGCGATTATTCAATAGGATTCCCTCATCCGCTGTTATGGTAGAAGGGGAACAATCTTTTAGTATCTTCATTTTGCGTTATCACTGTCTAGCCAGAGAGATGAGGGGGCACTGCAGAAGTGGAGACAGACCCTCCATCCGGAGGGGAAGCGGGGAAGGGCTTTCCCCGTCTCCCTGCGTCAGAACTGTAGAAGTGGTGGTGATTCCTCACCTCCCGCCGCTGTTTTTGCGCCTGTTCACTGAGCCACTCGAATATTCATAGAAGCGTGTGCGTGAGCCGGGCGTCGAGAACTATCGTTCTCTTCCTCCTTCTCCCACTCGTTCCTGCGTGTTTTGAAAGGGGTGGATAGCATTCTAGAACTCTATATGCAAGCAAAAAAGTCCCAAGAATGCATAATTTTTCGACACCGGGAACTCTCGTTCGCTCCCTTCCTCCTTCTCCCACTCGATCCTGCGTCTTTTGGAGAGGGTGTAGCATTCTAGAACTTTTCTGGAGTTGCACCGTGCGTCCCCACTGTTTTTTGGACGTATTGGGTTTTCAGAGGGTGTAAAAATGTAAAATTAATCATGAAAATATCATTTTTCATTACTATTTGAGTGAGTTAGCGTTTGTTCAGCATAGTTCTAAAATCAGCCACCCCCAATCTTTCTTTGCTTCACGCGGTGTTTTTAGCACACACAGCTGTTCGCAATGCGTGCGCGTAGGATGGAAATGATGGAGAAAGCATGATGTTTCTTCATCTCTTTCTCGTCCTTCCTCAATTTCCCTCGTGATTCCTGCCCAAGTGTGGGCGAGATAATTGAGCTATAGTAGTAGTACATCTCGAGTGGGGGAATCTGATTGGAAGGAGAGGCTTTGTCGGCTAATTTACTTCTAGTGGTTGCGTGAAAATATGGACTTTTGCTAGAGTCCAAAGAAGTATCACCATTTGTGTGTATTCTAAATTATGTCTAATCGGTCGGGGTCCTTATAAGGTAATCGTGATGCAAGGTGCCACAGTATTTCCTCATTTCACTTGTCTGTCGCTCTAGTTCATGAGCACTTGGCTGAAATGGGAGAAAAGAGGCGCTAAGTTTCCCGCGCATTTGCGAGCATTGTCTGACAATGAGTGAGAAAGAGATTTGTAGGCAGTTTTGTGCGACCCGGTGCCAGCTTTTTTTCTTCAAGAGTTTCTCTCTAATCTCATTACTCGCTCGTTTTCCGAGAGCGCATTTCCGCATTTTTACTCATCACCAGAAGTTGTTTGCATGCACTTTTTCGTACTTCTCTTCGGCCAGGGTTTGGTTTGCGCCCTTTGGTTGCACTTGTTCTTCACGTGGGGAGGCTTCTGTATGCTGAACTGGTGGGAGGACAGAAGGTCGTCTGACTCTCTCGTTTCGCCCTGATCTCTCTTCATCTCTAACTAACGAGGAAGTGTGCGAATTCAAGAGGCAGAAGCGTTCGGCTAGACGGCCTGTTGGCTCCTCTCATTACCCGCTCCGTGTCTGAGAAGAACCGCACTCTGTGCTATCAGTGTAGCAGAGGACGCCGGTCTGTCTGGAGCTGCACACTCACACTTCCAATTTGCAGAGATTCCCTGCAGATTACGGTAATCTGCGAAGCTCCGAATGCATGCATTTCGTGTGAATTTCGTGTGCAAATAGCATAGCGATCGCGGGCGCAGATTTCGCGATTGAGTACAAGAGAGATGGAATGCGAGGCGAGGAGAGGACAAGAGGGTTCTCTAAAAGATGCGAGGCGAGGGAGAGCCACATCTCTAACCGTTCTCCCATCTCACTATGTTCCTCAGTTGTTCACGTGAATTCGACCTTGTGGAAGGAGGAGAGGGAGGGGCAGGGGGAGGTACTGCTGGGTACCACCATCTCCCCTCTTCTCAGCCACGCTCGCGTTTTTGCGCTCGAGTGTTCTGGGCAGTCGCGATTTCGTGTACAAGCCACGCCCTCAAGAGGGTCTGAATCTCTCATTTCACAATGCTATCTCGTTTCTCTGAATGAAGAGAGATAAGGCGAAAGGAAGAGACGCTACCTGGGTTATGAGGGAGATGCTATCTCGAGGGTAGAGAAGGAGAGAGACAACGGAATGAGAGGAGGGCAGAATCGAGGAGCATCCCGCATAGTTTCATCACGATTTCGCCATGATCGGCCGGTGCCCCGCCCTCCAAGATCCGAGGGAAGGCTCTTCTCGGTGGTTGCAGTGGTGAAAAGAGGTGGCATGCTCGGATGGCCAAGATGCGCCTCGGATTTCGTCATTACAAATGCTAATACTGCATTGAATTTCGAAATAATGGCGATCTGCAAGATGTAGCTGATTTCGTCATCATTGCACATGCTTATTTCGTCATCATACAATTTTTCATCATGCAGTTTTTCGAAACTCGAAAACACGGCGATTATGTAGCAGAATGCGAGCATATTGTAGCACCGATTGACGTTGTGTGATTGTGCTCACTTAGTGTTTGTTGGTTGGTCAATGGTTGATCTCGATTGAGCGCATGTTGTTTTTGCTGCTGCTGACTTTTAGATGGTTCTGGAATGTGGGCCGGGCAAATGTCGATAGGTATCTTGCGAAATGCGAAATGTTTTCGAAATGATTCGAGATGCGCGCACCTTCATTTGAGATGCTGATTCACCACAGCAAAGGCGCGCGCGCATTTTGCCGGCTTTTTGGTGCTTCTTTTTTGTTTCTTTGGCTGATATGACTTCCCCCCTCCCCTTGCCCCTCTCTTGCTCGCTTCGTTTCATGAACCCTTCGATTGTTGCAAACATCGCCCCCTTCTCCCCCCCCCCCTTCTCTTGGTTTCATTATCCACTTCCTGCAGCTTCTCTGCAGTCTCCGGCCCTTGCCCGCTCTCTACTCGCCGGTTCTGCGCCCGGCCCGGCTCGGCCCCGTCCAATTCCGCCCCAGCAGCGAGAAGGAGGACCCGAGGCCATTCTCACCCTTCCCCCCTCTCCGAATCGCGTCTGGCCCTCTCCCGTTTTCAAATGCGCTCTCGCTGGCTCACTTCGCACCGGAAATGAAACGCGGCCCCCGGTGCTACCTCTCTTTTTGTGGTCAAAGGGAGACGAGCGCGATTACTGCCATTTATAGATCGCAGTAGCACCCCGTTTGGACCTCTTACCAGTCTTCCACATCATGTTTTCCCTCCGTGAATTCCAGTCCTTTGAATTATTCGAACCTTGGATGACTAGAAAATGAACTAGTTCTGGCTCTTGATTGGACTCGATTGACGTCAACCCGAGTCCTGCTGCTTCACTTTTACTACTACTACTCTACACTACTTGATTAGCCCGCTCGTAGTTTATGGATGGCTAGGGGAGTAGTGTAGAGAGTAGCAGTAGAGGAGGAGGAAGGAGGGGATTATTGCATCGCGAAATTGCCCCCTAGGCTGGTGACTTGATGATGTTTTGACACAACATGCACACACACACGAGTTGCCGGGTTGCGGGGCTTCGCGTCTTTGATCTGTGAATTGGAAGCCCTTGCAAGCCCCTCTCTTTTGATTGTTTTTCTTCCATTGGTTTCGTTTCTCTTTCCACATTAGCTCATTTCTTCCTCTCCTCTCCTTTCCTCGTTTCGAAACTGACGCAATCTCGGGTATGAGAAGCACATAAAAAGGGAGGAGGATGCGAAGCGGTGAGTATCTTTGCGCGATTTTATATGGCGCTCGTGGGAACGGGTAGAAGAAAGCTTTTTTTTTCAAATCTTTTTACAACAAAGTTCACTCCCTATGCTCGGTCTGTTCAACCATTTCTCGTCATATCGAAATCGGTTTCTAAAACTTTAAGTTCCATTTATGCTCCATCAAATCACGTATCAGGATCCCTCAAGCTTGAAAGTGCGAGCAGTTATGCGCGTTGAATCATCACCCCCATAATCGAGCGCGAGAGCATTTGCACAAGCGATTAACTGGTACCAACCGACCGACCGAAGTTGGGGAGGAGGAGGAGGATAGTAGATTGCACTCTCCTACCACCTTCCACCACCTAGTTTGACCAAACACACCACACACTCGCAATCTGTGTTGAGGAGTGGCGAAAATGCAATACACAGGTGGTGTTGATCTTGTTCGTTTTCCCTCGTTTTTTGTGTGAATGGAAAGTGTCTATCTTGAACCCCGCGCGGGATTCGAAAAAAAGTCTCAAGAAGACGGCCGAATTGTAGTAGCCGGAATCTCAAGTTGGAGCAAGAAGGCCCGACGGCGCGCTTTTTAGGCTGGTACCCGCGCGCGCTCGAGTGATTCTAGCGATAAACGTGCTGTTCTGAAGGGATTCTAAAGAGTCAACAGCGCGGATTTCTGTTATTTTCTCATCGGCACGTTTTCATCTTATCACTTTGTGTCTTTTCGAATGTGGGCGGAAGAATTCTCGGAAGCAGCTGATAACGAGTGTTCATCTCGCGAATTGAGGTAACGATTTTTCCTCCCTCGGAGCGCGTTTATTACGTGATCTCGCTCACTGTTTGTTGTGATAGAGAGGGAGATAGAGTGCTGGCTTATCAGCAGCTCTAGACGAGTGATGGTTAGCATACACAGGAGTGGATCTATCACTGCGATCAATTTATCTCTCGCGTTCCCCCGATATCTAGGGGGCTAGAGATGGCCCCATGGGATAAGGGATGGATCGAGTTTGGATAAGGAGGGGAGAGCTGATTGCGCCACCAACTAGTACGCACAGGAGCCTTATTGACAGTGACAGGCTTGCGAAGGTGAACGCTACTCTAGCAAGTTAGCATAGTCTCTATGGCTATCTTACCGGAGGAATGAACACCCTTCATTAGCTATCTTCTGTGATAGAAAGGTTTGGACAGTTGGAGGTCAGAAGGAGCTAGAGAGTGAGGCGATTTGAGAGGGTTAGAGGAGGAGTGGAACAGGTGAACGCTCCCAGATGTGATAAGCAAGTCGCTGATCTGATAACGGATTAGAGGCAGACAGGAGCGCAGTTAGCGGCCCATTACCTGTCACTGCGAATAAGTTGCAGGTTGGGAGGTTACTGTACCGTTCTCTGATGGGTAATGACGCGAATCGAGCTTGATTTAGAGTTTTTTCCGGGATCATATCGTAAGTGCAAATGGATTCTGTAATGGATTTATTATTGCAATCTTGCTAGGGTTATCCTAATCCGTTTAACCTTCCTGCATTCACCTCTCGTGTGGTGGATTTATCCTTTCTTTTCTTCCCTCACTCGGGAGCTCGTGAGAGGTCGCGCACTCATCTGCTCAACTCTTACTTTCGTCCTCCTCTCCCTCGCCCAGACCTTCCATCTGTAAGGATCGGGCTCCCGGCTGACCCAGAAAGGTCACGCCCACCCTCCCCCCTCCCTCACTCTCGATCGCATGTGATTCGCGCAAGAGAGTAGGCGATCCTAAGAGAGGGACAGGGGAGGGAGGGCCAGAGATCCCTCCCTCCTCCTCCCTACTCATGCAGAGTGACCCCGGGAGGGAGAGACGCGCGCGAGCAGCGGGAAGAGATTGGCCCCTCGTCCCCTGTAACGGTGCGTGCCTGGCTGAGGAACACCGACCGTCTTTTCTTCTTCTCCTCCTTCCTTTTTCGTAAGAATTATGGCGAGACTCTCGGTGTTCTGACTAATGCGGATTGTTCAGCGCGAATTTTTAAGATTATGGCTGGACTCTCTTTTTTTTATTTGCTATCTCGTGTTAGCTAACCGATGAATAAGGATTGTTCATAGCTTTTTCTGAGTAATTATGGCAAATCGTGCTTGAAGTGCTATCTCGGGTGCTCTGACTAATGTAAGAATCATTACCAAGATTTCTCATTCCCGCGTGTTAACTCGAGTTGTCCAATTTAGTAATGGTTGTTAATCGCGGTTTGTAACAGTGACGAATAGCCCAGTGTTAGTGATCATGTTCTCGCTTTATTTGCATTCTGCAAGGCGCGAATAGGCACACAGACACGTGACGAGTGATTTTGTATGGCAGAGATTGGCGTGTATTGGTGCTATCAGTGCGAGTACCCAGCGAGCGAGGTAGAGCGAAGGATGATCCGCTCTATTTTCCTGTCTTTTCACGGATTTCCGAGGCTGATAACGCGTTGAAAAATGGCCAGAAGGATTTAGCGCGCGGATCTTTGAGCGCCCGTTTTTGTCGCGCGGTTGTTTTTTTCTTGCATAAATGTGTTGTTTTCATCTGTGATCGCCGAGGCTATGGTTCCGCACAATCCGCCGCTACTGTTTATGTAGGAATGGCGAAAATATTTTCGAAAAAATGCCTATAATCCGGAAGCAAAACCCGGCTGTTTTGGCAAGGAGTTGGTAGATGAGGAAGCACAGCGCTATGCGGAACTACAGAAGTTGAACCCGCAAGTGGTCGCGAATGGCTAAATACCAGACAGCCTTTGTTCTGGCATATATTCGGAAATTCTCCGAATAATGGCCAAAACACGCACGAGCGATGCGGAACTACAGAAGTAACGCGAATGATCGTGATCTTGGCTCACGGAGCGCGCTTGTTTTTTTGGTCTCTGACCATTCAGAGGGACTATTTTCCAGCAATTTCTGTGAAGAAAAACATGCTTGTGCGGGAGAAAATGCCTCCAGCGAGAGGAAGGAAATCTCCAGTGGTCTGTGCCGCGTGTTTTTCTCGCAGCAGCCATCGTCTTTCTACAAAACAGACTTGTTGTTTTGGTCTGTGGTCGCTCCGGAGCAGCACGCGGCAGAGAAAGAGACGATATTGTCTAGAACGGCCTCACAGCCTCTTTTCTCCTCCCTCTTGCTAGGGTGTTTTTCGAAAACACGTCGTCTGCGCCTATAGGGAAGTCGTAGATCTCCGAATGCGTCTTACAGTCATGACTAAGTCGTATTCGCAAACATGTTGTTGTGGTCGTTGATCGCCCGAAGGGGCGGAGATATTGTTCCGAACAATTTACCCCCAATGACCATGGGGAACCCCCTAGAGCAGGAACTTTCTGCCAGGAAGTGGCCATCAGGCCCCGCCCCTCGCCGTGTTTTTTTCGCTATCGTGTTGTCGTGGTCCCTGGTCAGTCTGCCGTCGAGTAGGGAGCGTCGGGCAGTCGGCTGGGTCCGCCGAGTTCCTGGTTCTGGTAGTTTCCCAGCTGGAGATCCTGGGATCTGGTGTGGAATATTGTTGCACACCCGTGTGGCTTGAGGTCATCCCGTGGGTCTTTATTTGTTAGTAGCTCCATTTTTTCGGCTCGGAGAAGATCAATTTGTGTCGTAGGATAGCTGAAACTCATCGCATCCCGCAGCATTTTGAGTGATGCTTGCTTTTGCTATTGCTCAATAGTAGGTAGTAGCGCTGTTGACGTTATTCTTTCCGTGCCGTCTGATTGCGCAAGCAAGCGACGAACACAGTAGAGCAATACCTGATTGTTGGTGCGGTTGGCCGAGCAGGCGAGCGAGCGAGCAAAGGCGTTGCCTTCCTTCCATATTATGATGTTGTATGATGTATGCTGCTATACAGTGACCACAGTGATACTGTGTGCACCGCAAGGAAAGAAATCACAATTAACGCTGCATACTCTCACGTCTGTCTCAACTGCGAGATAGCATTAGATGATGGTAGGCGGTTGATTTGTCACTACTAGTCACAATTGCCTCAGATCTTCGCTAGCAAGAAGACGATCGTCGTAGGCACACATAACAACTGCCACTTTAGTGCCGCACTTCGCTCACTTCTTGCGCCTCGTGTAGTAGCATGAGGAAATAACACTGCGCCGCAATTTTCTCGAAAATAGTCGTCGTAGACAGCGATAGCATTGGAAATTGCCGTCAATTTTCTCGAAGATTCTTGCCCCGGATTCATGTTTTGTAGTCAGTGGGAATAACACGTGTCACTGACCTCCCTTATCTGCCAATCTTCTCACCTCACCACCTCTTCCAGTTAATTTTCGTAATGTATTTCATTTCGCAATCTGATCAGGGAAATAGGGTGTGAAATTGAGAGAGTGCCTGTAAATTTGGTCGAAATACGTGAGGCGATTGGTCGAGTGTGCAATCGGGAAAGATACTCATCTTTCCACTGCCTTTTTTCGACCCTTACTGACTGACACAGCGCGATAGGGAAGAGGTGAGCCGTCATGTGACTAGTGTAGTCGAGCCGGGTTTGAGTATCGATCTGGGGATACGGTAGGATCGCGCTAGGACCTCAAGAACAGGTGCACCGGGGACTGTGGTACCGCGTGGTGCTGGCGCATAACCTAGATGTTATCTCTCCGGGTAGAGGGACGAAAGGGAGCCAGGTGATTGGAAAGTAGTGACCCCTCTTCCAATCTATTCCTTTGTCACTAGAGTTTCGCGCGCCAAAGTTAGTAGGTCAACTGAGCTTTTTGTTAGCATTTTTGTCGCCTGAATCACTCCGTTTCTTGCTTCCCCTTCCCGTTCTCTCTACATAGTTTTGTCACTTTCAATAGCAGCAGCAGCTTCAATCTATCGCCTCCCCCCCCCTCCTTTCGATGTTCCCTTTTCTCGTTTCGTTTCGATTTCTCCCCCATTCCTTTTCCTCTTCCTCCCCCCTTCATCATTTCAGCACCCCCCGTTTGATCACCCTCTTGTGCACATTGCCTTCCTCTTTTGATCACTGCTCGAAAAATGAATCGAGATTGTTCACGTGATTTTGAACCCGTTTTATACCGTACCCCGCCCGTCTACCGTATCTTATTAATTGATTCATTGCAGCTCACACACTCACCTTCACTCAACACCCCGAGCGCGGGTACGGTAGCCTACCGTAGGCATTCCAGCGACAACGGCGTACAGACGGTATCGCAAACTGACTATTTTTTATTGATTATTGATTATTGATCGTGCTATCTGGCAAATGGGAAAGTTCACAGAAGCACCACCAATCCAAAAAGCGACTAAATAGCACCGGTGACGAGTGAACTTTCCCCCATTTGCCGCTATCCGTCCATTTTTGCTTGTCTAGTGCTTGATTGCACGTGATTTCTCGAATTGGGGCTCCTCCTTATCGCTATCAAATCGCTTTTTGACCGGGGGACGAGACGATTTGATCATTCGTTGATAGCAGTCGAAAACTGCCGACTTCATCGCTCTTTCTCTTCCTTTTTCTACTCCATTTAGTGCGTTGTTCAAACTAGGAATGACCTGACTCTCCTCGTTTATCGTACTATCTCGCCTCTCTGATTGGTGAGTGAGTGTGCGAAGAGACCACTTCTTGCAAAGCCATCGAATTTAGTCCAAACGAGCGATAGTCCATTCACCCCGATAATTGCACATAGCTTGAACTGATCGAGAGACTAGAGCAGCGGCGCGCGCCTTTTGATGATCTTAGGAGCTGCGCCGACGCCTGTTTTTGGGTGTTATTTTCTATTTTGGCCGTGCCAAGCAGTGCCGATCGGGGCCAAACGTGACTGTTATTGACTGAATGGATGGATTTGCTTTCTCGACGGAAAATCAGCCACATACGTTTCTCATTAGTGGAGGGAGCAGAGGCAGCAGTCAATGAATGGGATTTTGTCTGACTCTCTCATTTCGTCATGGTCTCTCATCGGTCAGAGAAGCGAGAGAGCATGGGAAAGTGAGAGAGTCAGATCATTGTTCGAATTTTGTCTCCCTCTTGCTCTCCATCTACCCCCTGCAGAGCGATGGATTCTAATGGATTTCTCTGCTGCTTGAATTCGATAGCCTCTCTGCTTGGAATTAGAGATTTGTGGCGCCTGATTCCCAAGCTTTTCGCAGCGTTTTTCCGGTGGGAATGCGGGATTAGAATGGAGATATTGCAAGCAGGTATCTGTTGCTTTGCCGATATTGACTGAAGGGTGGAGAGGGTATCTTGAGTGCTTTTGATCCCTCCTTTGCGCGCCGGTGCGCCCCGCCTCGCGGTATAGTGTCAGAGGGCAAACATTAACGGAATCGGATCAACCTCACCCCAGCTCCGATTCAAGTATTGACGATCAAATAGGAAAGAGAGAGGCAAGGCGAGCGAAGAGACGCCACAGATGCAGAGACTGTGAGGCGAATCCGCGAATGGAAAGGGTGAAAGGAGGCGAAACCGAGATCGGTCGCGATTTTCGGATCCCTGGACCTGTAACTATGTTCGCAATCAGGCCATTTTTGCGCTTTTACGAGGTTTTCAGAACCAATTTCATCAAGAGAACCCTAGTTATTGCTAGTCGCGGCGATGTCCTGAGCCGGTGACCTCACAATGTCCCCTCCATAAGTGGCCCAGAGCAGCGCGATCACACTGTTCTGCATTCATTGGATCCAATCTCTCCCCTCCTCCTCCCCTCTGCTTCGCCCCATTCACCCCCTAGAACCCAACACATCTGCCCCGAGTCACTCGGTCAGTGGCGAGTGTCAGATTGTACGGTGGCTGGTGCTACTCTACTCGCATTTCCTTCCTTGCTCCTCCTCCTTCCCTCAGTTGTCCTGTCTGACCTGTAAGGGGAGTATGATGGGTTGTTGCTCAGTTAGCCAGATGTGCAGCTAAGGTCTAGCTCTCCCAATTTCCTATGATTCTTCCCGTTTAGCATCGATGAGACAGCATTGTACAGTTAGAGGACCAGTGGATTGTGTCTGATTCTCCTATATTCACGCGCTATTTAGCAGAAATCCGCCTGAGGGCTCGATTCGTATCCTGCCCTGCCCCGGGGCTCTTTGTTTCGAAATGGGCTTGCTAACGCCAGATTGCACCCTTTCTCGCGATTCGCTTCACCCGTCTCCTTCTTTATTTCCCACCACCATCTCGCAGTAATGCCTGCCTTTGTTGCATCTAGCCTTCTCCTCCATTGCTTTCTCTTCTCACGGCACATAAGAGTAATTTATTAGAGTGGTCACTGGATTGGAGGCTCCTGACCCCTCCCCCTTCCCGAAATGGAGGATTTTACGAGCTATTTTTGGCTAATGCGAGGCCGCTTCAGCCCACAGATCACGCGAGAATCGCGATGTTGTTGGATCAGCTGCTGCATTATATGGTTGTTGGTTTCCCCCCGCGCTGCCTTTTTTTCTCGCGAAGCAAAATTGTTGTTTCGCGACTTACATTTGCCGCCGGCACACACATAATTGCAGTGCTGCGTGATTGAGTTGGAGCCTGGTGATTATTGTTTTCCACCTGCTGCCTACTTCCCACCACCACGCGGGCTTTTGGCTCGCAATTGATCTCCCTGATTGTATCTCGGAACCCCTGGAAGCCAGGAGTTTTCCTTCTGATCCCCATGATTAAGGATCCCCTGCAATAATTCTGTATGTAGCTAGTACCCTGGAAGCCCCATTTGCCTTTTGATTCCCTTCTGGCCTCTCCAATTTATCTCGCGAAAGCAACAAGCTTGTATGTATCTTGGAACCTCGCAAGCCCCTCAGGCGGTGTGTGTGACTAAGAGGGCGCACTCGAGTGTGTTGAGAAAGAGTTGCTTGAGTGAACGTGAGAACGGGCGGGAGAGAAAGAGGAGAAGGAGTGGGAGGGTTCTCGGAACGAATTTTTCGGACAGCTTCGCTCATGTGATCGACAATTCCTCGTGAATGTCACGTGAACATTCCGTCCCTCTGCGTCCTTCTCGCCTTTAAAAGTTTCTCGAATTTCAAGCCAGGGAAAGGAAGGGGAAGCAGCGCCCAGGAATAGGAACTTCCGGCGTTAAGCTACGTGCTTTCATGCGTCCGTACTTCCTTGCGGAAGGCTAGAGGTCGAAACCGAGAACCAGAATGGAACCAGTGACTTCCGGTCCCAACTAGCAGCAGGGTTCCGCGTTCTTGAGAAGGCCAGAAGTTACCTAAAACCAGGATGGAAGTTCTGGTCCCTCCAAGCAGCAAGGCTTCCCAGCCGAACAGGGAGTTCCCTACTTCCTTCCTTGGTCGCAGCAACCTGCAGTTCCGCCTCCCCTTCCTTGTTTCCACGCTCGCGACGAGGAAAGGAGAGATAAAAGTAACAAGAGAGAGAAACAGAAGCGGAACTTCCGCTTACTACACGAGGAACTGCGCAAATCGCGCGAGAGATTACCGATCTTTGTCTGTCACTCCGCGATGGCAACACTATTTCGATCTCTGATGTGAGCATCGATACAGAGTGTTTCAATGCAAAACTGTGCGAATCTACGTCTCTGTGACGCTTCGATCGCCCCGAAAATCCGGCTGCACTATGGGTTCATGAAGAACACAAATGCGAAAACTAGAGTGATCCATGGAGTGATGGAGGAAGTTCCACCGGTACAAGGTTGACCAAGGTCGAGATAGTTCGGCGATGTGTTCTCTCGAAAGTACGCGCGAGTACGAGTGCCGTGGACCTACCGCCCTCCCTCCTGTCCTTTTTGGATGACTTCCCCCATCTGCGAGGCAATGGCGAAAGTGGGTGTCCCTCTGTGCGCCACTCTCCTATTTTCCAGCCCTGTCCACTCGTATTTTGACCGTGGCTATCCCGGAGTTGAGTCATTCCCTCGCTCTCGTACGAGATAGGGAGGTCAAGTGGAACGTTCTTGTTGCGAAAAAAATTTTAGTAATGCAGAGATTACGGTAGAAATGTTCTTTCGCAATTGTCCAGGAGAGAAGTGTCCCTAGTCCCCCCCCTCCTCCCTTGTGCATGAAACTACTGGCCATTCGGATAGAGAGAGTGGACTCAATTGAGCGAGCGCGCTCGTCTCTCCCTTCCGCACGCTATCTCGCCTTTCCCGCCATCCGTCTTTCTTTCTTCCCTCTCCCTGCCTCGAGCGGTCTCTGTTGCCCGAGGGTCACTCATCAAGGAAGGGAGAGGGAGCCTGAATAGGGGCCTTTACCCCCGCTCCCTCTCCCCTAGGAACCACAACCATCGATTGGTTCTCTGGTGCTCTAGTCTCTCGAATTTCCATGCTGCCTCCCCGGACATCTGCACAAGAATAAACTGTGCAAGTGAGGGAGAAGAAGAGGCTCCACATATTGGAGCAATTCCCTGATTTTCTGTCGCGTTTAATGATCGTATTGTTTGATCGAGGGATGCAGAACCTTGATCGATGCCCCCTGGCGGCAGTTTAGCCCGATACTCTCTTTTTTCCTCTGATTGACGAGAGATAAGACAAACCTAAGAGAACATTGCTCTTTTGCTCCATAACAGCTAGTAATTCAACACGCGTTGTATAACTGCCGGCGCCTCGTCGGTTTTTCCCAAAGCGCTTGGATGTTATGAGGTTGTATACTCAGCTTTATGAGCTGCGGAGCGGCAACGCACAGAGTTCCGAGAGAGCATATTTGTATCTGACATAGCACGAGGAACAATTCCGCGCTGCCGATTTTGTAGCCCATTCACTCCCGTTTGTGCGCGTTTTGTCCGTGTGTCGCTGGTGTCTGGGCCCGGATTTGATTCATTCATCATCCCCCCCCCCCCTGTCCCTTGCCCTAGTAGCCGCCACACCTGTAGTGTGTGGTCGATGGGTATGCAAAAGTCCAGCAGACACTGGTTGCAAGGGAGCCCAGGACTGCCTCTCCTCGTTTCTCGTGATCTCTCGCCCCGTCTGACCACCCAAACAGCTCTCGGAAGTCAAGTGAGCACTCCGGGAAATGGAGCTTGGAGTGGCCAGAGATCAACGATACGCGCTAGTTTCTCTCGTGGGATACTGCACTCTTGGTGATATTTCGAAAATCCCTCGTCCCCTTCTTCCGAGAATCCCAAAATGTTGACTGATTCCCGATCGCTTTTTTAGTACTTTGCTGATCGTATTTACCTCTTCCTCCTCCTCTCTTCCGCGATTCTTCCGCAGCGATCGCTTACCTTGTTGCCTCTTTACCCTCTCTTTCTTTTTTCCTCCTCCCATCTGACTCCCCTGATCTGTTCCCCCTCCCTTCTATTTCTTCCCTTCCTCTTTGCGTCGTTTACTGCCATCGACCACCACCGCCGTAGCTAGCTAACAACAATCAAACAAATGAGGTCGACTGACGGCGCGCGCAGGGGGATTTCGCTTCCCCACTGTTCTTCGTCTTCCCCTGCTATTGCTTCTCGTCATTTTTCTCCACGTGATTTGGCCAATTTTTCCGGTATTTTTCGTCATTTTTGTCTCGTTATTTCGTAATCCCTGTGGTTCCGAATCGTTTGCAAGAGAGGAGTAGGACGTGCGCGCGTTCGGCCGCGCCGCCGCACTTTTTGTTGATCGCGCGTGCCAAGATCGCGAGAGTGTTGTTACAGTAGCTGCGATTGCACTTGCTGCAGTGCACTCTTGCTGCACTCCTCTCTAGTACACGATCTAATCTGGGCTTCAATCGCTGCAAATGGCGCTTCCATGATGAAGAATCCGTCTCATGATTCCTGGTACCCCCAGCACGGACAAGAAAGCCGAGAGGAAGTAGCACCCCTCAACGGCAACCACCTCCAGAAGGCATCATCGTTGTCTTCAAGAGGATAGGAGTGGGTTGTTGACTGCTTGTAAAGAGAGGGGGGGGGGGGGGGCGAGCGCGTGACCGTGGTTGTTGTGTGTTGTGTTGTTTTGGCACACACGGGAGACGCGCGCCGGAGAAATGGGCTGAAGAGAGCCGGGTCCCCGGAATAGGAGAGGACAGCCAACGAATGGGTCTGAGCAAAGGACGGCTTCTAAGAGCCCTGGCTCAAGGGCACAACAGGAGTACGCCCGACCTAGGGCGTAGCTCTAGCAAAATAGTTCGAAAAAGGACGTCAGATTCTCGATCATTCTCCCTATTCCTTCCCTACTATCCTTCTAAGATGAGGGGGAAGAAATGGGTCCCAAGAGGGGAAAGAGGGGACAGAAGGGTGGAAGGGGGCTGGATCGGCAGATGCGGGTTGCTGAAATGGAGAGCAATCATGGCTTGCATGCAACACAGTGCAGATGCGCGAGGGCAGGTGGTCGTGTTCCCTCGTCTATCGGGCGCTAAATTTCAACCCCCCTAGTTCACCGTTGATGCTAATGGGAAGTGACGCGCACGCAAGCTTGCCGATGCGCTCTGATTCCCGGTATTTACTATTATTATTATTAGCGGGAATGGCTACGTTGGCAGAGCTCGTGGTTGCTGCTTCTTCGTCGGTATGACGCACGCACTGTTTCTCGCGCCTAGACGACGTCGTCGACGGTGTGTGAGGTAACAGTAGCAGCATCGTCTTTGACGGGGATTTGTGCGTTGATTCGGAGATATGGGAAGTACGGCGCGAGAAAGCCGACCGACGGCATATGCGTGTGTGCGTCACAAATCGGACACACACATGCGCGCGTGAGCTAGATCTCTAGTCGGAGAGAGAAGGCTAATGATGATGGGGAAATGGTGACGATGACGGGAAACCCCCGAGAGTAGTGAGTTGAAACTTGATGTATGAGACTCTGTGGGTCAGCGATCGAGCGAACTAGTGATTCCCTGAGCTGGGATAAACAATGGGCAGTTGATGTTCACAGTGCTGGGAGCGGAAAAAAATGAACCTGGTGGAAAAATGATCAGGATCGGTCAAGATCCCTGTAAGGTTGTTACCGTATTGTGAAATCCAGCGAGGTTGTTTATTCCTTTAACAGCTTAGTGACTACCGTCTTGCGAAAGGAATATAGCTCCTCGTGCCGCTGCTGCCATTTTAGGTATGTATATTTAGAGACAGAAGCTTTACTTCTTGTTGACTGCGCGGATTGTGTTTGTGTGATTTCGTACCACCTGATTTGGGGGCGATTACGGTAGCCCCCTATCGCGAAAGATACGCGCGCGATGGAAGTGAGAGGACCGTGCACTACTGTCTAATAGACTCGCACTTTGCGGATTCCGCAGGAAATAGTAATAGGCGGCTGCACTTTCTTTGTCATCTTCATACTCAATTAGGCAGTAATAGCAGTAGGGGACCGAATATACGAGCTCAAGAGTGCATGTAGTCTGTATCAGAAGATAACGAACAGATCATCAGATCATACATGTAATTTAGATAAGTGATAATCCCCCTCCCCCATATCCGCCTCCGCATAACACTTGGAAACTAGTAGTTAGCGCGGCGAATATGTCGCGATTTCGCGCTCTTTGACTGATGTGTGTGTAGGTGAGACACTTGATTGGCTTCATAATCCGCTGGAGCGGAAAAGGCCGAAGGAAGCTACAAATATCAAGAGTGCTTGATTGGCGGTCTGGCTGATCTCTAAATTGCCGGGTGAGAGGAGGATGTGAAGGTGCCGTAGCTGTAGTCGATCCCTGTTTCGGGCAGACTTGCACTTTGCTCCTTGTGACAGAGACGCCAGTTTTGTCCCCTTCCGAGAAGGCAGCAGTAGCATCACGAGACTTGCCCTCCCTCACTCATTTATGGGGGGCAAACCGGGGCTCTCAGTCGTCGGTCTAAAAGTGCACTCGCACTTTTGGTGCTTCTGCTGCTGAGCCGAGCCCAAACCACATTTCCCCCCAGAATAGGCCCAAAGTGCGAGTCGGCTGGAGATTCCGACGAGGAGCTCTGTGGATCCTTCTGCAGGAGAAGGAAAAGGAGTTGTCCCCGAAGGTCGAAGCCCCTAGGGGTAAGCAGGGAGAGAGGAGGAGAAGGAGTTCTGTAGACGAACGCTGTCCGTAGAGGACGAGCTGAGGGAGCGTTCGAGCGAAGAGGGGAGGGAGGCAAAGAGGGAGAGACGACGGTCGCAAGCCACAAGCAGTAAACAAACTACAGATGAGGAGAAACGACCGACGTTCGTTCGATGAATTATGAAGGGAAGGGCAGGACGAGCGGACTTTATGTGGTAGTAGCCAATAATCCCTGGTGAATAGAGAAGGGAGGAATATTGGAAGCGGTGCCAGGAAGGCCGAGAAGGCCCCGGTCATGTGTTGACAATTTGCGAGGACGTTGCGAAATTCTGGCGACGACGCCCATGTGGAGATCGAAAACCGGGCCCTGCCTTGTTGAGTCCCTAAGAAGAGTGGTGCCAGGCAGCCTGAGGCCGGGCTATTGAGGGAAGCCACGAGGCCCCGGAAATAGCAAGGCCGCGCGCTGAAATTTGACGCAGCCCCTGGCCCCTCGTCGGTTCCGCGAATGCATTAGGCGATGTGTGTGTGTGCCTAGAGATCAGGCGAGAAAAAGAAATGCTCGCGGGCAGGTGGAGCGATGATGTGTTGTTTCCTCCTCGTTTCACACTTGGCTTCTCTCGCAAATTCTGAGGTAGTTCCTGCGAATGCCAAGGTAGAAAACAAGAGAAGAGTGGGATGATGTTTTGGTGATAGTTGAGACTACATCCGTCGATCTTTACGATGGCAGGCCGGAAGCGAAAGATTCTGAGAAGGCGAGAAGGCCACGATGATTGGGGATAATCGCATCTACGTGCGCTAATATGTGGGAGACGATTATCGCTGATAAGAGCGAGTGCGAACGTACGAGAAGATAGACGTAATCGGGTGACCTGCTCGAGCGTACGTAGATTCGAAGAAGCCCCCCACGAGTTTCATGCCCACGGGCCCCCTAAACTGCGTCACCTTCTCGGAATCTCGAGAATTTCTCGCGAAGTGTGAGCCGGTTTTGTGCCTCGCTGTCCCCGCCGCCGCACTTTGAGGCCGTGGGGCAGTAGTAAAAAACTTGAACTTGTGGGGGCCCCCGAGAGTCCCCGGGCTGCACTCCATTCCTCACCCTGTCTAGCAGTAAGGAAGAAAGGGGGAGGAAGGTCTCGAGCACTTGCGCTGGAGGCTGCAGCGGCTGCTGCTGCTGCCGCGGCAGACACTCCAGAAGCCGAGTACAGCTGCCCTTTCCCTCGGATAGCAAGGAGGAGGGAGAAAGAGCATGCATGCTCATTTGCGAGAGACAACCCATTCTGCCCTTGCGAACTGCACTTGTGCGCGAAGAAGTTACGAAGTTTGTACTTTTGGACGGTAGCAGAAGTAGTAGTAGCAGTGCCAGGAGCCGATTGCCAAAGGACAATGGAATGGATACTAATGAATGAGGAAAAGTACGGAATGCCATTGATCTGCCCAAGACAGATCCTTGAGGTAGCTAATACCGTTGTTTTGGTTCCGCTTCCTCCTTCTCATTATTCGTTCATTTTCTTCCTTCCTTCCCTAAAACAGGGAAGAGGAACTGTCTGAAGGCGCGTGCGTGTCTGCGTCTCTGCCCCCTCTCACTAGTTCTCGGCTCTGAGAAGACGACGTTCACAGAACCTCTCGGGCACTCTGCCATCTCTGGTCGCTCTCGCCTCGCCGCTGCCCTGACTCGCTCACTTTCCCATGCTCTCTCGCTGCTCTGATCGACGAGAGACAAATGCGAAGTGAGAGCTTCTCGCTGTCGCGAGTCTCGAGGCGAGGGGCGGGCCGGAAGGAGCCTTCGAGAGCCGAGAGGAGCGGAGGGAGAGACAACAGCGAGGGAAGAGAGTGCAGACGACGAGCGGATCAGCTGAGCCTGTCCGACAAGGACAGTGCGAGCGCGTGCGACACAGCGGGAAGAGGGGGCGGGGCCTTCTCCTCGCCTGAAGCCGATGCCCTCAGGGGCAGCCAACGGGGAAGAAGGCGGGTATATAAGAGCGACGGGAGGAGGCCGACCCGGTCAGTCTTCTCCCCGAGTCTCGAGCCTGCCTGTCTGTCTGCTTCTGCTCGACACAGAGAGGTTGTTGCCTATCGTGTTTCATCGGCTTATTAGTATGAGGGGCAGCAATACTCGTACTGCTTATGCTTCTTCATGTGTGTGTGACTTTCACTAACGCCTGCCGCATAGGCAGTTTGCCATTTGCCGCTGTGCTTGAGCTTGCAACTTGCTTCGCCTGTCTCCTTCCTCCTTCCTTCTTCTTCCTCTTCCTCTTCTCACTTTTGTTTCATTACCGCCTAATGCAGCAGCAGTGCTGGTAGTGTGTTGTTGTCACTAGATTAGTCCCCTGCAGGGGGTTGATATACTGCCTAATGCGCTTACCCGCGAACGTCATGTTGAGTGTTTTCGCGTGTATCGGCTAGCGAACACAGCTTGTGCGCTGTTTTTCTTCGCCATCAGTCGTTATTGGAATCATGATAGCTCGAATGGCATCATATCAAGATTATGACGCATGTGTTGATCTTCTCACGCGCCTTGCTTGTTTATTTGCATGTTTTCGTCGTCGTAAGGGGCCGAAAGGGTGTTGTGAGGTGCCAGCTCCGGGCGGCGTATTGTTTAGTGCGCTGCCGTGCTGACCCTCACTCTCCCTTCCTTCTTTCCTTTCTTCCCGCCCGTCCTCGAGGGGATGGAAATAGAGGAGGAGGAGCGTGAGGAGAAAGAGAGACACACACAGTCATTCCCGTGCCAGGACAAGCCGCACGTGGTTTGTGACCACTTGCGAAGAGAGAGGGAGGAGAGCGGCGAGGGGCGGAAAGGAGGGAGGGCGAATCAGCTGATGGAGTCAAGAGAGGCGGACTGAAGGCTGGGAACTCAAAGGTTTAGCCCCGCAGTGAACTCACGATGTGCTGTGTCTCTGTTCTCTGTGTGTTTGACCACGGGATCTGTATCCCCCCCCCTCTCCCTCGCTCCCGTTTAGTAGGAGCCCAGGGGCGATTTCGCCACACCCTCACGAGGATGATGACTATGTGGTGCATCTTGTGAAAGACGTGCGGGTTTCTGAATAGGGGAAAGGGAAGGAGAAGGTGATCTCTAAACGCGGCATTCATGGCGCGATGATGATACATTTCTCGTGTGTGTATGTATGCTTCCCCCTATCTCCACCCCCACACGCCAAGAGAGAGTTGTTCGCATATCATCGTTTTTGTGGTGTTGCTTTGCTCACACACTCTTTCTCAACCGGGGTTAGAGTTTTCCCCTCTACCTCTCGCCGCCTAGAACTCTCTATCGGCAATCGCACTAGAGGCTGTAGCCACAGCGGGCCGGCGTGAGTCACCCCACCCGGGCCCTTCCCCCACCTCGCTCACTCATACTTTTCGCCTCGCTTCTATCATACTGCCCCGGCCATCGCTCTCGACCTCTCTCTATCATATCGTTATTCGCGCACTGCTGTCAATTTTCGCACTAGGACGCTTCATCCGAGGATTAAGTGCGCCCTATGGCGATGCTATGCGCTAGGTGATGATTGCCCGCTAGAATAGGTGTCTAGTCAGTCAATATGATGTGGTATTCTCGCGTGCATTGACCCTATGCGTATATATTTATAGTCAAGGGGGGGGGCGGACTAGATCACGCGGGCCGTTCTAGTAGGCGAGAAAATGCGCGTGTGTGTTGTGTATGCAGACGCACGACGTCGACGACGATGGTTGTTGTGGGGCTACCGTGCAGCCTATCTGTCTGCTCACTCTTTTTCAACCCCTTTTACCCCCTCTCTTTCTCTTTCTTTTTCACCCTCATGTATTTCTATCCGTATCTTTCGCTCATTTCACTTGTTACTTGTTACTCCTTGTTCCTTCCCCTTCCTCATCGACCCTTCTCCTTCCCCATTCCACCTCATATTTTTTTCGCGAGTGTGTTCGATTTTCTACCGTCATGATTTTTCCTGTTCTCCCCCCTCTCGAGATTACTCATCCGATTTTGTTGAGCGTTTCGTTCTCTCGCATTTCTCACTGATCCGCCTGTTCCCTCGCTCGCCGCCCTCGATCAAAAAGGGATGATTCACATTTCAACCGCCCGTCGTTTCCCCTCGCTCCCTTCCCTTCCCCCTCTCTCTGAACCCAGCCTGTACCGTTGCCTCGTTGCAGTGAGTCCACTCGAACTCGTGCCTACAAGCAGAAGCATCCGAGCGAGTCGTCAACGACCCGCCGAGCCATCTACAAGTTTCCCCAACCCCTAACTTCCTTCGCATCCAGCCAGTCCGTAATCCGGGCCGGCACCCCGCCAGTCACGACGGCACGAGAGAAGAGATCGTCCACTGGCTCAGGAGGAGGAGTGAGCGGCACGCGAGAGATATCCGCCGAGCCGAGACTGGAGAGCACCATGAAGAAGGGCAACAAGTGGGTTACATTCCTGGTTCTATTGGTTCCATTGGCATGTGGTTCTTGGCACCAAGATGAGAGTGAAGAGAGCAAGAAGTGGTTCAATCCTGGTTCTATTGGCACCAGGTTCTTGGCACCAGAGAGCGAAGAGAGCAAGAGCAAGAGAACGGAGAGAGCAAGAACCGCCAGTGGTACCTGAGTGCAAAGAGGAGTTGCCAGAGGGCAGTCGCCCCCTCTAGATTTGAATCGCGCGCGAGATTAGCGTCCTTGCTAGACCTGATCTATCCATTTAGTTTATTAGAGTAATTTTCCCCTGCTAATCGGATAATCTGTTCCAAATCTCGTTGATTTAATCTTCCCACTGATTGTGTTTTATCATATCATCCCAGTTCTAAGATCGCATTTCCGCTCCCAAGCCGACTCATCCTTTCGAAATCTCGGCTCAGAATCCTCCTCTGCTTCTCTCTTCTTGCCAACTGACTGAAGCACAAAACTGAAGGGTTTCGGTCAGCTGAGAGGAGAAAGGAGAGCGGAGATTGAAGGGGAGGAGCAGGGCTCAATGGCCCATTATCTCCCCCTTCCCTCACTTTGACACTCCTCTCATTGACAACACTTATCAGTTACTCTGTGCATGTGATGATAACGTTGTTACCGTTGGCCGCCTGATCGATTTGATTGATTACTCTTGTTCTATATCGGGAGTGTTGCGCAATACTTGTTCCCACTGCCAACTTTGTTATTACTACTTACCTTAGTAATGCATAGTTTCGAAACGTTTCGAAATTAGTAAGCAAGCACCCGGCGGTCGGTGGGTGCGCGCGCGCCTCTTGAGAATTTCTCACTATTTGTCATGTCTTCTCGAAATAGCTAGAGAAGAGCGAGAGAGTGCGCGAAATGGAGAGAGTTAGACGAAAAAACGCCATTTTATGATCGTTTCCTGCAGGCAACCGGCGCCGGCCAGCGCAGCAGCAGCAGCCGCGTCGTCCTCATCGACGAACACGTCATCCGCCTCAGCGAGACGCGGCCAGAAGACGCTTGGCTGGTTCCTGTCCGAGGTACGGTAGGCTTACGGTAGTATCGATTTTTTTTGTGAAAACTTGGACATTTTATGTGGGAGATGATGAGTCCGTGGGATACGGTAGTTTTCCCTTCAGGAGCTGATAGAGAAGACGGGCAACGCCGCGAGCGTCGCCGCGTCGCCCTCGCCGCCCGCGCAGCACCGCACGATGGCCGGAGGCGGGCTTGTGAGCGCGGAGGAGAAGAAGAGACGGTGAGTGTGCTGATTACGGTAGTCGAGCGATCGAGGACTGACTTTTTCCCCATCGCGATCGGTTACGGTAGACGATTACTAAAATCTCATTTTGTTCAGCAGGGGCGGTCGCGGACAGCGCCAGCGCAAGCTCACGGAGAGCCTCTCGACCGCGTCCGAGGCCAGTCTGCCGATGCTCGAGGGAGATGACGTGAAGCAGGTACGGTAGCCGCACGGTGATCACTGATCGACAACTGATTTATTTTGTGGCTTTTGGTAAAGAAACTCCGTCGGTGATGTCAAAACTGTATCATTATTATCGAGTTTGCTGCCTCCTCTTATTAGCTGCCGGCTGCTTTCGATTTCTTTCGCTGCGTTCATTCTTTCGTTTCGATTCGGCCCCTCGATTAGGCTAAGGGGTAAGAGAGAGTAGTAAGTAAGTAGGGGAGAAGAAGAAGAAACATCATCGCTCACTCATTACTAGAGGGGTCGAGTGGCAACAGCCCCGCAAAACCGGTAATTGAACAAGTTGAAAGCAACAAGTGACCACAGGGAGTGGCCCCGTGCAACTTTGGGTGTATTGCATTCGAAACGGGTTACGGTAGGATCTCAGAGTACGGTAGATTATTGATTTTCCGTTCAGGACCCGACGCTGCCGTCGTCCGACTTCTACGTGTACGACGTGGCCTCCGATGGATACTACTACGAGCAGAACGGAGCCAAGGTACGGTAGGATACGGTAGTCGATCGATAACTGAAGGAGTACGGTAGACTTATCGATCACTTTTGCAGGGCTGGCGAAGGCGCCTGCCTCAGGGCGTGCAGCCCAAGAAGCCCGCCAGCAGCACGCCGACCCCGCAGCAGACCGAGGTACGGTAGCCATTATTGATTATTGATTTTATTGATCCGGGGTTACGGTAGTTGATTACGAAATGCTTTTATTCGGTGCAAGGTGCGTCGTGTTTACATGTCCATGGGCAAGGCGTTAGCTTAGTGTCCCTGCAGGTTGATAAGAGGGGTGATGTCAGTGGTACCGGAAAAGGAAGGGAAAGGGGGGAAAGGTTTTCGAAAAGGCGGGGATGATTCAGAGAAGGAATGCGCACGTCGTTGTTTAGAAACCCGCCACGTTGAAAGCACGTGATCAGGAGGAGGCAAGAGCCGGGTTTTCAGGGCTGTCATTTAGTCACACTCACACGCGTTTTGTCACACTGCTACGGTTCTTTACCTTCCCTACGTGAAATTGAACTTGGCCCTCGTTAAAAAACGACGAGAAGGATCACGTGAAGAGTAGTCCTGAGTTTGATCCCGGACGCGAAAAAGTAAGAGCGGTTAGAGGAAAAGGGGACTCGTCTCTTTGTTTTGTCCTAGCTCACGTTAGTAAGAGAAACGAGAGAGCATGGGGAAAGGAGAGAGCGAGTTCATCTATCGGGTAAGAGGAGAGAACTTTGAGAACTACACGCGACGAAGAGCAGTGGGGAAAGAGGGGAGGGAGGGGAGAAACGCGCGAGTGCCGAGCGAAAGCGAGGCGACGAGAGCAGTCGCGTGTAGAGAGAGAGGAGAGGGAATCGCGAGTCGCGATTAAAAGAGAGGAGGGGAGCAGGGGGGGGATGACTATGAAGCCCGGCTGACGCTGACCAAACGTTTATTTACCGCGAGCCGAATTACTGACCTATCTCGTGGTCGCCAAAACATACTCGTGATAGACTAGAAGATTTTGTCAGCATTGACACTGAAGTTGGCGCGATTTCGCAATATCGGCGCGGCTCCAGAACCGAACATTTTCGCACACACGCACAAACTAGAAGGCCGAGTTTGTAGTTTGTGCTCGTCGAGAAGGGAAAGAAGAAGAAGGAAAACAGCTCAGCCAGCGAGCGCGTGGGGATGGTGAAATATTGCGCAAGAAAAAATCGATTCCCGGGGATCTACAGTAACCTGAAAATTGTAGATTTTTGAAGTTACAGTAACCCAAAAATCGATATTTTTGAACCTACAGTAACCCAACATTTTCGTTGCAGGAGCTCGTGCGTCAGGCGGAAGCCGCAGCTGCAGCCGTGCAGCGCAACCACATGAGCGCCCTCCAGGCAGCCATGGCTCAGCCCACGGCATACAACAGGTACGGTAGCATTTTCTGGGGTACGGTAGTCTTTGGGGATACGGTAGGAGTACGGTAGTCCTGAAATCATGAAATCTAGTAGTTCTCCATTAGGATTTTCAGTAATTTTGATGCTTTTCTCTATGAAAAGCGGAAAATCGATAGTGCTACCGTACTCCTTCAAAGTACGGTAGATGGTTGGTCGGCTGTTGTGTTGTGTGCGGGCTGTGCGGGGCTGAACGAGAGCAACGCCGATGACGTCCGTAGCCTTGAGGCTCGTGCGGTACACGCGGAGATAGTGGGGCAAACGGGGAGGGCACAGACGCGAAAGACGACGAGATAGCACGCAAAAACGAGAGAGCGGGCTTGTTTACGGGCGCCGCGCCACACTTTTGCGTCTCTAGGTTGTTGTTGACGCGTGCTTGTCTCTGAAGAAGTGACCAGAGAACAGCATTTTACTTGCTCTCTCGCCTGTCTTTTACCCGTCTTTTGAGTCAAAATGGAGCAAAAAGTAAGCAAAAATGGTTGCAGATACTACGACGCGCCGTCGGACGGCTACTACTTCGAGATGGCCAGCGTGGACGGCTGGCGCAAGCGCACGGCCGCCCCGAGCGCCGGTGCGCCCGCCGCATCGTTCGGCCGCATGCCCGCGGCGCTTGGTGGACGCGGAGGCGCCGCCGCGTCCTACGCGGGCGGCATGCCGCCCCAGTTTGCGCCCGCCTACCGAGGACGACGCCGAAGACTCGATCATGCACTTGGCCGGCAGCTCGCCTCTGCAGAATAAATCAATATTGATACCGTATCTACCGTAATCTTTGCCTTTTTTGCACTTCCTCTTACAAATGTCCAACTTTTTTCAATTTTTTAAAAAAAATATTGTTCATACTTATTCAAGAGGAAGTTGAATAAGTATGAACAATATTTTTTTTAAAAAATTGAAAAAAGTTGGACATTTGTAAGAGGAAGTGCAAAAAAGGCAAAGATTACGGTAGATACGGTATCAATATTGATTTATTCTGCAGAGGCGAGCTGCCGGCCAAGTGCATGATCGAGTCTTCGGCGTCGTCCTCGGTGTCGGACGACCTTTCGTATCCGTCGCTCTCCCGCCCGACCTCACTCGACCTCACCACCATGGGCGCGTTCGGAGCGGCCGGATCTGGAGCAGGTACGGTAGCACTTATTGATTAGTCAGTTAACGATAGACCGGGATACGGTAGCTGGAAAAAATGAGTACGGTACATTTATCGATCGCTTTCCAGCCGGAGCAGCTCGTGGAGCCGGCCAGCAGCAGCAGGAGGACACCTTCTTCCAGTGGAACGCCGACAAGTTCATCGAGGTACGGGGAATATTGAAATTATTGTGATTTTCGAAAATAGGAGATAGTGAAAAACGGGACTAGGTGACTTTGTGTTGCAGTAGTGGGATATTATTTATAGTTTCTCGGGGTTGTAATTATAAGAGAGTCAAATAGAATTAGGAAAACACTACTTGGTGAATTGGCGTTGCTGCAATGCCACATATTCCTTGGCGTGTTGGGAAAATGATACAGCAACGGGGAATAGTGAAGAAAAATTGAAAATTACTGATTGAAATATATTTTCCAGGAGCTCGTCGGTCAGTTCTCCTCGGGCTCTCGCCTGGACGCCCTCACCGAGTCGTTCGGGCCTTCTGGATCCGAGCTGAAGACGCCAGCGACGTCCATGTGGGCGCGCCGCTTCTCCGCCACCACTACCAGCTCCACCTCAGGAGCCGTGACCGGAGGAGAGGAGGAGGACCAGGTTGGTGCAGGGCCGGAGCCGGCTTTTGGTGTGGTGCATTGGGGTACGGTAGGACCGGAAAATGGATGAAGCCGGCTGATGGGGTGGTGTGGACTGATGATGATGGTTGGGTTACGGTAGGACACGCTCAAGGACTGGAGCGATGGAGGATGGTAGGACGGTAGCTGACTGTAGGATGACGAGGAGTACGGTAGCTGAGAGAACTGTAGGAGCAGGAATACGGAGTAGACTGTAGGTTACGGTAAAGGTACTGTAAAATGAAAAGCATACGGTAGATTACGGTAGTATTTTCAGGAGGAGTACGCGCTCACCAAGGAGCTGGAGAACATCTGGAAGACGCCGACGCCTGTTCAGAACTAGAGAGCAGGGACGGATCGGATGACGTCATCGACGATGATGCCCCGCCCCCTTCCAGACCACCCACCCACCGTAGTAGGATAGGACCACCCACCCTCGTTACTCTCTCCCCAATCATTCCCATTAATCGCCCCCTCAGTAGAAATCGCAGTTATTTGACACACACACATAATATTGCTTATTGATTATTATTACACCTCGTCTCTCATCTCATCTAGTAACTTACTGTAGCCACACCCATATACCGTAGTAGTACAACCAACCCGCAGCTAAACAAACATTCACTTGCAACCCCACCCGATTCCTTCCCCCAATTCGGTATTAGCCCCATGTATTGATGTGCGCTCCACAAACTACCAATTCCGAGACTAGCCCTCAGACCCGGTAACTACAAAAGCTCCCATCGATTCTGCGAAGCCCCAATTTCACTTCTTTCCCACACCCTAAACCGATTCTTTTTTCGCCCCCAATAGTTGTATCGATTCTGAATCGATCGATGCCTACCGTAGTGTTGCTCCGGCGTTTCCCATTGCTCGCACCACCCCATTGCACCCCCTCACCACACCACCAAGTAGAAGACTGATCAATTGTTAACTGCCCCCCACCCCAATCGTTGCTGTAGGCACTGACTAATAGGAAGGCTCTTCACCACACCTAGACGACTAATGTTCCCGTTACTACCGTATACACGCCGAGATGGCATATCTCTCTCCCCGTTCTCTTACACCTACCGTACCGCCCATCTAACTCTACCGTAGTTGCTACTATCTCGTTTCGTTATGCCTTCTCTCCTCCCTTTGTGTAGCCCTATAGCGGGTATTCCAAAGCTCCACATCCGAACCCCAACCCTCAAACATTCATCAACCCTTCCCCACACACTCAATGGCTGTTCGAAATCGTTGATTTTCGCGTTTGACCCGCCTTCTTCTGGCTTCACCCCCTTAATCTTTGTAAATGTAAGTGTGCTTATTTCGCTTTTGCCCCCTTATTTCTTGAAGTGTATTTCGCCTGCCCCCCCCCACCGTAATTCTGCACCACCCGTTTGAGACACACCCCTCACCACACCACACCACCACACCACACACCAACCTGCGACACTACTGTAGACTCACACACAACAGAATTTCCCATACCACACAATTGCTACAATACCGTAGTCAAGATAGCCGTAGGCGAATACTGTAATATGAAAGTAGTCGATCCTCCGTCCCGTTCCCTCAATCGGCAACTAGTGTCGAGATGAGGGTTGTCCTGTATTGATTTGACTCGATCGCAGACAATGTTGTACAGAAGTTTAATTGGTTACTGTAGGCACTTTCCTTTCCTCGCTCGAAAAATCGATATATTGCTTCTCCCCCTGTCCCCTCCCAATCAGTATCGAAGCGTCCCCACACTCCGATCTACCGTAGTAGTTTCTCCCCGTGTTATTGATTGATAGTCCGTGCGACCCACCGTTGGTGTAAATATATGCCTGGACCCCGATTCCAACTATCTGTTGTATACTGTATTAGGTGACCGCATCGAATATATCGATCAATCACTCCCCCGTAGGTAGATCCCTGTTGTGCCGACTCCTCTCGACTATCTGTTTCATTGTCCCCCCCCCCCCTTCTCGATTTATCGTGCAGAAAGAAGATAAAAATCATGTTGAAATGTGTGGTTGATGAGGTCACGGGACAAAACAACAACAAACAAAAAACAGTGAATTTATCGATTAGTTGTACTGAGAATATCACAGATTGAGCAAAGGATGACATCAAAGGGATAGCTAGGGGTGATGAGGGTAATAATAACGTAATAAGATACATCACATGAGAATTTACGACGCAATCGAGAGATAATGAAGTAGGTGCAAAAGGTCTCTCGATTCGGCATGCTCTCTAGCAGGTTAGAAAGGGAGAGAGAGCACGCGAAAATGATAGAGTCAGACAATTACTCGCTTGCAAGCAGCACTGAATAAGTTATGCAACAGAGATGCATAAACGAGAGAGAGAGAGCTAGATGAAAGATCGGTAGAAGGACAGATATTATAATACTACTATATGTTACTACGATTATGCTTCTTACAATTAGATAACAATTTGTGATACCGTAACCTAAACACCAGAATACAGGGAGAAAAAGTAGACGTACAGTAATCCTACGGGGTACAGTAGGAGGATCTTCTTGCTCTCTAGTTCATCGACGCAAAGTAAGGAGCCGGCAGAGTATACGGACCAGCCGATCCCGACCAGACCCCAGATGGAGGAGATGAGAGGGATACTGTAATGAGATATTGATTACGAAATGAATCTCCGAAAATGAACATGACGCCTATTCTCAGGTATTTAATTCCAATGTTATTTGAGGAGTTGAGAGGGATACTGTAAGGAACGATATTGATTACGAAACGAATCTCTAACATACATGAAAAAGATATGTGACAAAATTCTACGAAAGCGGGGTATGTTTATGAAAAATACCTTGGAAACCGACTAATTCTATGAAAGCGGGGTATGTTTGCGAATTGTAGGTAACATGCCTTGTCAACAAAAACCTCAAATGCGGGCTATGTTTTCAAATTCCAGGTAGTTTTCCACTAGCTTTTTAATGTATGATCTCTAAAGATTAGAAAGAAGCCTATTCTGATATATTCTGCTACAAATGCTGATGATATGACAGGGATACTGTAATGAGGGATATTGATTAGCAGAAACGGAGAATTATGTAATTTTTCACTAGGAGTTCCAACACGAATCATTGAGTATGCGACCGCTAACCTCTAAAACCATCTGTGAAACACAAAAAAATCAATAAGAAATTGTATTTTTTTTCTAATGATAGGTATTTTTTTCTAATTTATTTTCATCTACAAACGATCATGAATAGAGAACGTTTCCAACCTAAACAACCCCAGTGAAACCCCAAATGCACATGTTTGTGATATTTAATCTATTCCGCACAATTGAATTTGAAATCGTTCCGCTCGCTCCAGCCGTTCTATGTATACATAGTGCAACTTCAATTCCACTGGTTTCTTCGAATCCTCCTCCACTATTGTTCGTGACATTCCCCTTACTTCTCCCCTTTACAGATCACAGATTACTGTCCTTCGACTGGTTTATGGCCATCAACCGAGCGTCCAGGTGTACTTGGGTCTCATTCCTTGTCCTAGTTTATGCCCTGACCCAGCCCCCTCAGTACTCTGGGGCTCTTACCCTCGAATCTCCAGCGTTTGCAGTTGTTTTCGGGCCGCGACACGGCAGCACTTTTAGTGCTGCAGCTAGAGGACATGGAGTGCGGGGATTCGAGAGGATACAGAGAAAGAGACGGGGCTAGAGTAGAAGCGGAAAAGGAAAGGGCTCAGGCAGTACCCCGTAAACAAGAAGTACATGGGCACAACAGGACGCATAGCGATAGTTGAGGCTAGGGAGGATGGAGTGGGGATCCAATATCAATGGAAAATAACGCAATATTGTGTGAAACATCAAGGGAAAAGGGGGTAGAAGCGGAAAGTGCACAGGCGGTACCCCGAAAACAGAGAGTACGAAGGCAAAATAAAGAATCAAGAGGGGAAATGGTGGATGTGCTAGAGGAAGGTTGAGTGGGGACACCATATTTCAAAATTGATCGTGAGATTGTTTATAATTCATATCGGGCCAGTATTGCGTCTCGAACGGAGCTGGGTGCGTATAGAGTTATTGGGGCACAAAACAGCCATGAGCCAATAATCATTTAATTTTTTCGCTGAATTTTCGAACTGCCGCAGATACTGTGGGATAAATTGGCCTTATGCTTTATATTACGACCATGAATCTCAAAACCGAATGGCATACGCCCGTCCAAATGAAGCAAACGCGCGCCAATCAGGTCAGGCTCTTTGTGGGCTAGGTTAAGATGCAAGGCGGTTCAGTGGTAAGGTAGTTTGCCCACAAAGGATGTGGAGGGACAGTAGGTCAGGGAGAGGTACGGTAGGCTGGGTAAGGTACGGTAGGGTGTGGTAGGCACGGTAGGTCAAGGTATAGGTAAGGATTTATCCGAGAGACATTGGGAACAGGTGATCAGTGTGATTGTATCCGAGCGAAGTGAGAGGAAGAGAGGTGGGAAGGATCAGAGATAAGATGTCTCTGCTATGAGTCATGGACGTGTCTAACCGACACAGGCTCCGCCATTTGAAAAAAATAAAATAAAATACATATTTACTCACGCAGACATGATCGGATTGAGCAGGCCGATGACCACGAGCGGGATAAGGCAGTAGCCGACGATGCCCAGCACTTGCGAGTAGCCGACCTGAAAGGATCCTCGGTTATTAGATTGGAGTGATACAGAGATCCAACTGGGTAATGGTATCCTAATCCATATCGATATTATGATACTTGCTACCCGAAGGATCCGTGGTTATGAAAATTGAGTGAAACAGATATCAAAGTGTTTTAGGACTGTCTAGCTTTGTACAACTATTTTGAAAAGAAATTGGAATAACCGACCTGAGAAGAAGTTTAATTGAAATAGTGAAGCACAAATTCAGTAAGTGTTTTTCAAGAACGTCATACGAAAATAACACTGAGCTACCGACTGGTGAAGTGTTTATAGCGACGGTGAAACACATTTTCCGGATGTCTCTTTTCCCTCTATATTTGTTGAACATCTTAACAAATTATTCTAGTGATATTGCGAGAAACTGAGCTCATTGTGACAAAGATAGCTGGATATAATAAAGGAAAGAAACATTTATCCAACTAGTCAACGTTGTCAAATGGATTCTATTGCAGGAAAATTAATATTCGCCGATTTCAATAAAGCTTGATACCGAGAATCACCAAGCATTTCAGGCAATCGATACCCAAAGCTATCGTAATCCATCCCTAAACCATCGATAAATCATACAGTAATCTATCCCTACCCAATCAATAAACTCTACAAATCTACTCAATTAATATACCCACGTCTCCTCCGAGTATCCACCAAACAAATCGATGTCCTACCAAATCCTACCGTAATGCATCCCTAACTAATCAATAACCAACTCACGTCTCCTCCGAGTGCGCGCGCGAGGAAGAAGACGAAGAAGGAGCCGCAGAACCACATGGTGAGAATCCACGAGACCACCTGCAAGGGGGGAATGGGTCTAGGCAACCTAAGCACTTTCATAACAAATGGCCGTCCCTTCCATGAGGGGAAGGTCCGAGGGGGCGGGGCTTGGTTACAAAGTAGGAAAGTGCCCAATAATCAATTTGCTACTGCTTCGATGTCGTTAGTAAGCGCGTAAACCCAACCAAGGAGAATAATTTGTGATACTCACCCCAATCTGTCCGTAGATGGAAAGCAGTGCATAGGCAAGCACCACGATCAGCGGGCCCCAGAAGTCGGGCGATTCGCGCACAATCGACAGCTTAATTGATATTATTTACTGATTTCATATGTTACCATTATTGAGTGCATCAATCGGGACAGCCTTCTAACCGCAGTGCGAAACAGCAAATCCTCTGGATATCTAAGAGATCATGGTCCACCTGACTAACGCATACATGAAAAAGCTAGTGGAAAACTACATGGAATTTGAAAAAAATAGGCCGCTTTTGAGGTTTTCGTTGACAAGGCATGTTACCTACGATTCGCAAACATACCCCGCTTTCATAGAATTAGTCGGTTTCCAAGGTATTTTTTGATAAACATACCCCGCTTTCATAGGATTTTGTCACATAACTTTTTCATGTATGGACTAACGATAAAGGCAGTACGACAACAGTTACGGAAAAAGTTTTTAAGCTGTTTACTGACATTCCGTTACATTTACAAGAATTACAGATGGTTTGGAAGGGGATTGGAAATTTCAATTTAGTTAGGACGATAAAAATAAATAAATACAAAAAATTTTAATACCTTGAGACGGAAGTAGGGCAGCGGGAGGAGCACGCAGCGCACCTGGAAATTATTATTATTTATCAATTTTAAACTGTTGAGAAGGAAAATCAGTTGGATTCACGATAACAACATTCTGTGCAAAATGCAAATTTCGTGTTGCACACTGATCATATAGCTTTCGAGTTTTATCAAACAACAATAGCTTTTCCGTGGCTGCTATACACAAAACCAATTAGTTCAACAGAGTGAGGGACAGGAAAGTAGTCTCCTATAGATACCATCGAGGATCACGAAACACCAGCAAGTGGACGGGGAATCTTTGCTGCGCTATATCTCCAGAATGCATGCCAAATGCAAATTTCGTGTTGCACACTGATCATATAGTTTTTTAGTTCATTCAAACCACAATAGCTTTTGCATATGGACTATAAACAAACCCAATTGATTCAAATAGTGCGGGGCAGTAGCAATTATATAATTACACGAAGGAAGCCTCCATTAGAGACCATCGAGGCCCTCGAACAGTGCTGAGCACCATCCCCGGGTAAACAACCAAAACTTCTGGAGGTTCAGCGTAAAATAATGCCGAATTTTGCGGTTTTTGCTTCATGTATCGATGGTTGTGAGCTTCAAAGACAGGCCAATGTGGAGGGGGTTCCTAGATCCGAATCAGTAATAGTCATTGACGACGAAACACTAGTAAATGGAAGAAGTCAAACCATACATTTTCGTAACTACCGGGCCGGTAGTCAGACCACTATATTTTTAACCGAGTCAGTTATCAGACCACTACATATCCACGCTCGGGAGTTCAAAATACCGCTATCCTGTGTGGTTATTAGTATCAGACCACTATATATTTTCGGTTCCCGGTCGGTAGCGAAAATGTATGAGTCAAACTAACCTTGTAGTAGATGTCCTTGAGGTCGATGTCGAGCTCCTCCAGAAGAGGCAGTTGCTCCTCGTCACCGTCTTGCACCTGAACGATATCGATTAGGGTTCCCTTATTGGAAAGTACTTTCCATTAACTTTCCATTAACTCCTCATTCTCCACACTCTCTCTCTCGCCTCGAGAGCAGTCAAATTTCTTTGTTCATTTATTGGAATTCCGGAAAGACTTTCCATCAAGGGAACCCTAATATCGATTAATCTAGAAAACCAATCAATATCCTAATCTTTCCATAAAAAATAACCCCGATGGATATTGACCAAATTTGATCATTTGAGCAGTAGCGATCTATAAATGATCATCCGCAAACTAGTCATGACTATTTCGGTGGGATTCACATCTTTAACGTTGGCAAATCTCGGAAAATGCGACTTAGGAGATTTTTAGGCCCGATTCAAAATTAGATCACCTCAAGCAGCCATCCGAATCCCTTGCTCTCGAGAAAGCGGCCGGCCGTCGTGTCGGCCCGGCTCGAGTAGCCCGCCGTGTGCTGCATGCTGCCCGAGAGACCGCCATCGTAACCTGCAGAGAAGTTATTTTTAAAAACCTTCAAAATGTTGGCATGAACAACCGCAAACGGGAACAAGGATTCATGCACCTACTTGTTCCTCGTACTGTGTTCAAATGTGCCCATTCAAATATTGGCGTAAATTTTTGCTGCTGCCTATGAAGTAGAGTAACCGAATGAGAAAAGATAATGAAATAATCGCCCAAAGAAATTTCCATACGTCAATGATCAGCATAAAACGAGCTACAAACTAGTTTCAGCCGCTTGATCAGCTTATTTCCACAGACAATGAATCATACTTGAAATTCAATAAAACTAACTGGGCGTGGCGTATTCGGCCTGCTGCGAGTATCCGCCAGAGTCGTAGAATTGGAAATTGTCGACGGAAACGTCGCTGAAGTCAATGGCCGTTTGGGCCGCATGCGCGCCACCCGGCGCCATCGAATGCGGTTCCATACCTGACCATGAACATGTTAAACAAGAAAATATAACCGTAATTTACAAACAATAAGGAGAAAATTGATAATTCAGTTGAAACCGTAATCCGTCGTGGAATCACACAGGTCCGGAAAATTAATTGTTTGGTCCGAAAATATCAAAAATGGCTATTGCCAACTAAGCATTTTAGTATTATATTTAATTGATTTGCATTCCTTATATTATTAGTGTTAATGAGATCCATACACGTAGTACAACAGAGTTAGCGCAAAGTAGATTCACTTGACATTGAGAAAATTAGACAGTTTGCGTTTGAACTGCACGACTTACTGTGTTTAGCGGAAATTTTCAGCCACGTCAACGGGTTGTCACTTTACAGCGAGATTTGTTGTTGTTTATCGCTTTTATTACCGCAATTATCGATTATTTTTTCATCCTAGATGGTCCACCTGACGTCGACGCTCGGCTTGTTACTGGCGGCGGTCGCGGTGACGTCCGCGCTGCGCTTTAACGTGCCCGCCAACCAGAAGCGCTGCCTCAAGGAGGAAATCCACAAGAACCTCGTTGTCACCGGCGAGTACGAGATCACCGAGGGCATCGGATACACCGCATCCGTCCATGTGAGTCGTCTTTTCTGTTCTTATTCTTACCCATTACAAAAACGCTCATTGTGGCCCAAATTCAACTAGTTTTCGCCCAAAAATGACCACTTGCCTCTAATCAGTATTGAGCGACCTTGTTATTGCTAGATTGCATCCCGCAAATGTATGGACCATGGTGTACCTAGGGGTTCCTGCACAAGCGAACAATTCACTACTCCCCGAAATTCAAGTAAAGCAGTGTTAGCAATTACACTCCCTCAATCACTACTACTCCAGCCAAAATAAGAATGATAATAATCTATAACACCAAAATGATTGTATGCCTATATTATTGATTATCATCATTTCTCAGGTCACGGATACGCGCGGCCATACGCTCTACAAGCGCGAGCAGTTCGGCGACCTCAAGGGCAAGTTCGCCTTCACTGCTGATGAGTACGACATCTTCGAGATCTGCCTCACGAACCACGCGCCCGCTGGTGAGGCTTTTAAAAATCTATATTTTTAAAATGTTATAAACGGCCGCACGACTAGGCAAGAAATGATCCTGTTCGCCTCTTAGTAAACTTCATGCCATGTTCTCCATTTTTTTCACGAAATTTATGACGTAAGAGAGTTGATTTAGATCTAGTAATCGTGGTATTATCAAATATGTAATTTTCCTTTTTTTAAGGCCAGAGCACGCAGCGCGAGTTCTCGCTCGTGATGAAGCACGGTGTGGAGGCGAAGAACTACGATGACATCGCCAAGGCCGAGCACCTCAAGCCTCTTGAGGTTGCAGATTAAATTATTAAATTTTAAAAGTAAATTGAATTTTCCATTTTCTTACGCTGTGAGCTGACCGGCTACTAGTTAACCTTTTATTGCCCATAAAATTGTTAAAATGTATGTAAATGTAACACTTAAGCGGGAAAGCCATGATTTTAATATGGGCCAAACTCAGTTGATTTAATTTAAATAATATAATTAATTAAGGTCGAGCTTCGTCGTCTGGAGGATCTGTCCGACGCGATCGTCAAGGACTTCGCCTTCATGAGGCAGAGGGAGGAGGAGATGAGGAACACTAATGGTTAGTATCCTTCTTTTTGTCCTTTCAAGGCCTTGCTCTGATTTAGTTTCGGAAAAAAACCAAACATATTTGTATAGACGGCAATATTTCCATATTGTTCGACAAGGCACACTTGAGTTTCGCACACTTATCAAAAACGAAAGTACTTTTCACGATTGATATGGTTCCATCTCGTTTGGCTATAGAACACCACTCTCATCTTGTTAAACCTAGTAGGTTAAAGGTTTCTCTGATATTCTAATGCCAGTTTCATGCAGCCATTTGAATTGTATTCAGAATGCTGATTGAAAAAAAAACAAATTCAAACTTTTACAGTTACTGAAAAATCGAATTAATTATAATTCTAAAATAAAAAAATTAAAATATCAATTCAGAATCGACGAACTCGCGCGTGCTCTACCTCTCCGTGTTCTCCATGCTCTGCCTCCTCGGACTGGCTGCCTGGCAGGTGAGCAGATTTATGTAATTGTTTTAAAAAATAAAAATTTAATAATGGAATCTCACCCGCAAATTTTGTGCGCCACTGATACGTAAAATCTCCATTTGATACTAGTATTCAATAAAGTGTTGCTGTTGTTGAAAAAAAAAAGATTCTACCAACCCGTTGCGTTTGGGTGACACTGTTGCATCAATTACGCGTTGGCGTTGGCTTATCAGTAACTCCTTGTCTGTCATGACTATAAAATATGAATTCTTGTTCAGGTGCTGTTCCTCCGCAGCTACTTCAAGGCTAAGAAGCTCATCGACTAAGCAATCAGGTTCTGACCTACCGTAATCTCCCTCGATTACCGTACCCTCTAGCTCAAATTCGACCGTGAGCGCCTTCCCTCACCACTGCCCTTATAGTCTAGCCGTTGCCTTATTCCTGTTTCACTTTTGGCAAGCTGCCAAGAGGCAGCGTGTAACCTATCATGAAGATTAGCTTCATCCTACCCTTCCAAATGTTTCCCTTTCCTACTCTACTTGTTGTATGATAACTCTGCTAAATTATTCTCTCGCTTTCTCTCTCGGGGTACTGTATTTAGTGTGCGAATTAATTCCGAAATGATACGGTAGTTAGACCCTAGTCTACAACGTTCCGTTTTACACCACTTCCACCCCATAAAAATTTTGATCGCAGCAAAATTGTAATATGTGCATATAGATTTTCCTTCCTGTTTCTGCACAGATGATATATCTATAGGGGTATGTTCGTTGAATTATTTGTTTCCCTGTCTGGCCAACAGATTTCGTATTGTAACTTATTCGCTCATATATTTTTTTTGTCATGATGCGGTATAAAATCGTGAAATGACGCATGCCATTCCTCGTAGTTACACACGAGGTTCAATCACTCCTCTGCGATATTGCATCGCATGGGTTTGAGAGTGCCATCGATTGATGAATAATCCAAGAGTGAATTCCCCCCTTGATAACGACTGATAACAATCTGCCCTACAACTCAACAGTGTGCCAAGCATGCGTTTAATCGTTTATTCCAATTTTTGGAATTCTTTTGACTTTCAGATGTTATCAGTCGTTCAATAAACACAGGGATACAATGGCCACACTTAGTCCACTGGATTGTGCGACTTGTTTGAAGGTGAGAGTGAGAGAGAAAAATAGAAAGAAAAATGGGGTGTCTTCCTGTCTTGATTTATTCAATGCGTTTCCCGTTCTTGGCATTATAGTGAAGCATTGATGTTATTTAAAATAGTTTTATTTCTTCTTGTGTCTCATTATGAAATATACTGCAAATATGAAGAAACTAAAATAGTCTCTCTGATTTTCCGCTTTCTATTTCACTGCGAATTTTGAAATTGAAGAGCTTTGAAGAATCGTATCACTTTCTAAACTCTTTTTTCAATTAATGATTTGCCATGAAAGCTATGCAGAATGAGTTTTCAACAAATGAATCAAACAATGAATGATGCGTCGATCATATTCCAATACTTGAAGAATCACTCATATTCCATCTCTCCTCCTATATGAGACACTATCTGAGAGAACTAAGCGATTTCACGCCATAACCGTACAGTGAAAAATAGAATATTCTGGAAAAAATGCCCTAGGATCAACTTTTCACGTAGAACTCTAAAATCGACCTCAAAAAGTCGTATCTCTAAAACTGAAATTCCTACAGTTGACTTCACGGTGACAGGGGTGCCATACAAAGTTTTTTGTGGGGCTTCCTAACATCCAACAAAGTATAAAATCTTTCAGATAATAAAAAAAGAAAATTTTTCAAAAAAAAAATTTAAAAAAATTGTGCCAGACATAAAAGTTATTCAAATTTTTGAGTTAAAAAAATTTTTCTTGAAAAAAATATGCACTACCGCGGATTTTTAAGTTCGATTTTCGGATTCCGCGTAAAAAG
>LS488148.1:320071-387645 GCA_900490705.1 Pristionchus arcanus | reverse complement strand
GTTTTATCGTAATCTTTGAATGCAAAAATGAGCCAATATTGTAAAAGCTAAAATTCTGAAAAAATTACCATATATGTAACTTTTTACGCGGAATCCGAAAATCGAACTTAAAAATCCGCGGTAGTGCATATTTTTTTCAAGAAAAATTATTTCAACACAAAAATTTGAATAACTTTTTTGTCTGGCACAATTTTTTCAAAAATTTTTTTTGAAAAATTTTCTTTTTTTATTATCTGAAAGATTTTATACTTTGTTGGATGTGAGGAAGCCCCACAAAAAACTTTGTATGGCACCCCTGTCACCGTGAAGTCAACTGTAGGAATTTCAGTTTTAGAGATACGACTTTTTCAGGTCGATTTTCGAGTTCTACGTGAAAAGTTGATCCTAGGGCATTTTTTCCAGAATATTCAATTTTTCACTGTACGGTGGTAGGTGAGCTCTCTCAGATAGTGTCTCATATTTTACATTTTCACTCAGACACTTCAATTATTCTTCCACTATATTAAATGAATGACTGAAGCACTGGTGATATGCAAAATTGATTTATCGATTGACAGGATGTTACTGTATTGATCAATCGGCTTACAGGAATTAACCGAGCCAATCTACCTCGACTGCTCGCATCTCTTCTGCAGGGACTGCATCTCGGGTGAGGGATCGATAACCCAAAAATCAATGATCAAATCAAGGAACTACCGTATCGATTAAATACTGAACGAAGATTATAGATGAACTATCGAGCCTTTGCAAATATTTTCGAGAAACCTGAATTGTTCTTAACGCAATCATGCATACTACATTTATCAACCATACCAACCGTACCCCTAATCGACTCTTCACAGGCAAATCGGAATGTCCCACATGCAACCGGCCTATCCCCTCCGACTTCCAGCTCGATGTCGACCCTCTGACTGCCTTCCTCATCGATACATCACATGAAGCGGCGGAGACGTGCGCTAACTGCGAGAGGGTCTGTGGATTGATGATCTATGCTTGTAAATTTAGAGGTTTCAAAAATGGTGTGCGTTTTTTTTATAGAAAACCACTGATTAAATCAATGAAGAATAGCATCGAATTGATCAGATTGCATATCAATATCTAACTGCTGCTCCGCCAAGTTTTCAAATTACTCCGCATCGAGACACCACAGTAGAAATCAAAACGTGCGTAGTTTTGAATTCAGGCACGGTGTAGATACCAAAAACTCACCTCGGTTAGAGGGAAGTCGAGATATTTTGTTTATATGTTTATTTTCCTAATTACCAATTAAACCATCAATGTTCAATGGTGTTCACAAGATTCAAAGAACTCGTGAAACACAACGCAACAGCCTTCTTCTACGAAGTTTAAAAATAATTTTTAAAACGTAGAACCAAATAAAAATATGAATCAAAATGTGTTGGCAACCAGATATTGAAGGATTCTGTAGATAAAAGCTAATCTAGATCGCATGATTCAAGAGGATACTGTAGAGTGATTCTTCAATCGTCAACTGATATTCTTTTTCTCTCAGATCTCGCAGCCAATGTTCTTCTGCGAGACGTGCCAGCAGTCGCTGTGTTCGAGCTGCAAGACGGAGACGCATGAAGTGAGGAGACAACTAAATTAAATATGTATAATAAAAACCAATGATTACCACGGCATTCATAACCACTATAACCGCACTTGTCCCCAATTAGTTCGTCTGCTAGTGATAATTGAAGAGTACTTTCTTCATTATTTTGTTATTCAACCACAGGCCCGCATGTTCGCCCGTCATCGCATGGTGCCTCTGGAAGAGAGGGCAAGGGTGAGAGGAGCGACCACGTGCACTCTTCATCCGGCTCAGCCTTATGTGAGTCGATTTGGTGTTTCTCAACAGATAAAAAGACAGATAGACAAGCACGGACATATTTATGATTATTGTTAGTGGAACAGGAAGAGGTAAAAGAGCGATAACCTGTAATCTTCATGCAGCGTTGAAGAAGGAAAGAGTGGTGGAGACTTTCTAACAACGCAGTCATTGTGCCATCATTGTCCAATGGCATTCACTATATCTAATACATTCGTGAAACATAACTTATTATCTGAAATGTCTCCTGAAACTTTGAGAAGGAGGGGAATAAAGTCGAGCAAACATTTGCAGGTCCTGTGGTGCGGTGAGACGAAGAAGCTGGTGTGCATCGACTGCTTCAAGGGAAGGACTATTGAGAGCGGGTAAGAAAGAATGGCAATTCGGAAAATTTCACAAACCTCCTCTTCCATTAGGAATTAGAGTGATATCGCTGAGATGTGATGATAAGCGGTTAGAGTAAGTGATAAGCAGATGGAAAGGCATGAACGAGTGGATAAGAGATGGATGAAACTGTTAGAAAAACTAGCAATATAAGTAGGAGGCGAGAGGTGGGGAGTGAGAATAGTAAGGAGAGAAGAAGCTAGTGTGCATCGACTGCTTCAAGGGAAGGACAATTGAGAGCGGGTGAGCTGTAAATGCGCGCTTATTCTTTCATGTCTTTGTATAAAAAATTAGAGTAGTTGCTTCTAAAATATTTTAGATATTCGTGAAGTGATGAGTGATATATGGAAGGAAACCATGAAATTGGTAGAAAAAATAGATGAATTGTTGGAGAAGCTAGTAATTATACTGAGGAGGCGGTATGAGGGGGTGGGGGAAGGGTGATAATAAAAATAGACGAAGAAGCTGGTGTGCATTGACTGCTTCAAGGGAAGGACTATTGAGAGCGGGTAAGATTTCATAGATTGCTTGGAACTAGAGTTCGGAATACGGGTAATCGTCTCTTCATTCTTCACACTATCTCACCGGTCGGAGAGGCGAGAGAGTGTGCGAAATGAAGAGACAATTACCCGTATTTTGAACTCTACTTGGAACTATACTTTTCCTCTCACTTTGGATTGAAAATTCATTGACAACTATGAAGCTTGAAGGCGGAATTCGCTTCAGGGGGGAAATTGGAACTTTCTATAAATATTCCCTCTTCAGCCACTCCTTCATCGCCATCGACCAGGCGCATCGGGCACAGCTCGAGAAGCTGGAGCAGTGGGCGGAGAGGTTGCAGGCGTTTCAGGTACAGTTATTAGTAAGATGGTCCTGCTGGCAATCCTGGGAGGAGAGGGGGGGGGGCTGCAGTGACCATAAAATGAATAGAGCTGTAGATGGAGAGGTTGCAGGCGTTTCAGGTGAAGATTAGGATACCTAGCGCCGATAGATATAACACATGAGGAGATGGGGAAATACTGTAGCATGCGGAGTGGCTTCAGGATTTCAAGATGGTCCTAGGTTCCAGGGAAAGAATAGGATCAAGCTGCATAAGGGAGTTTTGTTCCTTGTCAGGAATATTGCTTTTTTCTTCCCGGAATTCTACTCCATCAATTCACAGCGTTCTTCTCTCTATTCAATGCAATCGTGAAACATAGTTCAGATTAGCGAACGCTGTTCACCATTAGGCCGGTGAGGGTAGAACATGTTTCATTCGTCGCGCAGTGAGTGAATTGAAGAGGCGGTGTGGTTGGAATTCTAATGAGTGGCGACTGGTTCATCCAAATTTGAATTAGATATGTTTCACGAAATCACTGAATAGGATGAAGAACACTGTAAAATGATTATAAGAGTGCTGATGGTCGACAAATCACTAATTATTCGAAAGAGCTCAAATTTCGGGTATTCGTCCTTACGTTTCTGGTACTACCTTCCCAATCACGAGAGCATGCAAATTTAAATAACTGATTTTTTTCATTCTGCCATTCATGATAGGATCTCTATTACAGGAAGAACGACGAGAGGAGGCGGCCGCGAGGGAGCGACTGATTACGGAAATTAATGAGAGTGCAAAAGCAACCAGGAATGAGTGAGTGACTAATTTGCAAAAAAATTTTTTTTTAATTAAAAAATAAGACTGAGCTTCGGGGAATGCATTATTATGGTTGCCGTTGGTGACTGTCGAATACCCTAAATCTACTCTTCCTTTCAGTATCTGGTCGGTCTGCCAGCAGGTCGTGGATACTGTAGTCGGAGTAAGAGAGAAGCTGACTCGGCAATTAGAAGAAGAAAGGAGAAAGAAGGAGGAGGAGTGCAGGACAGAGATCGGCGTGTGCACGAGGGCCGTGGTGAGTTGGTGTAGATTACTTATTGGAGGGGTGAATAGGTGGATATCACAATATGAGGAAGGAAGGATATTTGAGTGTACAGATTTATCGAAAAGCTTGAATCTCGAAGCACCTGAATGGTTACGTTTCATCATGGAATGAAGATTACTTTCCTAACGGCGGTTCAATAGCTGCACTTCAATGGGCGTGTATAAAATAATTTTTGTGCAAAGACGAAATACCCACCACACAGCGTGCCAGAGAGGGAGACCTCCTTTGTTCTCCGCGGCAAATCATTTTGCGTGATCTGTGAAACAATGAGTAAATAGAACTTGTGAAACGTATCCCATATCTTACTGATAAGGATAAAATATGCTAATATGAAACTAAATTCTTATCAAGTTATCCAATCTGGTGCCGCTCTATCGATTTTTGCATATTCTTGTAATTTGAAATTTGATTTTCGATCTGTAATCTGCCGCGGCTATCTCCTCCGAAACCATCAGAGGAAACCCCCACACCATCATTATTTTTGGAATCCTCACTACATGCCCTACAACGGCGCTAAAACATTTCATGGTAAAATTTATCGGTATTCGAGAAATTCGATTTTAAAAGGTATTTTTCGCGCGTTTCTCGAATATGGGTATAATTATGCATGAAATTTTTTAGCGCCGTCGTAGGGCATGTAGTGAGGATTCCAAAAATAATGATGGTGTGGGGGTTTCCTCTGATGATTTCGGAGGAGATAGCCGCGGCAGATTACAGATCGAAAATCATATTTCAAATTGCAAGAATATGCAAAAATCGATAGAGCGGCACCAGATTGGATCCCTTGATAAGAATTTAGTTTCATATTAGCATATTTTATCCTTATCAGTAAGATATGGGATACGTTTCACAAGTTCTATTTACTCATTGTTATTCAGCTCACGCAGAATGATTTGCCGCGGAGAACAAAGGAGGTCTCCCTCTCTGGCACGCTGTGCACCACAATCATCGGTACTGCATTTCCAAACATCGGAGAATGCAATTCGCCACCCATAGCCTCCTGCCTATTTACATCCCTGCAGCACACATTTTTGTGCCTTCGGTTGTGAACACTGTCGGGAATCAGGGCAAGAGGATACTAGGGTTCCCCCAATTGGGCCATTCCGCCCAACTGGGCGTTCGCGCACCGGTTGAATCGCCCAGTTGGGGGCGCAAAATGACTACGCCCAATGGGTGGATTTCCATTGTCCGCGCCCAATGGGCGTTTATTATGAATTTTTCTTGAAACCTATCCGAGAATTGAACACGAAAGAGTAAAGAATGATTGAAATGAACGAGAATGGTCGACCGAACCGCTCATCGCCGAGACGAATGAGATGAATGGGCGCCCATGGGCGCCCAGCTCAATTCCTTTGTTCACAACTGGGCGTATTGGGCGTTATTCATTCAACGCATTTTGGAGCTGGGCGGACTGGGCGCCGCCCAATTTCGAAACCCTAGAGGATACTGACAATGAGACAACGATGAAAATAAGAGGCCTGTTCAGAATGCAAAAAAAAACAATTGAAATTACTCTAGACATCCGGCTCCTACTGTCTTCTCTCCACGCACATCCTCTGTTCTGCAGCATCATTTATCGATTTCCTGCAGCTGAATGGGGAGTTGGTTAGGAGGATTCAGGTGAGATCTTATTTGACAAGAGGGGTGTTTTGTTATTCGGAAAGTCTCTAGGAAACTATGGGTCTTATATCTTATTCTTATTTGTTGGATTGTTGGACTAGAATCAAATCATCGACATCTTCGTGATGAATGAGGAGTTGGTCAGGAAGATTCATTCGGGCGTTTCGGGGTTCCAAATTTACTTAAAAAAAACTGTGAGTGAGATTGACTTGGACTGATTCCTTCATCGTTTTCCTGCAGCTATAAACGGGAGTTGGTCAGGCGGATTCAGGTAAATCGATAACAGATGCGAAAGAACAGAATTGACAATGCATTGTGTTTCACACGATCCTAGAAGATACTCTGAACAATTCAAAATGATTTGTGTGCTATTTCTGCCTCCAAAACAAGAAATGTTTTTTTTGAAAAAGTAGATTTTTCACAGTCCCACCTCTCCACGCCCGCTCCTGCCCCACCGCCTTCCTCTTCATCAACGATCAATACGAGGTACGGTAGGGAAGGATACTGTAGGTAGAATATAAAAATAAAATGGTGCGAAATGAAGATGCCTTCGCTTTTTGAACCGAGGTACTTGAAAGAAAGAAGCATATCGGAATTTATGTGTGTTGGGTAGTTTTGTGAGCTCGATTGACATATGTTTCAGATAGAGATAATTATACGACTCCATTCATTCTATCAATAGTCATCCGATTCGCGGTTCAATAAAAAAAAGTTTTCACTCCAAATTAAATATCAGTATACTCTGTCAGTGTAAAGATTAATGTTCTTCATTTCTTCGATAGAACCTAAAACTCGAAAAATAGTGACAATGAATGGATAAATTCTTCCTCTCCACAACCATTTTCTGGCACATCGCAATCTAGTCCGGACGATACTTCACCTTTTTCCTTTCAGATCCGAGCTCGCGAAGGCCCTGGAAGGAGTGCTCGGTCTGAGCAGGCCGGCGGAGAGGGGATCGAGGAGGAAGGATCAGAGTGGAGGGTACAAGGGAAGGAGGTGAGCGGTTGAAAAATTGTAGGCCATCGATGCTTTAGCAAATCCACTAGTGAGAAAGCTGAATGCTTACACATAGGGGTAGGATGATTGGTTTCGCATTGGAAAATGATAGGAGGAGGATCGAGGAGGAAGGATCAGAGTGGAGGGTACAAGGGACGGAGGTGAGTAGTGATTTCCTCACTTATGAAGGGAGTAAAGAGAAAAAGAGAAGGAACAGTTGTTTTTCGTTGGTTTAATACAAGACAGGACTATCTGTTCGTATAATTAAGTGAAAACACATGAATAAGTGAAAAATGAGAAAAAAAGATTTCATTTCACGTACTAGGCCAGAGTGTGCGAAATGAAACAACGATGATCTGAACTCTTAGTAGTTCGAGATGAAAGAGTTATGTTTCATAGGAATGCAATAGGACAGGAGGATATGTTCATTAAATGATATCCACAGAATGCGTTGAAAAAAAGATAATACAAATTCGAAATTATTGTCGATGCATTGTTTTCTTCATACGATGATGGAGGGTTATGGCAGCTGATCATTTATCGATTTTCCGTCTTGTGCCTGATTACTGTATCCTTAAAGATTACGGTAGCCTTGAGGATTACGGTATTCTCAATTTTCCAGCGGTTCGTCCAATTACTGTATTCTTTTGGGGTTACGGTAGCTGACCGATTATTGATTTTCCAGCGGATCACCCGTGAGCGTGCTCTCGAAGTACCAGATGATCGTCGACCTGGCGGGCGCATTCGGAGGATTGATGGTGCAGGTGGAGGGACCGCTGAGGGAGGTCAACGGAGAGGTACGGTAGGGCCACGATGGTGGAGAATCGAGGACTGATTTTAATTTTCCGAGAAAGCTGAGGGAGGAGATCTTTGTGCAATCTCTAAAATTTAATATTCGAGTTTTCTTAGAAATGTGTCCAGAATTGAAGATTCCCAACTGACTCTTCGATTTGGATTATAACTGAAACTCAAATTGTTCCCTCCGAATTGATGGTTCGAGAAGACATCCGGAAAGCATGATGCTCTTTCAGGTCGCCCGTCTCACTCGCGCAGTGCAGGAGCGGCAGAGGGACATTACCATGAGGAAACTGCTTCTGAGGAAGGAGGAGATCGAGGGAACGGTGTTGAGGTGAGCGTTGGTCCGCAGTATCTTCAGTCGTAGCACCTTTTGTAAATTGCGCACGATGAGTTGAAAAGCTGAGAATGAGTTGAGATTGGGAAGCAAGGTTAGAGAGCGGTAGTGAAGCGAGATTACTGTAATGAATTGTTGATTGTTTGTAGAAGGATGCAAATGATAAAATCGTGAAAACCCCTTCAGGAACTAAAGGCGAGATATGTTTCACTGTGTCCATAAGGGCAGGCTTTCTACGATTTTCTTGTGAAATCTTCGCTTTTTTGGAAAAATATAATCAATAATTTCCCAGTCTGGAATCAGCCCTTTTGGCCCTGATTATTAGTGCCAGGCAGTTGACCTATCAGATGGAACTTCGTGCCCTGTCTTTCTCTGACTACCCATTCTTGAATACCCGACGTGTTATGTTTCACTGCAGTCATAACAGCAGGACGTGCTGGGTATTCTAGTGCATCTCCGATTACCTGTCGGATAAATAAAAATCAATAATTTCGCAGTATCGAATCAGTTCGCGATCGCGTGCGCGCCCTCATCGACCGGCAGAAGGCCCTGCGGCCCGAGGCACAAGCAATGTGGGAGGAGGTACGGTAGGGTACGGCAGATTACTGTAGAAGGGAAAAGGTACAGTAGAGTTTAGTCTAGGGGGCGGTAGGGTACGGTAACATGAGATATTGCTTCGACCGGCAGAAGGCCCTGCGGCCCGAGGCACAAGCGATGTGGGAGGAGGTACGATATGCTAGAGAGATGTGGTATTTGAAAAAGTTCAGTTGTGTTTCACTGATAAGTAACATTCAAATTCGTCCAGGTGTTTCAATCACACTCTGATTTGTTCTCCCACAACAAATATTACATTAAATTGAGTATCAGCCAAATTATTATTGTATTATATTTATTGTCTTCCTTGATAAAAAATGAAAAGGAAGGAACGACGGTCCGGATTTCGAGCAATATAATTAATGAATTCATTAACAGGAACTGGACCGCGTGACGCGGCAGCAGGCCATATTCAGGAGGAAGGTCAGCGATTTGAACATCTAGAGAAAAATCAACCAACATCTCACAGTGACTTATTGACAAATCATAGACAAATGCGTCAACGACTTCTATTTTTGCAGCAGCATCCTTCTAAAAGAAATCTCACTTGTCTTTACAAGCTTACTTGCGTTATTCACCAGTTGCTAAAGAGACGGACTTTTTCTCCTGATTGTGAGATCTCTAATACTTGTCTACTAGTGCTGCCAATTAGACATGCGCCGCTCTCATTTCGCAGTGTACTTTCTTTAGTGAGAGCATGTGAAACCAGGAGATTCGCGTGCCGAGTTGTCATCCCCATTGCTTACAGATGGAGGACGCTGCCTCCCTAGAGGAGCAGGCGGACCGAGCCCTTACTGTCTCCCGCATGCTCCTACCCTTCGCGGAGGGAATCGAGAAGATGACCGAGATATTGGACAGAAAGTGAGTGAGGCGGAGATATGAGATGAGAGGATACAATTGTCAGAGCTGAGAAGTACATTGAAGAGTTGACAATATATTGCGCCTTCCATATTTTCCGAACACAATTCAATATTTATCGATCATTTCTTGACACCGAATACAGCATCATTCGAGTGTTACTGAGTGCGGGATTGATCCGATGTAATCATCAATTTCATTCACAGGCGTCTGCACCCGCCCGATCCCGCTCCCATGGAGTCCATCTGCATCCAGATCAATACTCTGTCTCCTGATAGTAGGACGAGAGTGCAGGCGATTGAGAAGGTTTGATATTTATATCGCCAATGGTTGTCATTCACTAAAACACTGTTTTTATTTTATTCTTTTGATAGCCGTGAAACATATATGAAAAAAATATTTTGTGCGAGCGATTGAGATGGTTTGCTTTTTTGGGGGTCATTCTCAATTTTCGATGCCGCATTCCTTACAAGTTAGTGAGGTGTATGGAGGCAGGGGAGGGGTCCATCTGCATCCAGATCAACACCCTCTCACCGGATAGTAGGACGAGAGTGCAGGCGATTGAGAAGGTATTCTAATTATTGGATAACATTATCAAGAGAAATAACGTTTATCAAAGTGCTACTGATATAATGAATGCTATCGAGAAGGAAAGATTTTTGAGGTTTTATGCTCAATTTGTGAGAATCAATGGGAGGGTGTTAGAGGGGTCCATCTGCATCCAGATCAATACTCTGTCTCCCGATAGTAGAACGAGAGTGCAGGCGATTGAGAAGGTTTTTGATTTTGATTCTAACAGGTGAACGGATTGTAGATCTAAGACAGCAATGAAGATGGACGCCAATGAAAACAATTACGGTTGAGCTTTTTGACAGAATTTCAATGCATAACCAACAATTATTCATACCACTGATTTCTTCCGTTCATTAAAATCTGAGGTGTTTCATGGTTCTTCAGATCGGAATGAAACATAACTCAAAATTCAAAAATATTTCAAACTGATGGAAAGATATGTGTCGGATGTCAGAGAATCTAGAAAATGTTTCAAAGGACGAGACATACAATAAGCATCAATTTCTCCAGGAAGAACAGCTCCGTCTGGCTCGCGAAGTGCGCAGGAAGGAGGAAGAGGACGAGAGTACCAAGCAGAAGACGGTCCAGAGTCTCAAACATACGAAGAGGAGGGAGCACAGGTTTGGAGAATGTTTCATCTCGCCTTATCTTTCATTAATCAGAGAAACGAGCGAATACATTTGATTGAGACAAATAAACCATTCAGTTATGGATGAAATGTTACGTTTCATCGTAATTTCATCTTCTGAAGAATGCGATTAGCCTCAATGTGATGCCTGCGTTTTGTCCATAAAACACCAAAATGTTTCAGTCTTCAATAAGATGTGTCGACAGCGCATAAAATGTGTGCGGATCAGACAGCTAAAGAAAAATAATTACAAAATGAATCCTAGGAAGTCTCATCATCGTCTCGTGGACGACAGAAGAAACGTTGATATTTAGCTTATTTAGCTTTTTTTTACCACAAAAAATCGCGAAAGATTATGGGAGAAGGACAGGAATCCCAATAATCATGCCATAATTCTTCAGAAAGTCCCATCACCGTCTCGTGGACGACCGAAGAGAAAGGAGTCCGGGCGGAACGGATACCGCCCTGCTGTCGCCCTTCCATCGGCATACCAAGTGAGATTGGCTGCCGATTCGATTTTGATGGACGAATAATCACCATCAAGATCCAGACCGGCCTCTCATTACTGAAATCCATTCTTGCCACCCGAATGCATGAGGAAAATAGCGATTTGCATTGAAAACGGAACGTCACTGCACCGATACTTTGTTTACAAATAACAATTGCTACTATTGTAACTTCATCTCACTTCAGCTCGATCACGAGTGAGGACAGCGAGGTCGAATCGGTGACTGTTGGAGTGGATTTGCTGTTTGAGTCGGATAGAGAGAGGTGAGAGATACGGTAGATATTCTTTGTTTCGTGGCTTCTGCAAGGTTTAATAGCTGATGGTGGGGACAGTCAGCTATTAAACCACTGGGGACAGAAGATGATGGTGGGGAAGAGGAAATTGATATAGAAACGGTGACGGAATGGATTTGCTGTTTGAGTCGGATCGTGAAAGGTTAGATGGTAGAATGGTACTTCTTTCTGCGCTTCTTTCTGTGAAGAAATAGCCAGTAGATTTGACACTTACTATTGTCTTCTATGATTGTCTTTTAGGAGCACCCGGTGGCGTCACGAGACAACCGGTACGGTAACCACGGAGGACGATGAAGATGCGACGAGTGCTGTGGTTACGGTAGGTGGATACGGTATTAATTGAGAAACCATAGTCTGGTATCGACAGCAGTGAATGTTGTATGGAGATAGAGCTGGTTGGAATCTCACATGGTTTGAAACAGAGAAAATAATATTTTTTAAAAAAATTGCAGGAAGAACGAAGCTCTGCGGCCTTCCGCGTGAACATGAGGAAGGATGCAAAAGTGGCCGAGAGGTACGGTAGACCGCATGGAGTACGGTAGATTATCGATCGTTTTGTAACGGAAAGATATTGATAAGCATTACCCGGAATTAAGATATGTCGAATGATTTTGCAGGCAACAGTCAGCTCTCAACGTTGCCTCTCGCCGTCACACCGTGCTATCGTCGCTCAATCGGTAGGTCATTGGCAATGCTAGTATTCTGAAGCTCACGCTAGAGATGAAAATCCGGCATGCGCATCTCTTATTTCGAATGTTCTCACGTCGGCATGGCAGGCGAGAAAGTGTTCACATTGAGAAGAGGCACTCCGCCGATTTGAAATCACTAGCGGTAGCTCTAAATCTGATTATTGATTTACTACTAAAATGCCAGATGAAGAGGAATCAGTGAATTCCGCAAAGTTAGATTGATAACATAGTTGTGAAACCTATTTTTAATCCAAACTAAAATCCGTTTCGTAATGAAATCATGCATTTCAAACAAAAAAGGCTAATACGAGAAAACAGTTTACCACTAGATAATAAAAAAGAATTTATATCTACAGTGCGATCGAGGACTACGGCGGCGGTGAAGGGAATCTGAAGGCGAGCGAGGTGAAGCGGGCGGAGAGGAGCAGGGCCAATACTGGTGAGTATCATGCAATTTATTCCTGGCATTATTCCCAACTATTAGGGATATGAGTACTGAAGCGGGCACAGTCCTAGTACAACATATCGTGCGTTTCAAATGCTCAGCAACTCATTGCGCTGGTTAGCGAGCTATTGATTGTCTGGGAGAGAGGACGGGGGAAGGAAGGGCGGAGGAGGACACTTGATCTACCGCCTCCTCCCGGCCTCTTCCCTAACTCCGCCCCTCGAACGTTTGTCAAAGGTCAGCTACGAGTGGAATGGAAAATTATCTCACGATAATATTCAACAGACATAACATTTTCCTGGTTATTCAACGGCTGAGATTAGAAATTAGATGAAGCGAGCGGAGAGGATCAGGGCCAATACTGGTGAGATTTTTTGTCTTAATTTCAATGGGATGCTCGAGTGTGCGAAGATCTACAAAATTAGATAATAGATGACTGTTCGTGTTTCATGTCAGGAGAATTCAACTATGACGGATTTGGTTTTGATTGTGTTTCACGTTATTCTCAAATTTGTGAAGAATTGTTCTGCGTTGATTCCTCTCCTATTTCGTCGTCGAACAAAAAAATAACAAATCCATTGTGAGAGTCAATCAATAATCAATCCTCAGGCGATCCACTCGAGCACGACCGCCCACTGTCCGCTCCTCTGCTCCTTCCGCCCGTTTCCATATCGATCGATGAACGGCGGACTACCGTATCCGGCGAGGGCGGCGGTAGGGATACTGTACCCGACCACCCAGTCTCCTCCGCCTCGTTGACCTCCCTGCTGTCGCCTCAGGGTGTGGTCCCGGCGGTGCCCTTCGTCCCACAGGTATACGGTAGTACTGTATGTAGATGGATTACTGTAACCCTCGGAAAAATCAATAAAATGTTGCCCCACAGTCAGTACGGTAGGAGTACTGAGCTAGGATTTCGGTAGTCCACTTTTCGGATTGTTGTTACGGTAGCTATTGTTACGGTTAGCCTTTGTTACCACTGTGCTGTAAGCAGAAGGATTGTTACGGTAGCTATCTGAAAAATCAATACCCTGATTCAGGAGGTCTTCCAGCGCGCTAATTCAACTGCGTCTCCCGATTCTTCTCTGAAAATGGGCGCATTCGAGATGAGGGAGAGGATGCTGGAGAGTTTGAAGGGACGCGTGACGAGATATGAGGATGAAGAGGAGGAGAAAGAGGGGGAGACGGTTAGATTGTAGAGCATCGATACACCAACCAATTCGAATTTAGTTGTACAGCGATTAATGTGAGATAAATGCGGTATTCAATGCATGAAGCATCAACATTATATCATTTGCATTATTTCACTGAATACCATAAGGATGAGCGCCTTTGAGATGAAGGAGAGGATTTCTTCAAGTCAACTTCATGATTGCACGTGCACATGGTTCGGCGCCGGGGCGAAAGTCCAAGAGACTAATAATTTTTAATTACGTTTATAATCATTGTGATAACATACGCACAAAGAATATGTTTTAGCGTATCCTGCTTTCTGAAGCACTGTTTCCCACATTAAAATACAATGAGTGGCATACATACGCATACATTTCGACCATTTCTGCTACTGATCTTTCATGCTGCTCTATTTTCCTTCTGCCCTCTCCCCCTAAGTCAACACTCTGCATGATTGCACGTGGTGTTCACAGATCCTTTTTGCCTAACATATTCAAACGCTCTTCAGAAATTATCTATCCACTGTGCGCTCTGATCTGAGATGCTGATTTTAGCTTGCCGATCTTTATTTCTTCTTTTCCTACTCTCCCTCTCCCAAGTCAACACTCTGCATGATTGCACGTGGGGTTCTCGAAAGTCCAAGCAACTAATATTCGAAGCGCTTCAAATTGTTTTTTTAAATCATGGAGATAACATACTCCACACGGAATCATATGTTTTTAGCGTTTGTTATTTTCACTGTAGTCCTTTATGACAAAAAAAATGAGTGGCATACATACGCATACAGTTCAGCTATTTCTGCTACTGACCTCTCATGCTGCTCTATTTTCCTTCTCTCCCGTCTGCCATTTTTCTATGTAAAATATTCCAATACTCAAATATATTCAATAGAAATTATCTATCTTCTGATCTTCAGTGATCTTGGTCAGTGGTTCTTGGATATCGCAGCTTGCCGATTTTTCATTCCTCTCTCTCATCTCCCGCCTCTCCCCCCTAGTCAACACTCTGCATCATTGCACGTGGGGGGTTCGGCGCCGGGGCGAAAGTCCAAGAGACTAACTCTCTACACTCTCCCGAGCGCGCTTGATTCCTTCCGTCACTTTCGGCTGTCAGGATGAAAAATTAGTCTATTCATTTCGCGTGCTCTCTCATCGGTCAAAGTTGTGTGAGAACTCGCGGCTCCGCTTTAGTGATTAGCTTTATCTTTGCAGCTTTTTAGTCTTGCATTCACACCGCGCGCAAAGTTACGCGTGTTCTGAACTCATCCGGGATAATTTCCAGCCGAAAATCATTTTGAAGGTCGATTAAACTTTGTCTTGACGGTTCTTTGACCTCGCTCTTCTTCTTCTGCTCTTCTTCACTCCTTGTCCTTCATTCTTATCAGTGATCTCTGTTGTTTGTTGTCTAGTAGTGATCGCCTATCAAGAATCTGTTCTCATTTTGCATGCTCTTTCTCCTCAGTGGTCTATGGCAAATCGCGATGCAATCTATGTTGTCTAATGACTGGCGCTAATTGCAGATCCTTTAATTATACATCTAAAAGTAGACTAGAAGCGGAGAATAAAAGTCTAGATATATTAGGATGAAGAATTCGTCACTTCATTCCACGTCACTTCATTTTGAGAGATAATGAAGTACGAAGAATGAAGAGGCGACTTATACATTTCACCGAAGGTTTCGCTCATCTGCTTTTTTCTATCCCCCTTCCACATTTGGCTCGCGCTCTACCCACATAGCAATCAACACAGGAGCTCGGCATCGAAATTTTCAATATTGAGATCTTAACCCTCACAGTCTTAGTCATCCTGGCTACTCGTTTCCCTCTAATACCCTCCCTGAGAGAAATGAAAGGCGGTGTCTATCTAGTATGCTCTCTCTCTCTCTCCGGTCACCATGGTTCCCATAATCCGTACATGATGTCTGGTGGGTGCATGAAGCGTGACGAAGCACTTCTTACGATAACCTTTGGGATGAAATGGACTAGAAGGCTAAAATGTAGAAGCTCCAACTCTATGGTAACCATGATTCCCATAATTCGTAAAACATAACATGAATATGAATAGTATTGCCAAAATGAAGCATCTTCTTTCCTATTGCTATTGTATCTCTCCTGTCAGATTGGTGAGAGATTATAATTATAACTGAGGAGAGACATTCTCGCCAGACCATCTTTCCCTAGAAGCGTGGAGTAAAAGGCGGGATGTGTCTAGTAGAGTTCGAAATACGGGTAATCGTCTCTTCATTTCGCACACTCTCTCACCTCTCTGACCGGTGAGATAGTGTGAAGAATGAAGAGACGATTACCCGTATTTCGAACTCTAGTGTCTAGTATGCGCTCCCTCGAGTCACCATAGCACCCATAATTCGATCTTGATGTCTGGCGGGTGCACGAACTATAATTAGAGATTGGCACGTAGTCACTCTATTTGAGCCCCGAATCTAAGACGAGATATAATTTGCGGCTTCTCCACGTCTTGAGGATTCCCTGAGAAGCACCTGCTAGGCGGCAGAGCAATTAGGCTACAATAGATATCTTTGATTGGTCTCTTTGAGCTGAACTGAGAAGAGTATCTTCTGAGAATCATCTTCAAAAGCGAATGCGAGTGTGAAATCCTCCAAAACGAGTTTGGTCTGGTTGGGCTCGAATTCTTTCACCGACTAGGGTCGAAGAGATCAAATGGATGGGAAAAATTCTTTGCCTTTTGAGATTGATCTCGTTGGACTCTTCCAATGGTGTGCAGTTGTCTAGCAAGGGAGCGAAATTGAAAGAAAACTTTTTATTCAGAAAGCCAGTGTGGGATATTTAGAAACGCGCGGGATTTCGTTTTCTCTTAACACTTTCGAGAGTGGAGGAAAGTTTCTTCTGACGAGGTCGGCTAGGAACTTGATCTTAGTGATCTCAATGGGTTAAGTTTCTAGTAGGTGTGAGATGAGAGAGCGAAAACGAGGGAAGCAATTAAAGTTGCAGGTGTTAGTGATACCCTTAGGCAAGGACAATGATCTCAGTGAACTCTTCCAGTGGCATTGGTGAACTTAGAGTAGTGTCTAGCAAGAGAAAAAGATAGGGAAAGAAGCGATATGTACAATCGTGAACAGCTAAGACACACTTAGTAACATCACGGTATCAATTGATGTTCGATTTTTGCCGTTGATGTTTCAAATATTGTTTTCGATCTGAAGGTGGGTACACATTTAGCCATATCACGTTGCACACTAATATTAGCGTCGTTTGGGAACGTCAAATTCTCATTTTGCTCTCATTTTGCCATACTATTTCGCTTCTTTGACTGTCGATAGGCTGTCGATAGATAGATCAGAGAGAATTGAGAAAAGAGAACATAGCTCGAATGTGGGATTCAGCAAGATAGCGTACTTTGATTGGGGTGTTTGATCTCAAATCAGGGGAGAGTCAAAGGGAGAGATTATCCCGTTGCTTTCAATAGATCTCGAAGCCCGTCAGTTGAAATTCTAGTTGTTCTTGCCAGTGAGAGAAACCTTGTCGAAGTCTCCTCTGACCAATCTCTGATTGAGGCCCCGGCCCAGGGATAAGCTCCTCCCTTTCAGACCGTGGGTTTCCGACGGGACCAGCATGCTATTTATCGCATGAATGAGCCAAAGAGATGTTATCCCTCTTTCAATAGATCATGAAGACCGTCTCAGTCGAAATTTTCCGCAATCTGTCCCGATTTGGGCAAGATTAGCTCCTCCCTTTTCAGACCGCGGGATTTTGTGAGGAATCACCATGTTATTTATCGCTAGCACCCATTCACTAATGCATTCGCTAGATGTTACCAAACAGCTAAAAATTTCATGTTTCTCTAACCTAGAGTCTATTAGCGTCTTCTAAAAATGGGATGTTGCTATAATTCTTTGTCCAATACATACACTCCTCGTGCTGTAACCTCTCGGGGTAATTGTTAGACTCGCTAGTCCTTATAATTCACATTTCCCTTGTCTTGTGAGATTGTACAGATTTAGATTGAACAGATAGCACACTTTCAGACAAATTGCATGAACTCGTTGGTTCCGTACGGTCATGCTTCTACGTCTACTGCTGTAACGAAGGTGTACAGGTAAAGTTAAAATTGCCTCACACAATCCAAAATGGTATATAGTTTCCAGACAGATTTCCTTGTGTTTAAAATGGTGTAAAGTGAAAACTAAGGTATTTGTTATAGATGCAACAAGACACTCGACTGTGACTGCACCGTCTGTGGCAAACCGGCAACGGGGACGCATTACCTGGTGAAATTTGGTAACATTTTGAGAGACTGTTTCTTGTAATACATCGAGTCTTTGCTTCGCATTATCTCGTGAGATGTGTTTACGCACATTTGAGTAACGGGACGGAATTAGTCGGTGCATGTCGTACGATAACTCTAGTACATACGATAAAGATCTTTCTAGTCTGGTCTACCATTACCAAAATAGAGCAAAATTATTTTTCAAATCAGTTCGGATCTAACTGGTGCTTTCTCTCTCAAGTAATATCGAATTTTTAGGCAGTCTCCTGCAATGGTTGCCGATCCTTCTTTCGTATTTTGTTTAACTACGAATTGCATTCTTGACATTGTTATATAAAAATCGTACAGGCTTGGAGCTAATTAGGGTGTGTACGTTATTAAAAAATAAAATCATATTTTCCAGGCAGTCTCGTGCAATGGTTGCCGATCCTTCTTCCGTCGTTCCATTGCCCTCGGGAAGAAATACAGTTGCAAGCGGGCCGGGTTCAGCCAGTTGGAGTGTTGTGAGCTCTTTACTTTTTAAAAATTTCAATTGCATTTTAATGTAAGAAGCAGTCCGACTAAGCAATTGCGAAACAAGCTTGTTCACGTTTACAGTAGTAAATTTTCAGTTACTCGCCACCGTTGTAAATTGTGCCGACTCAACTTGTGTCTCACAGCTGGGATGCAACCGGAAGGTATATTTTATTATAGTTTATTCACACGCCTCCCTGAAAATGTTATTCTGAGTGGGCGTGACAGGTGTGATCTAGCTCACCGGGTACATTGGGTGCGCAGGTGATAAAAGGTAAAGGTAAAGGTGTGAGGCATTTTCCTCGCTAGGGCGGGCTCTGCCACCCCAAGCCAATTCAGCGTTCAGTCTATCCCTTTCGGCGACCTATGCGTGGGGTGAATTGTATTGAAAACCAATATTTTTTCAGGTGTTCAATTGGAAGAAGAACTCGAGACAGACATAAAGGAGGAAGAGCTTCCCGACGATTTACCAGTGAGTGCAATATCTAATCTATCTTATCATCAAACCTCCCAAGCATGCTGACTTGGCACAGTGTGGCGGCTAGTGACTAGTGAGGCAGATGAAAAATCCGATAGAACTTTTTCCATCATTCATCATGTACTCAAAAGGATGAGTGCACCAAAACACCTTGGATACTTGATACTTGGAATATTTATACTTGGAAATAGATGAGTGCACCAATACTTTCACCATGAGCGTTTGCGCTTTGACGGAAACAGATGATTCATGATTCATTTTTCAACATTTGAAGTAAAAATAGCGAATACAAGATCGAGAAAAAAAGGGAGTATCAGATATTTTCATATTTAGGAGGCAGTCTTGATTCCGCAACCGGCGCGAATGGAGCTAAAATTGGACAAAATTATGCAGGATTTGCTAATTTTGGAGGACGCTCACGACCGGTTACGGTAAGCTATGTTGTCCGGCCCTATGCTAATCTAATAGGTGCTCTTCATCTTTCACTTTTGGCGGTTGCATCAATTTTAAAGAAGTATTGTATTTCAGAATATCATCTTACTGTCCTCGATTAGAAGGCGGAATTACGGTTGACCAGTTTGCTGCCGGTCCTTCCAAGTTGGGCATGCATTACGGAGTCTGTGCATTATTTCTAAAATTTTTACTGTTTAATTGTAATGCATTTTAGCCAATGCGCCCCGTTCCCTACGAGCCCTCCTCGATAATGTTGATGCCGACAGAGGTGAGTCGAATTATATTAGTAGATTATACCCTTTTTTCACGGCTCCAACCTACAGCCTATATGTGCCTGTATGCAATATCTGAGAAAAATTTAAAATAATGTGTTCAAAAATAAATATTTTCAGGTCGTAATCAGCATGAAAGTAGGCGTTGACTTCAGCAAGTTCGACTATGCGAGCAAAAAGCTGTGGATGTTCCAAGTAAGATAACGAAGTTCGTTCTCGAGAAACTCAGTTCCAAAATGTTTACAGTCTAATGAGTTTGATTTACATTTATGACAGCATCAAACAAACTGATTACGAAAACAATCAATTTCAGGATGTAGTCTACTCCATGGAATTCATGAAAGCGCTGCCCATTTATCATTTACTGGACGATTGCTCAAAGGTGAATCTGCTTCCTCGGTTTTTAACGCCATTGAATTTCTAGTCTTTACTAGACACGTTACCGACTAGTCTCAAGTAGTTCTTAGAACATTTTTTTCAGCGAATACTACTAGCTTCTGCAGTGGCCTGCACTAACCTTACCACAGCGTACTACTCCTACAGTCATCACTCGGACCGGACGTACTACCCGGATGGGGGAACGATGAGTTGGACTGATGAAATGTCAGTTGCAATTTCGATCCAGAAGAAAAGCTGAAGACACGTTTGGACTGAAGAAATCAGAGATTTTTTTCAACGACAAGATCAATTCAATACAGGCACTCGCAAGCGCCCGGCTCCACTTTATTCAACACTGGAATCATTACTGCAATTCGAGAGGTAAGCCGGAGTTATTCTATTCAGTTCAATTTTATATTATTGTGGTACAAACAATTAAAAATAGGAGCTTTTCGAGGCTGAACTTACCTGTGGGTTCCACCTAGAGTTTCTTACAAATCGCTTGACGTGGATGCACCTTTACCTTTTTATACCTTTTCAAGGTGCAACTGGATCCACGAGAATATGCATTGCTCAAGATGATTTTGATATGCAATCCACGTAAGTTTTCTCCTATCGGACTCACGATTACTGTCGTTAGGATCGATTAACTCGAAAGAATAGTTTCTTTTAGTACTCGACGGCATCGGACCGCACGACGTGACGCTTCTTCAGCATGAGAAAGAGCGGTTAGCGCATTGTTCACATTTTACCGGGTTATTGCTCGAGAAATGATAGCGCCGTCTCTTGATTTTGCACACTCTCTTGCCCACTCGGTCGACGAGAGTGAAATGAAGAGATTGCGGTTTCACTTATCGAGCTCTATTGCACACAACTGGAGTTTGGGTATCGTTTCGGTACATATTCGTTTTATATACGAGAATGACATTTAACCTGATATAATGCTCATTTCCAGATGCACGAAAACGCTGCTGTCCTACGTGTTCGCTCGACGGGGAATGAAGGAGGTATGATAATAGTGCGAAACAAAGACGAGAAATAATTTTGCAGGGACCGGCAATATTCGCAAAAATCCTGTCCATTATCGACGTTGTGACGCGGCTTACGGCCTGGGAGAAGGTACGTTGTATATTTTTATCAATAGAGTAACACAGCAACAGTACGTTGCCACAGCCATACAACCTCTTCGGTGAAGAGTTAAAGACGGAGAGGCACGAATGCTGGCTCAATTATCATAAGCAAGCGCCAATTTGCATGAGCCGTCTCTTCATTGCTCTTCTCTCTCTCGCTCGTTGCCTGCACGATCAGGGCCACTTGTAACACAGCCAATCGACCATATCTCAGTTCAAACGAACAATGAACACATGAGAGTTTCGAAAGTGTGATTGGGTTCTCGTACCACACATAGATAACTCAGCTAGCCAGATATTCGTGCCACTCCCCCTTTAACGGGGCTACTAATAGAGCCCGAGAAATGATACCGCCGTCTCTTCATTTCACACACTCTCTCGCTTCTCTGACCGGTGATAGAGTGTGCGAAATGAAGAGACGGCGGCTCATTTCTCGAGGTCTAGCTACTAACCTCCATCTACAATAATCCCTTTCAGAGTCAACACATTCTGATGCTCGCAATGGGTCTGTGGAAGGAGCGGATACCGTTCGTCGAGTCGATATTCCACTCGAGCTGACGAGCATTTTTGAAATGCATTTAGGAACAATAGCAACATTGCAAATTATGTGTTGATTGGTTGTATTCTTGACAGGACGTATAAAAAGTGAACCGTAATAGAAGGTAGGAGAAGATACTGTTGAATCGAGCTGACGTCATCAATAAGAAAATAGGAAATGATAACTTATTGTAAATTATGTGAAAGATAAAACGATTCTTCTGAGTGCTGAGAATTGGACAGAATGATTTCAAAATACGCAAACAACTCTTATCAATGGAGCCACATCGACATGACTATTCGCGTCGAGCTTGCCAATCGATTCACGCGGGATTGTCTTTAGTGTTGCGAGCTCGATTTTATCAATGTCGTCGCAACTTCTTTCCTGGTGATGTCCTTTCTTTCGATGACATCGTGAAAAAGATTCAGATCAGTGAGAGAGTGTGTTCATTGGAGAGATCGGTTTCCATAAAAATACAGCAAAAAATAATTTTTTCTCAGGATCAGCCATCCCGAAAGCCGGGATTATCACATTTTGACGCGCAGTTGTTTATTGTTCCGCGCGTAACGAAATTGCTGTTAAACTATGACCGCGCTTAAAATTAAGAATTAAATATATAATTGATGCTTGACGAGCGTAAAACCATACCAGAAAAAGTTTTATCATTAAAAACTAAGAAAAACAAGTGAAAATAGGCGGAAATCGCTAAAAAACGAAGTGAAAAGGGACGGAGCTAACGCGATTGCCACACGGAATATTTTAGTAGGAATGCAATTACATTTGTTTCATTTTAAAAATGTGATACCGACTCTCTTCCCCATCTGGCCCCCTCACGCAATTTGTCATCTCTAACCGCCTGGCGCGTGAGTGGGTTGGCAATCTCGTTACCGAACCTGCGGCACTAGGTCGGATGAGAACATTCGGATGATAACCTACTGGATGAGTACTAAAATATTTTTTGAGCGTTGTTGTTTTTTGTCAGTAGCTTCTCTATCCCAAATGCGAAAGAAATCAAAATTTTTGGTTATCATTCAGTAGGTTATCATCCGAATGTTCTCATCCGAACTAGTGCCGAACCTGCAATGGCAATATTTTCCTTTTTAAATTGTTTTTTTTCGTGCGAATATTGTTCGTCTTTAAGAATGATGCTGTTCCTGCCTCCAATTAAGGTTCCAGCAGAAGTTTGTATTCCAGTTCAACATGTCAAGTTAATAACAAAATATTTGACAACTCTATGATCAACAATGATTGATTTCAGTTTGCCATTGATGATCACTTGTATTTTATGTACCCCTACAGTAAGTGTACGGAAATGAAAAGGATGAATCTCAGTAAGTTGAGCTATCTCTGTGGAGAATGCAATATCATAAAATCTTCAGGAACTTTCAAATTCACTTATGTGAATGTTCAATTTGAAGTTCGTCAAACTGATACGGATAATGGAAATTTTTATGTCGATCAGATCGAATTCCGAGTAGGGTTGGCCTGTCGAGAAATGGTCTCTTCATTTCGCATACTCTCTTGACGATCCGAGAAGCGAGAGAGCGTGCAGAATGAGGAGAGTCATTTCTCGACAGGCCAACCCTAACTCTGGGTGCAAATGAGAAATTATGGCGCTATCATGATAACCATGTCGTAGGGAATGAATCCAACTCATACGCCTTTGTACAATACCGTCGTGGTTCATCGAGGAAACGGTTACAGTTGGAACTACGATGACATTCTGCATTCTGCTCGAGGGGTGCATGGGTCAGATTTTTTTCTTTGACGGAACTAACGGCCAATCGGCTCTCTCATTTAGAAATTCTTTCATTGATCCGAACATCAGGAATTATTCACGTGACTGAAAAATGAACATTCAGATATGGACGTATTTCGCTGGAAATCGCTTGCTACGACTGGAAACCCGCCACCAAAGCGATTTGCTTTTGGCTACAAAAATGGTGAGATGTGAACTCTTGCAGTTCACGCGAAAAACTAGCCGAAAAAACCGACAGTCACTAAATTTCGAACTCAAAATATTTTCATCATTTGCTGAGTTTGCGTATTACAGGCACCACTTCGTTCCTTTGCGTCATCGCTGAAGGATCTGTTGAGGGATCATATTGCTTGCATCAGCTTGATCTTACTGCTTTGTCATGGACAAGAAAAGAGATCATTGTTTTGGATGAGGTGAGGATACCAAAATATCAGAATATTTTTCCTCACTGTCTGTTTTGTTTAATGAGTTGAACAGAAATTAAACTTTCAGTCTATCGTCAGACAACTTCAAATTTACTCATTGTGGTTCTATCCCTGGTCTGTGAGTGATTTTTTCAAGATATTTTTATGCTAAATCATGATTTCCACAGGCAGTCATCGCCAGCCGATGTGCGCATCTTTTTCTTTCTAAAGGGAGAATACATTTAGTGAGTTTTAAAAGAAGCTAGAATGATTTTCTCAGGTCTGTGATTCACATTTTTAGATCCTTGACCAATCCACATTGGAGTTATCGAGTGTGAAGGAGCAAGAGGAACTACCGCCACTGTGGAATCGCGTAATTTGTAAGCACCATGATTATACAGAGAAAACAGCGGAATTGGAACATAACGCTGTGCAATTTAAGGGACCTACTCTGATGATGTATTCTTGCTCGGAAAAGGCGAAGGTCCTTCAGAGAATAAATCGATTGTCTTTCGCTTCGATTCAGAAGAGATGAAATTTAAAGAGGTTAGGATTCTGGGAGAACTCAAATGTTTTTTAAAACTCGCATCGCATCGCAGTGAACATATTCCAGATAGGCTACATTGCCGATCCTCATCCAATCTACAATTCCGAGTATTCTTCTATTACGGACGGAACGCGATCTGTGTTTATTCCTGAATATAAGCCCGGCAGGTGAGTAAAACGATATTTAAGTATTTTATTTTATTATATACACCTCTAAAGAATGTCGCCGCAATAGATTTCTTCAATAGGAAATGTGGTATGGTTTTTACGCTCGACAATTCTTTGTGTTTCAGAAATCACGTGGAGACTATCCACATTCTTGAGCAAGGTATGCAAAAAATATATTTTCATGAAAAATTCATAAAATTCATTAAAAAAAATGCACAGAGCCTACTTTATTCGACCTGGCTGCATTAGCTTTGCAAAAGGATCGACGGAGATGCAGATTGGCTAGGAGTAGTCTACCGCCGTCAATTATGTGAGATTATATCTGGGATGTAGCCTGTGGAAACGACCAAGACCAAAGAATACATTCACAAAATTTGCGCCTTTTTGCAGCTATCTTTTCTCATATTCTATCGCACATATTTCCTACAAAAAGCGCTAATTCTTTATGACTTATGTAATATTGACTTATGACTTATGCTTTATGACTTATGATTTATGTAATTTATGATTTCGTTACAGAAAGGAACTGATCGCGAGGAGAGTAATCACAGAAGGAGATGATGAGGATGAAGAAGGGATAGAAGCCAAAAGACCCCGAGTTGAGTCAATTATTTCAACCAGAGCAGCAACACGGTGGAGAAATCGAATGAATCAAATTGCGAATGGAGAATGATGCAATTGCAGAATATAATTTTGTATGTTCTTGCTAATCTGCTTTTTTCCGGGAGCATTTGCCATAATTATCTGTGATGATAAAAATATTAAAGTGCAAAAAGATAGTTCATGAAAAATGAAGCAATATTTCAGCCATGTAGAGCAGCAATATATGACTCCTTTCTGATTCTCTGAAACACGATTAATAATAGAATATCGATAAATCATCGAAAAACTAACGAAGATTTGATCGGGCTGTCTAAAGCAAAAAAAGTCAGTTCGTGTTTCACAACCGCAACCGCGATATTTCCTCCCCGTTCAAAGTACTTCTTGCCGTTTTTTTATTTATTTCAAGCAATTATTGGCGATTGTCGGGTCTCTCCTTTCATTTGCTCATCTTAAATCGATAATGCAGTTCGCGTATCGATAAAACCTCTGTTTCGCCCATGTTGCCTACCTATTGCACTCTTTTTCTTGCAAATTAAACACTTTATGAAGCTAATTTCGGCGTAATTTCTTGTAATTTCATTGCCAATCCTTTTCTTACCTTCCTGAAACCAATTGTAAGCCATTCGATTGCGAAGGAGCCGTTGGAAACGCGCGTATGCTCGAAAGGAGGAGTCATTGTTAGTGCGAGCAGAGAACACTCAGCCAAGGGGAGAGAGAGTGTATGTGTGGCAATTGGAAGAATCGGAGCGTTTTGAGGGCGAACGGATGTTGCTCGCTCATTTATTTTATTCTTGATTCTCCTTTAGAGCTATGTTATTTTTTTTCCGGATTTCCAATAAGCCGAACAAGGGGATCAGACTGCTCTCGCGACGAGAGAGTATGAAGAATGAGGAGACTACTCTGGTATTGAGTTCCTACTAGGCCACCTAGTGAATTTCCTACTAGGCCACTAGCTAGGTAACTAGTAGGAGTTGGACTAGGTGGCCTACTAGGAGGACATGGGTCACTAGGTGGCCTACTAGGAATAGAACGACTGTCGACTAGGTGACCTACTAGGAATGAGGGGAGGGAGACGGGTGCTTGCACACTAGGTAGCCTACTAGGATTGAGAAGATTGTAATGATCAGTGCCACTGTTCATTATTATTTGCAGGGCCGAGAAGAACAATCAGTATACTTATTATTGTTTTTAGATACACTCATCGTTTTTTTAGTAATCAAACTCAAACTGATTACATAAGCCAAAGCTTTTTTCTGATATAAGCCAAAACTAGGCATCCAAAATAGCAACCAATAGGTTACGAAGAAATTCCATGAGTTACCAGACACAGTAATCAAACTGTGTACATGGATAACCACAGATCCAAAATCCGATCTCAATCGAGATCGTAGGGTAGTCACAGCGTTCAAGCGCTAGTGCTGATAGAGGGGGAGCATGTAACGGACCTTGTAGGCAGCGTGAGTACTAGGCTAACCGGGTAAGACTAATAGGAGCCTGCTCCCTTGCCCGAGAGACGAGCTAGGTGGCCTACTAGGAGTGTCTCTAGGTGGCCTAGTAGGAAGGTATAGCCACTAGGTGACCTAGTAGGAATGGGGCAAGAGGGCTCTTTGACTAGGTGGCCTACTAGGAAGTGCACTAGGTCACCTACTAGGACGAAACAGCCTCAGATTTCGACTAGGTGACCTAGTAGGAATCGAGTCAAAAGAGCCATTCACTAGGTGGCCTAGTAGGAACTCAATACCAGAGTATTGGAAATCCATTAGTGTTATTGGAAAATCATATTGACAACTCTGTTCTCCTTGGCAGGCCTCCATATATTGAGGACTGGCGAGCAGTAAGGTTGGCTAAACGATACTCTAAAAGTGGTAAGTTTAGCCCCCCCCCGATACCCCTGAGATCGGAAGCACTCTCTTCATTTCGCATGCTCTCTCGCTCGCAACTATGGAAGAGCTAGGGGAGAGGGGAGCTAAACCTGCCACGTTTGGAGTATCGTTTAGAGTTTAGTGAGCTTGCAATCTTCTCTGACCGATGAGAGTTCATGCAAGACTATTACGTGCAGAGCCATCTATAGTTTCAATCAAGTGTTCTTTACGGTCCACTAGGGTTGCACGTTCGGGATCGGTAATCCCGAGAATGTCGGTATTACCGACAAATGTCGGGAATACCGACCCTTTTTTCTCTAGACTCTCTCGCTCGCGCGCGCTATTTCTTGTCTCTAACCGTCTGGCGCGAGAGGGGTCGGTAATACCGATCCTGAACCCGCAACCCTACGGTCCACGATTTTCCATGCGTTGAACCATGCTTTGCGAGAGACCAAACACACATATTTGCATAGAATACTATGAGATAAGACATTTCAGAGGTTGCCGAGCATTTGGAAATGATCTTTCTCCCTCCAGTAGACCTCGATGACAAGTCGTTTTGTATAAACTATAGGAAAGTAAGCATTTTCATTAAAGAACGTCTCCCAGGACAAGGGGATCTAAAACATATTGACATTTTGTGCTGTACCGGTTAACACTATGAATGAGGGTTCATTTTTCAAGCGTATTTAGCTTCATTTCAGTTTGTTATGGAGGGAAAGTGCTACGTTCTGTTTGAAAAGTCTAAGAATGGAGAGAATGTATGGATATTACAAGTTATGGATCCATGTAAGCAGTACTTTTCACATAATCATAAGGCCAAAATGCTCGTTTCCAGGCACCTTCAAGGTTTCCAGTGTAAAAGTGCATTGTAAATTTGACGGAGTGAGTTCATTGTGAAACTGAATAAAATATATATTTTGTACATTTAAGGCCCCTCCGATTTATGAATTAGACTTAACTTGTTGCGTAATCAAGAATAAACTTTACTTATGGAAATGGAGAGATCAATACTTCTATGAAGGAACACTAAGTGAGTTAAAAATTAGCGAGAGCCGTGTGATTTTGCATTTTGAGATGGAGGCGAAATGACCTTCTCTATTCTATTGACGCAAGGCTCGAAAGTGTTCCTGGGATGCTCATTCGTTTACGAAAAAGGCACGTTATTAGCATTCCCATCCTTTCTAAATTTAAGATAAAACGTTATCAAAATAAGCAAATGTTCAGGAGATGAAACGAATTTCTGTATCATCGATTACGAACAAGGGTCTTCAGAGGCTTACGACCTCTATCAAATTAACCTGAATGAGGATAGGAACAGATTACATTGGAATAGTACGCGGATTATTTTTCGGGATGAGGTAGATAAATGCTTGGTAAATTGCTTACTAACAAAACAACACAATGAATATAAATAATAATAACAATAATCACAGTAAATAACAAAATAAATGTATTTATTGTAGAATACATTCGACCAGTGCGACCGGCTAACTCTGCGCAGATTATACTGCAAGGTTAATGCCACTAATCAAGGAAAATAGCGATATCAAACTGTAATGAATTATTGTACTCCAGTTCCATTCTAATACTATTTTTACTTTGTTTCACCGTTATTTCAACGAAAAAGCATAAATATTATTATTATTATATATTTCAGTCATTCGTCACTGGTCAGACCGTGCATTTATTCACGCAGGATTGTGCTCGCGGTACTCATTTGGTGAGAACTTGAGATGATGAAACGTCATCTTACTAAACCGTGCAACGAATAATTGCTATGATTCAGATATTTGATATTAGCTCTATGGAGCTCTCGAAGAGTACGGCATTCACGGAACAAGAGGGCCTTCCCCATCCGTGCTTCTCCAGTATTTGTAAGTCATATGCCCACTTCCCCCTCCCTCAATCCCTAAGCGATTTCACATTGCATCAAGCAAAAACTATGACTTATGACTACTTTCAGTCGCCGACAAACGTTCGATGTTTATGGCCACTGACCATCCCTATCTGGCGTATGTTTCCGTGATATATCGATACGAAGAAGATGCCGGACGATGGTCAAAAGTGAGCTAACCATTATCAAATCAGATAACTTTACCAAAACAGCAATTCGAAGTATATATTTTTGCCAAACGCACAATTATAGCTGCATGAAGATACCAAATATTTTGTTTTACAGCACACCGAAATCACGGATATCAATCATGAATGCTTTTGCCGAATGAATCCCATTCTTGTGGGCACTAGGGTGGTATTCACAACCACACCACGGCACCGTCGCAATCAAATTTTTAAGTAGGTTTTAGTTTTTAGTAACTTTTTTGAAAAGGATTTTAGTAGTTTTTTTTTTAGGTTTCTTTTAGTTTCTTTAGGCTTTCAGTAGTTTTTTAAAGCTTTAATAGTTTGTTTATCATGCCAATATAACGTGAATTATGACAACAATTCACGACAAGAATTGTTTAAAAAAGCCTTTGTTCAACGATCTTTCTCAACTTGCAGGAGAAAACGGTCATGTGTCAGCGTGCTGGAACTCGGTCAGTTGTCAACTGTTCTTTGATTTTTTTCCGAAGATTGAATCCGAACTCGTTGATCAAAAACAACAGTACAGCTGTTATCCTTACCAGTGGATCTCACCTAGTGTTGCTTTACTACTTTAAAATCGCTTGACATGGATCCACCTTTTACCTTTTACCTTCAACTGTACAGAGCCCTCCCTATTCGATCGAGCAGCGGCAGTAATCGCCAGGAATCGTCAGCGTACCATTTCACTCCTCCAGCTCCCCGAAAGAATCAGGTAAGGGATAGTGAGTAGAGCTCGAGAAATGATACCGCCGTCTCTTCATTTTGCACAATCTCTCGCCCGCTCAGTCGACGAGAGAAATGAAGAGGCTGTATCATTTCTCGAGCTCTATCTCCAGCGTAGAGCTCTAATATCAATAATTGTAGGACAGACTTGATTGAGCGAAGATTGATATCTGTGCCCGATGATGATGGAGATATTTCGAATGCAGGCTATGATGGTTTTGTCGACTGGTTTAATCTCACAATGAGCCCGTTTGCGTGAGAGGCGAGCGATACAGTGTAAAAATGATCTGAGATAAACATTTTTTTAGAGATTTTTAGGGGTACTGATTGTCATGGGGGTGATTATCACTTGGTATGTACATATTTCGTTAGATACATGAGGCCAACGAATTGTCGATCTTTTCACTGTATCACAATAAACTGTCATGCAAAAGGTAAACTCTGATAAGATTTTTCATTTGAAATCGAATATTGTTATTGTGTTTTATGTTGCCTGTATTATGAATAAAGTATTACATTCAATAAACGTTGTTATTTTTTATTGATGAGCAGTTGATGGTCAGCTTGAGATTATCCATGATGCATATTTCGAAATTCGCTGATTCGAAAATTGTACAATGCCGTTTGTATGCTAGTTCATGAAAAAATTGCATGTAAAGACACGGCATTTTGACAACGAATTCTCACTCAGAAAAATAACGAACAGAAGGAGACACTTGTACTAAACCGTTCAACGGGTGCGCAATAGAGCTCGAGAAAAAATAGTCTTCATTTTGAACACTCTCTCGCCCGCTCTGTCGGCGAGAGAGAGAGAGAGTGAAATGAAGAGGGGCGGTATCATTTCTCGAGCTCTAGTGCGCAATCGATAAGCCATTGTGAACGTTGTAATGCGGAAAAAATTTCTAAAAAATCGTTTGAGAAAACTAAAAGCTAGCTAGAAGCATCTGTCGCTAACGTCTGTCAATTTTTCAAAAAAAAAAACAGCAACTACACATCCCTCGTGGGCAATCGAAGCCGAAGAATAATTCGAGACTCTAAAAGACGCGCTTATTTGCGCAGATAATGATAAGAAAAAATCGATCGAACATCAATTTCAATTACTTGGTTCACTAGCACCACTTTATCACCTTTCATCTCTCTCATTTTTCTTTTGTATTGACTGTTTTTCGCTCAGCTCTCTATTCTATCTGTAAAATATCTGTATCTGTAAAAGATAATCGTTTATGCTACAAACGGATCAATTAGAATTCAGTTCACAGTTCATTTCAGAGATATGTCAATGCTATTCCAGCCTCCGGTCGAATACGACGCGGAAACGTTTCCAAAATGCTCGCACAATGTAAGATTATTTTAAAAATTCATTCAGTCTGATTCTTGGTGGAGCTGGGGATTTTAATAACGTAAGCAGGGCCCCTGTCCCAGGGAGAAAAAATACTCGGGCTCGCTAATTCTATTTTGCGACAAATTGCTCCATTTCAGTTCCTGCTTCGCGGCAAATACTATGCGCTGAACGACACTGGAGATTATTTCGAGGTTCAATGGATGCTGCGAGCAATGGATACAAGTGAGAAATTCGGCACTTCTTCGATTTTTGGCCCAGACTTTTCGCGCAGAGTATTCCCTCCCTACCATTCTCATTCACCACCCCCTCCACATTCGGAGCGGTTGTTGCCTGGGCCAAAAAGCGAAGAAGTTCCAGAAATTCTATCATATTACCCATTATCTGCATTAGCTCTGAATTTCGGTTATTATTAACGAGGTTTCAGGCACCTATGAAGTTACTACTGTTGCCGTTAATTTTGATGAAGTGAGTTCAACGCGTTGTTTGAATAATTTGTTAATATACAAATTTAATAATATATTACAGGATTTTGAAGTGCCTAGCGTATACAATTTAGACGAGACAATTCTCGTGCACAATGATAAAGTCTACATCTGGAGCTACCAAGAACAATGCTTCTACATGGGTAGATATGGTGAGTTTTAGAAATGACAATTGAGAATCCGCCATCACACTAATTTGAGGAAGATATTTTGAGAATACTTGAATTTCCTCATAAATGCCCAGTTTTCAGAGCGAGGCGAAATCCACTTCAAAATTCTATTGACCCGCAGCTCCAAGATTTTCAGTGGAAATTCGTTCACGTACGAAGAAGGTTCGTTTGAACGACTTGAACTCATTACTTTTTAAAAAATTCTCAGGAAGCAATGTTTATTACTGCTGTTTCGATCGCGATGAGCGATCGGGAGACTACTCTTTGTATCGAATTAATCTAAGTGAGGAGACTTTGCGATGGCAGAGCTTTCCGATGAGATTATGTGATCAGGTGATTATTTTTTTATTTATTTTTTTAATAACTTAGAAATCACAGATCACCATCGATCAGCTCCGACGCCTTCCCCTCACCCAAAGTGCTTATGAAGTAAGCAATCATATTTAGCGAAAATAGTTCGAGCCCACATCCATCCTCAATTAAAAATGCAAAACGCAATAATGATTCAGGTATTCATTATTGGCCATATCGCACACTTGTTCACTCTACAAGACAGATTACCATCAAAAACAGCCCTTTCGGTTGCGAGAACCGCGCATTTGGTGAGGATCAGCAAGATTTTTTTGTTTGTTTTCTTCTCGCGATAAAAATCAAATGAGCTCCTTTTTATTCATTTTGGTCCTTCAACTACTTATTTATGAAATTTACTGAATGAGCTATTGAAATGACTTCCGTAGAACTTAATATGCCTAGAATACGGAATGTCTATTCATTTTTTGTTCAGTTACTAAACTTGCACTCCATGGAGCTTTCGATGGACATGGCTTACACTGAGCAAGAGAGTCTTCCTCCTCCATGCGATTCGACCATCTGTAAGATTTTACTTTTACCCTCACAAGAGTGAAGCATCAATGGAATGGGATGTTTGACAGTCTCGAGCATAATCATGCTCAAAAATTGCTTTCAGTCACCGACAACCGCTCCATGTTCATGCTCACTGACCATCCTGATACGGACAATAAGGCAATCTTCTATCGATTCGATCAATCAGAAGGACGATGGGTAAAGGTGAGCAATATATTTACGTATCCGTTTTCCAAGTATCCAGGTATTTAGTTTGTATAAATCAGGCAAGCGAAAAAAAAAATCAAAATGAAAAGATTTTTCCAGAAATCAGAAATCACGGATATCGGTCATCGCTTCATTTTCCGCGACAGGCCCATCACAGTGGGCACTAGAGTGATCTTCCCGACGAGCACTATATCTGAGTTTCGAATGCAAGTTTTTTTCATGATTTCAATTTCAACAAAGGTTTGCAGAATTATTAGTATAAAAGAGATGATCACATAAAAAAACGAGTATCAAATCTTGATCTGTGGTATTTCCAGATGTACTCGCACAGCTGTCAGCGTTCTCGAGCTAGGTCAGCATATTTCTTTAATCGATCAGTTTTACAGTTTTATTTCAATACATCTCTGGGCCTGAAATAGACCAAGTTTCTCAAATTATCATGAATAACGCTAATCAGATACCGGAATTAAAAATGTCCAATTTATAGCAATCCTCATTTACAAAAAAAATAAATATGGAAATATCTATTTTCCATAAAAAAAATAGTTCCATAGAGCAATCGCTTTTCCCAGAACCAACACTTCTCGATCGTGCTGCAGCCGTTATCGGCAGAGAACCACGCCATGCCCATCTCGCCTTATCTCAGCTACCAGCTCAACTTAGGTGAATAATAATAATAATAATCCCAAGTCTTTCCTAGAAATAACTGTTTCATTGGATATGAAACAAATACTATGATACAAAATATCATGATATTGGAATGAGACGTGATGTAGTTCTAAACAGTGTTATCACTTAGTAAATGTACGTCGCATAAATATCAAAAAAAGTATTCCAGGAAGACCGTAATCGACAGGCGCATTCTTCCCGCTTCCACGCGCTGGATGGACCTGCCGGGATGCTGGCCGGGAAGTTCTCTTGAAGCGGACGAAGGGACAAATGATGATGGTCGTGATCAACGTGTAGCAAGGTGGATGGATGAGAACATGGTGGATAAAATTGGAGAAGTACGAAGTGGAGTCGGCATTGAGGATGATGCGGCAGAAGTGGATGAAGATAACGATCCAGGAACACCGGAGGAAAGTGATGAACAAGAAGAAGGCAATGAAGATGACACCAATAAAATGGATGCCAGAGATGGTGATGCGGAAAACGGTGAAGAGGAGGAGATTGCTAATGATAATGATGATCGACAAAGTGAGGAGAAAGATGAAGAAGATGTAAATGAAGATGATGGGCCAGAGATAAATGCTACTTTGGATGCAGATAAAGATGGCGACGTGGAGGTTCAATCAAAGAAGCGGCGGGTGGAATAAGAATATTCGCTTCCATGCAGATATTCTCATATTTTTGTGTCATGCATAAAGTATTAATCGCAATAAACGGTCCCCATTATTGAATGAGCTGTTGATGACCAGCTTGTGATTTTATCTGAAGCAATTTTCGATATTTGTACCATTCACGGGTTCACTTTACAGAAGTTGCGCCACTTGTTATTTTCTGTCACATTTGCAAGCTGCATAGGGTGATTTCCCCCTTTGAGACTGCGTTTGTTTTTCTTTCTTCCCCCCTCGTTCCTTTGATGTTTACGCATTCATTAATAGTATCTCTTCTAGGATAGCGTTTTAATATCCCCGGTGGCTATGCTGAGGTTGGTCAAATGAGTCCAATGAGACGAAGTCAGATCGGATAGCTCCGTATCCGATCTCTTTTGACTTTGTCATTGAAACCGCTATAACCTCTTTATGCATCGCTATTCCCCATTATCGGCCTCATTCTTTTTGAGAACGTCTGAATTAGTGTTGTGAATCCGCACAAAACCGAAACCCGCACAGGGAGACGAGGAATGAGCGGGAATTGTTCGAAATCGGACGAACGAGCGGATTTTATGTAAATGTGCGCGAACGAGCTCGATTCTAGTTGATTCGAGCCATTATCCTCCTCATTCTCGCTCCTCCCTCACTCATTGCGCAGTCGTTTCGGGTCGATTATAAGTATTATAGCACTTTTCCCATTAACATTGTTCGCGTAATCCATGACAGTACATCGTACTATTTCTATTAGCTCAATGTGCGATATTACATTGTGGAATCTGACCTCGTAATCACAAACCTCTTTTCAGCTATCCGAGATGTTTCTCTTACCGAGCGTTGAGATATGCCGTGAAACATTTCTCAAAGAGTACAAAGTACGTCCTTCTAGTATCTAAAGAACCACTAAGTATTTTCAATGGAAATATTTTCAGTTCGTTATCGGGAAAAATATATATTTTCCATTCGAATTTGTTCATTGGAAGATGCGAGTCTTGAACTCGGGTAAGTCAAATTGTTAAGCAGAATTTAGATTAATTTCAAAAATAATTTCAGAAAGTCTCCAGTTGTCACCGATGGAAGTCATTAATGAAGTGAGCAAATTAAAAAATAATAATTTCAAAAAATATTTTGCCTTATTTCAAGGTTCGCGATTCATGTTATGCTCACTATTACAAAGCGATCGTCGTCCATAACGGAAAAGTGTATATGTGGAATCATTCCAAAAATATCCTCATTGAAGGAACACCAGGTTAGTTGTAGAACTTGCCCATTCGTTCTAAATAGTATTGAATAATGTGACTACATCACAGAACCCGGCGTGTTTCGGTGGAAGATCATTGCAACAAAAGGATATCAAAGTCTCGAATACGAAACTTCATTTGGCTACACCAATGGTACTGTTAATTATTAATTAATTTTTATTTACTCAATAAAATATTTTTTTCTGAAAATAATTATAATGAGCTCTCCTGTCTTAAGAAATATAACGGGAAGCCACAAAGAACATAATTCGTGCATTTCTTTCAAACATTCCAGGAGCCTCCTCATATCTATGCCTGTTCGGTAAGGATGAAGCTGAGAAGAAGTATTACCTGAGTAGATTGAACTTGGACACGATGATTTGGACCAAACAACAAACGTCTGTGCCCGACGACCCGGTGAGTTCTTGTTCAAGTATAATTGTAAGTTTTACTAAAAATGTAGGACGTCTCCATCTATGAAAAAAGACATATTGTGACGTTGTCAGAAATTCGAATGTCACCAAGTTTATTTCCCCACACAGTCATGCCAAGTCCGTATTCCAGGGATCAGATAAAATTGGGAGTGTTCTTCGTCATCCAATGCAAACAGCACCCCGACGTCACACTTTACCTAATAAAATGGGTATACCAAAATAATAAAATGATTATTCATTTCAGAGGTTTGCCGAGTCTTTCAAAAGAGTTCTCGTCGAATGGCAGGTGAGTCGTCTTCCTATTAATTGACTTTTCTGCCGCTCACTCCCTCTGAAAATGAGGAATAAGTAATTGGTCAACCCAATTACCCAAATAATTGGCATTGTATTGGATTGAAAAGGATTCCCAAAGGAAATAAATAAATATTACAATTCAGGCTTTCGTAATCGACCACTGCCTTCACGTTTTCCCCACACATGATATCAAAATGCAACGACCAGAAGAAGAAATGCGTATCAAGCATCATTTGGTGAGATTTGCGAGCATCGTAACCATATTATTCCATTATTTTCTATAGAAAATTGGTAGAAAACACACTTTGAAGATCCCCCCTTCCTCTTATCTGAGCAGGCATTGGCTGATTTACATTGATTGATTGACCGAGCATGAATAGGTGAAAAAACTAGTGACAAACGTTGTCTATTTACACAACACCATTTGATTTGTTACTTTCCAAAGCCTGATTCATATTCCTTTTTAGATGCTCGACCTATCCAGCTTGCAATGGCATGCAGTGTACGAGTATGAAGAGCCAAAACTGAGGAGGATCCTGTCAGTCAGATGCGGCAGGGACCCGAGCAGGCACATCAGCCATATATGTAAGAACCCGATATCTCAGTTTATTATTCTGTGAATAGTGTGAAGGGAGAAGATTCTGCTCATTTTTTAAAAACATTTCCCTGATGAAAAGAGAGGGGAAAATGAGGGCGATCATTCTCCTAATTTTCGTGTGGAAATCGACAGTGTTCGCAGAATTAGGGTCTCCTTCTCCTAGTCGTGCTCCTGTACATATGCCTCGTGCTGGAGAGCACTTTTGCACACATAGACGGCGTATTTATGCCTAGAAAACATTGGAATGTCCCATTGACAACTCGCAATTTCAGTTGCCTACAACAATCTCGTATGGATCTTGGAATTCAATAAACGAAATCGGATTGTTCTGTGGCAATTCAATGCAGACGAAATGGTCTGGACTAAGGTAAAGAATATACTTTGATAAGTAACAAAATAACTAGTTATATTATATCTTCGCACTCCTCATTCCACGTTATCTCTTGTGCAGTCACTCTGTTACTGTTTCAAAGTGCAATGAAGAATAGGCTAATCATTCTTAGGCAATGTCATTTTTGTTAGCAATTTATGCTGCAAATATTCACATTTAGATGCGTATAATCGAGAATCGCTCTTGCCCCGTGTTACGACATCCAACAACCGTGGGCTCGCGTGTTATCTTCACGGAGAACTACTCTAACTTCAATATGGCATACCTGACGGCGCACGTTTTCGAATTCAGTGAGTTATCTTTTGAGCTTTTGAGTGTTGAGCTAGACAGTTAGACATCTTTTGAGTTAGTTTTGAGTGAGTTAGACAACAAAAATAGGCATTCACAATTTTTTCAGATCGGTCTCTACTCAATCTCGCTGCTATGGCTGTAGTGACTAATGGTCACAGTGCAGAAATGGCAAAGAGGACACTTCCCGATCATACGATGTAAGTCTATTCTTCAATAAAACTCTTGCCAATCGATTCAAGTGTGGGGAGCGGGTTTTTATAACAGTCAATGAGAATAGTGACTGGCGTCTGAAATGAGTGTGATCTGATAAATGATGAGTTTAGTTGAAATTCGTTCGTTTTTATCCGTTGTTTACAAGAATCGAACGCATACATTTCAGTCAAACACTCCTGACCGATCGAGGATTCAAGCTGAAGGACGAGTACTCCGATGATAATGACAAGGATGATATAGATAGCGATGAGGATGAGAGTGAAGAGGATGAAGAGGGGGAAGAGGAGGTGGAGGAGGCAGTTGTGGTATGATTTTCGATCTTTTTTTTATTTATCGTGGTATTTTCCACATTTCTCCTGAGTTTATAAGTCGTCGAATTTGAGCTAACTTGAATCCCATTTCAGAAGGAGGAGCCAAAGGTACGACACCCGAAGCACAAGGCACAGAAAAGTGTGATTCCGACGAGAATACAACCAAAGCGAAAGGTCAAGAAAGATGACGATGCAGACCCTTCGACGAAGAGGAATCGTTAAAGAAACACATTTACGATCTCTGAAAATCCATTGTTTGTGTAATAATAATATCGTACTTATTTTTTCCAATATCGCCGGACAATGTGTGTACTGCATAAAAATACATCATTGTTCTGTGCCCGTGGTTCAAATAATGCACTACAAACTTGGGTAGTTAAATTTATCACCAGAGAATTTTGCATTCCCGATATCATTCTAGAAGAATAGTAAATAAGGAATAATAAAGACGATTAAAGAAATCTAATCCGCTGGAAAAGGAGTGAATAGTCAGTCAATGATTCAAACCGGTATCCGTAAAGTAGTGAATTTTCACCATTCTTGGCATCTTGCCAATCCGTCGTCAAGCTCGCTCCTGCACGAATTTCTAAACATTTGAAGTCGTTTAGGTTGTATTTGCCACGTATTATCTATAATGCTTGAAATGGGTGTTCCACAAGCGTACTCGCCGCTTTATCACAAATATCAGCCCAGAAAATGTATTTTGCCTGTAAGCGAAGCCAAAGCGAGTGTTCTTTGTGACTCATGTGCCATGGTTATCATCTTCTCTGTCACATTTAACGACATACTCGTTCGGACACGACTCTTTTCTTGCGGAATCAAAATAAACACAACAGCTACGTTTTGCGCGTACTCAAATCACATCAATTCGATTCGACGCTGTTCTATTTAGTTTTCGCGCCAAGTAAACGCCCATCGGCACTGTTCCTTTGTTGTGATGAGTTTCTCGTTTGCTTAGTACACTTGATCTTTCTGTTGAGAGAACACACAAGAATATTTACTAATTTCAGTAAATTCAAATGCTTTTCTTACCGGGTATCGAGCTATGTCTAGAAGAGTTCGATACGGAGTTCAAGGTAATATAATATCGTGTTTTATTCCAATTATCTACCTATTTCAGTTTTTGATAGATGATAATCTATATTTTCTCTACGAAGAATCCGATGTGTGGCAAATGCGTTGTCTGAATACTAGTGAGGTTCATAAATTGTTTTTCAATGTTTAAAATAATTGATTTAAGGAAATTTCCAACTCTCATCCATCCAAGTGAACACAGATGTGAGTCGTCTGACTTTTTCTAATTTGATATTAGCAGCCAAGAAACCAATTCATTAGAAATTTCTTTGGGTGTATCCGACTAAAAAAATACCGCATGTATTTCTGTCAACGCCTTTGCAATTAATCTTCGATTCTAAGTTATTTTTCAGGATGAAATGTCACTCACGGACTTTTATCACACGGCCGTTGTCCAAAACAGGAAGGCATATCTTTGGAACTATGAGGAGCAGCACTTGTTAGAAGGAGCACACGGCAAGCTTCGTTTTGGTTTCCATTGAAATTTGCTCTTGTGTCGTTGCATCTGCTTCAGAATCTCTTTTCTGGCGTATTTAGCGGTTCAATAGTTTCTAAACATACTTTTTCAGATAATGATGGATTTCACTGGAATAATGTGGAAACAACTGGTGATGTGCCCGATATTGGTATTTCTTTTGGGTTTGCGGATGGTGAGTTATTATATCCCACTTAAATGGAATACAACTCGTTGATATTATAGGAACAACCTCATACTATTGCGTGATTCAAATGGATGATAATGAAGGTGTGGAGTATCTGTATCAACTGAATTTGTCAACTTTGGTGTGGAATAGACAAACGATACATCATCCAATCCAAGTACGCAATATGGATTGTTTGAAGCCTCTAGATTTTTCGTGCTTTCTTACCTCTCTGACTAACGAAAAATGAAAAGAGTCGTGTCTTACCCTGTCATCCCCAGCAGATGGAGCATACCGGAAGAACGTTTAACTATGCTTCTTTTTTTCAGGAAATTGTCGATGTGATTGCTGCAAGTCCTCTACGAAATTGGCACTGGGATGTGAGTTTTTACTCAAAAAATTGAGCAACACTTCTCTCTTTCTCTCGCTTTAATCGACTTTACCTGTGTGGTTGTCTCATGTCAACTGTAAATTTTCTTTGATTGTGGAAGCAACTTTACCTTTTTACCGTCACTCTTTCCAGACCTATGTCGCCGGCTCACGCGTTCATTTTCTTCCATCCATAAGCAAAGCAGAGCGTTATTTTCTACAGCTCAAAGTGCATCTGGTTGGTAGTAAGAGAAGAAGGGATCCCACGACGAACGAGGGAGACTATGCAAAATGAGGAATGAGGGGTGTGCTCTCCTCATGTCGCATTCTCTCTACAGCCTATCGATAACTCCGTTAGCCACACATTCGTGGGACTCCTCCTTTAATGAATGGGGGGTGTATGATAGGGTTGGCTAAACGATACTCTAAACGTGGCAGGTTTAACCCCCACCCCCTACGCCCCTGAGATCGGAAGCGTTTAGCTCCCTCTTCTAAACGTGCCACGTTTAGAAGAGGGAGCTAAGCGTGCCACGTTTAGAGTATCGTTTATCCAACCCTAGTGTATGACAACCATAAATTCTGCCCGCAGGTGCTCGATTTGGTCTCGCTGGAGACTTCTTTCCTCCCTTACGAGAATCATTCGGAAGATCCTGCGCCAATGTTCTACAGACATTCCGTTTGTTCGTTGTCAAGGATGTGCTAAATTTGTTTTTTTTTTGAACATTCCAGATCTAGAATGAAAATTTTAAAATGAAACAATATGGATCTTCAAGTAATAAGAAATAGGGTTTGCTAAACTATACTCTAAAGGCAGTTTTAGCTCCCTCTCCCCTAGCACTTCCCTAGCGAGCGAGAGAGCGTGCGGAATGAAGAGAGTGCTTCCGATCTCAGGGGCATGGAGCGTAGGGAGAGCTAAACCTACCACGTTTAGAGTATCGTTTAGCCAACCCTAATGAGAACAATTCATTCAGTTATCTACGATCAACATCTGTGGATGTTCGGAAAAAAACAATCATCGGTGGACGAGAAGTTGACACTTTATCGATGTGATACGGATGCGCAGAAGTGGATTGAGGTGACTGTCTTTTCCGTGAGACTAATACTGACTAAATGTCTCCTCTCAATATGCAATTGTTGAAAATAGCAACTCCGGTTCTATTATACTTTCGCGTTTCTAAGGGGCGTTAAAAAGCCTGAGAAATCTTTTTGTGAAATCAATCAATTAGCGAACTAGTTTTTTTCGTGTTTTTTTGTGCTAAGAAAAAAACGTGCACAATAAAGCTGAGCTTTTTTATCATATTAGAGTTACCACGTTTTCAGGTCGCAACTCCAGCAGGTGGTCCAGTCAGCGACCACATCCGAGAGCCGACAACCATGGACTCACGAGTTCTGTTCATGACGCCTTGTCGAATCACTCACACCGGAAAGACTCAGAAAATGGCCCATGTTCTTGACTTTGGTTAGTTTGCAAACTGTTTACGTTTGTTGAGGCCTGTTTGACTGATTGTTGAGCTGTTTGTTGAGGAGAATTCATTAGTAGTGCGTTCATTTTCACTGTCAGGCTCAATGCTGAGGATATCCGGTAGTGGACATAGTGGATAAGATGTTTCCTCCATTCCATTGATCAATTTTTAAAAAAAAACCTGAATTGTGTAACTGTTTCAGAGCCCTCACTCCTGGATCGGGCGGCCGTCATTTTGGCAAGGGATCCGGATCGAGTTGAGCATGCTCGACGAAGCCTTCCGGCCCATATCATGTAGGCACTATCGTTGTCCAGTTATTCAACTCATTTTGTTGCTGCGAAAAGTAATCAGAACTGTAACGAACGTGCAGAATTATGAACAGTAAAAAATGTTGCTAATTGTTTTTTTTTATTGCAGCAAGGACCTGATCGAGCGACGAATTTTTCCTTGTGAAGAAGAAGATGATCAAATAATAAATGATGAGGACGAGTGTACAATGGAAGATCAACGGGAAGGTGATAAGAATGAAGAGAAATATGATGGAGATGAGGATGACAATGAAATTCCGCACAAGAGAAATCGCGTCGAGTAGAAGACATTTTCTTTTATTTGTTGTGTACACAGTATTGTGATAATTAATTTATTACTTAGTATTATGTGTACAATTATCATTCCCTGTTCAATATTGGGTTGTCATTACTTTTCGCCTTCATGAAAAAATAATATTTTTCTATTAAAACACACATAATAACAGTGAAGAAAGACTATATACATATTTGCAAATAATATACTTGAGGTTCACTTTCCATGTCAACTCGCTGAAAACAGCTACTATGTCAATAGGGCAGAATCATGCTATTATCTCTGTCGATCCTACAAATCTCTTTCATACACTCTACTTTATTCGTCTATTGCACATTATTCAAATTTGTAGATCACTTTTTCCCAGATTTTCGTTTGTAGTTACGTTTTGGAAGGGCCGCGTTAAAAAGAGTTGAGCTCGAGAAATGATACCGCCGTCTCTTCATTTTGCACACTCTCTCGCTAGCTCGGTCGACGAGAGAGAATGTGAAATGAAGAGACGGCGGCAACATTTCTCGAGCTCTGTTGCCTTTGTGACTCATTCACTAGTGTTATCGCCTCCTCTCTTGAAGGCTTTCTCGTTTGGACACGCCTCAACAAACAGCAAAGCGTGCGCTTTGTTTTCTCTCTCATCCAATTTCGTTTCCATGTATTCCTCATTGAATTTAAAGAAGGTGTCCCACGAATCTTACTTATCTTACGAATCTTATCTGGCTTACTGAGTTCTCTATGTGAGGTGATGGGTCGCTGTTATCCGATAACACATTCGAAATTCCCACGTCACCATTTTTCGTTTAAACTGATTTATGATCAATTGGCTGCGTGCCAAGTGACCCTGAAAAGCAGGCAACGAGCGAGAGAGCGTGCGGAATGAGGAGAGTGTCCCTCTCATTCCTCACTTTGCATAGTCGCCCGCGCGGTTCCTGGGACGCCTTCTTTAACGGCATACTCGTTTGGACGCGTCTCTACAAACACCAAAACGTGCGTGTTGCCTAGTTTCCGCTTTTCCGCTCTCTCGTTTCCGCTCTTTTTGACCACCTCTCACCCAATGTCGTTTCCATGTTCATTAGAGCTCGACATATGAGCCGCCGTCTCTTCATTTCACATACTCTCTCACAGCTCGAGCGGGCGAGATAGTGTTCAAAATGAAGAGACGGAGGTTTCGAGCTCTAATGTTCATGTTCTCATCTGTGCAGTTGACATTTATTTAGATTCTGAGGTCCAAAAACAAGAAAAATTAAAAATATCTGCAGATTCAAATGATCTTCTTACCTGGCATCGAGTTATGGCAAGAAGAATTCGATCCGGAGTTCAAGGTAATATCTATTTATTTCACTGATCAAATTTAATTTAATTATTGCTTCAGTTTCTGATCGATGAACAGCTGTACTTTCTATACGACGAAAGTGATACGTGGCAAATGCGCACTTTGAACACAAGTGAGGAGTTTAATCATCTGATTCAATTTTTATTGATCCTGGCGTATTTACATCAGGCAAGGGGGAGTAAAATAAATATTTTTATTTACAGAAACGTTCAAGTTGTCAACGGTTAACGTCGTCGTAGAAGTGAGTTGACTTTGTTTATTATTTATAGAAATTTTATTATTTTTTTTATAAAAAGGACATCATATTAGCTTGACGTGAAAAAACTTTTAATCTTTATAACATTTGTTGTTACGTGTTTTCAAGGTGTAAGTGATTTAATTATTATTTTTGTTAATAAAAATGATAAATTCAGGATGAGGATGAGGTTTCCCTTAGAGACTTCTACAAGATTGTCGTTGTCCACAATAGAAATGCCTTCATATGGAATCATGAGGAACATGCGCTATTTCAAGGAACACACGGTAAGCTTATTTTCTTTCAATTATATCACGCCTCACACCTAAGAATCGACCTATTATACATCTTTGAGCGAGCAAAGAGATTTCGATACTAGAGGTCGAGAAATTATACCGCCGTCTCTTCATTTTACACACTCTCTCGCCCGCTCGGTCGACGAGAGAGAGAGTGTGAAATGAAAAGATGGTGGTATCATTTCTCGAGCTCTATTCGATACATTTGGCCCTCCCAGACCCCATTAGGCACCCCTTTGAACAGAATAGTGCCAGATAAAATTCCCGCCCGAGCTGGACCACCTATCGGGAATATTCTCTGGCACTATTCCGCTCACATCACATGGGAGTTAGGGGCATAAGGAAGGAGCCAAAACCATTGAAAACACAACACACCGAAAAAATTACAATGGCTGACAAAGTTCTGCTACTATGAATCGGTTGAGGTGAGAGGCGTGACATGTTGCACTCGGGAAATGCTCCACTTGTTTTCATTACTGTATCATTCAAAAGGAGAGCTTTGTTACTCGTGGCCAGAGTATTCGATGTTCAGATCCGGATGGATTTCAGTGGAATTTCGTGGAAACTACTGGAGATGGGCCAAACATTGGAATATCGTTCGGATACACAGATGGTTGGTGACTTTGTCACACAATTTGAATTTGAATTATTAATTTAGTTTTTTCACCTATCTTATCTCATCACTAGAAATTGTTTTCGTAAGTTCGGACCAGTCATTGTCTGAGACACCAATTCTCGGTCAATGATAGTCTCCGACCATTCATTGGCCACAAGTTGCCAACCCTAAATCGACTTCTTACTTCAGAGTCAACTTCCTATTACTGCGTCATTGAAAGAGGCGATGGCGAAGGTGAGGAGTATCTGTATCGATTGAATCTGCAAACAATGGCCTGGGACAGACAACTGATTCCTCAACCGGTGCGCGTTTTAACGTTTTAAAGCATTTAAAACTTTATTGCGGATAGTTTCTAGTAGCTACTAGTGTTGGAAGTTTGATGGCATCTATGTTGTCATTAAACGACCTACTTTGCACATACACACTTTCTAATCTCCCTGCTAATCTTTCTAATATCAGGAAATTATCGGTGCGATCTCTAAAAGCCCACTTCGAGATTGGCACTGGGATGTTAGTTACAAGTGCGCAAATCAATGAAAAGTTCGCACTTTTCAGACTTTTGTCGTCGGAACTTGTGTTCACTTTCTTCCAACCATCAGTGCAGCCGAGGATTCTCTACAGCAGCTCAAAGTTCATCTGGTGGGTAAAAAGTAAAGTGAGCAATACGTGTCGCCGTCTCTTCATTTCACACACTCTCTCGTCTCTCGACCGGTCGAGAGAGTGTGTGAAATGAAGAGGCGGTGGCCCGTATTGCGCACTCTAGTAGAAAGAGTGATTAGCCAGTGCAGTGGAGGGATCTTGGTAACAAATAGTTCGTCAACCTTCATGCATACAGGTGCTCGACCTAGTTTCACTGGAGCTTTCGCAGCTACCTTATAAGGATGATCCGGTAGATCCGGCGCCAATCTTCTACAGAAACTCGATTTGTGCGTTTCAGACAATGATTTTCAAGCAACACCAACGCATTCAGTCATCTACAATCAATATCTATGGGTGTTCGGGAGACAACAACCATCGGTGGATGGCAAGTTAACACTTTATCGATGCGATACTGCAGCGCGAAAGTGGATTGAGGTCATTGGTTTCTTTAGTTTGGACGATTCAGTCAAATGAGAAAAATGAGACAATTATTACCCGAAAGAATTGTTTTGAAAGGCTGTCACGATATCAGCTGTTGCTGGCTAACGAAATGTGAAATGTGTTAACGAAACGAGAAAAAATGTGTAATCATGACTTCAGTTCGGAACGCTTGCCGACGAACACTACATCTACCTCATCGACGAGCCGACGGCCGTGGACTCACGAGTGCTTTTCTTGACATCCCAATATAATCCTATCAAAATCGTTCCGAAAATGGCGCACGTTTTTGACTTTGGTGAGTTATTTGGGGCAAATTTATCGGAATCTTTGTAAATTATCGTCGTATTTCTAATTAGTGCGAATATTGCAGAAATCGGTCAATGGAATGTAAAAAAATACGTTTGGTATTGAAACATTCAGATCCATCACTTTTGGATCGTGCCGCGGTCGTTTTGGCAGAGGATCCCCCATCGAATTGAGCAAGCTCGAAGAACCCTTCCTGCCAATATCATGTACTTAACTTTAACTTTAAACTTGACTTTAAGTAACCATAACTTTAAGTAACTTAAAGTTATGGGCGTGTGAAATTAAGAACATACAACTCGATGATGCTAATGTCTGTTATTATTCTAGTGAGGACTTGATCGAGCGAAGGATTTTTCCTGGTGAAGAAGAAGAGGATCAAATAGAAAAAGGAGAGGACGAGTCTAAAATTGATAATCAAAAGGAGGAGGATGAGAATGAAGAAGAATATGAAGGAGATGAGGAAGCCGATGAAAATCCACCGAAAAGAAATCGCGTCGAGTAGATTATGAGACGTTTTGTTTGATGTGAATACAGTATTGTGATAATTATTTTATCAGACTTTCCGACCACCCCTATACATCACGGATACAATTATGCGTCTGCTTAGCATTCCTTATACAATATTGATTGTTATATTCACAAATTTTTCAATTCAGTTTGTGGTAAATTGAGGCCAGAATTGGTCAACTCAATTAAGAGGCCGGATCTGAGAAACGTCACCACCCCCCGGGCGTTGCGCCAGGATTTTCGATTTGGACCTCCATACTCATAGGGCCTGGGGTGCCTTTGACCTTGTTTACAAAAATGATGACGTCACTGCCTGTACCGCGCAATGCGGCGCAAAAGCTCCGGGTTCGTTGAAAATATCGAAAATGCGTAATTTCTCAACCGAATGAGCTAGAACCAAAATTACTTTTGCATTATGTTAGGCATGCCTAGAGTGCACCATACCACTATTGGGATCAATATTTGGTCTATTCTGATAGCGACTTTTGGAAGCACTCTTCTATGTTTTTCGATTTTTTTGTATCTCGGTTTCAATTGGGAGCATAATTTCATTCATGGGGCATTACCTAGATGTCATGTGTACTACACCCACCTATGACCACTATCAAATTCTGGGTCACATTGAACGAAAAGGTCCCTCGAATGAGTTTCACTCGGTTCCAAGTCGGCCTTGTTCGGCATTCTCCATTTACTCTCGATGACAATCTAGCCCAAATTTAGTAAAATAGTATTAGTAGGCCATCTCCAAAATATTTATCACCATATGAGTCGAATCCGCGGTAGTGAGTTTTACGACCCATGACCCGGGGTTCGTGCCCCAAAAGTGATCCATGACCATGAACCCCGGGTCATGGTCCGAAATGGACCGAAAAAGTCATGATCGAGGAACTTCAAGTACTATACACTAATGTGTGCTACAGTTGCACAGTAAAATATAGGAATCGAAAACAGCACAATACAGGCATCGCAAAAGGATTTTTGCGATGTTTTCATTAAAAAGCCAGTTCTCGATTCCGCCACTGCTGGAATACGATACTTTCAGTTACAATATATTACTGAGCTTAGGTCTACTAGTAGTGCTATTTTCAACTAGTAGTACTCCTAGTAAGGCAATAGTAGTAGACACAGTAAATATCAGTAGGTCTACTACTAGTAGAAACTGCTCTCTTCTTTTCACCTGCTCTCTCTTCTTCCATAACGAAGAGAGATTATTAAAAAGGAGAGCGTCTTTTCTACTACTAGATTACTAATCTGCCCACTAGTAGTAGACAATTACCAGAGAAATGAGACTCCGCCCTCCTCCCTCTCGTCTCGCCTTTTCCTCCTCTCCCCCAGTGAGTTGCGCACGTACTTACTGGGCCCTAGCGCAGCTCAGAGGCAAGATATCGGCAAACGGTAAAAAGCATTATGTTATTCAGACCGTCAGGGATAGTTTGAATATACTTTTGACCACATTGCATGAAATTGGCAATCTGCATTGTGGCCCCTATGTATGCTAGAAGATGTTCAACAACAACCCAGGTAGTGAACAGATTGATAAAGTGATGCATTCCTGAGCTATTGCTAGCACAAGATGTAAATTGAAAAGGCGTGCACAGTGCCTACTTTAAAAAAATGCACGTAGAGATTACAATAAAATGAAAAAAAACATATGAAAGAATTTGCTGAGAAAGGGAGTAGGCAGGACACACAGCAGGGCAATTATGTAGAAAATAAGTCTGTTCTAGAAGATATGCAACATCAATCACAATAGTAGCCTGAGGTGATGCAAACTAAGACGTTCTACTACAGCAGCAGCACAGCCTACCCAAAATCGCACACACTTGCCGGAACATTGCATAGTACGCATTGGCGGCTCCCTGAGGACCTCGGCGCACAATGCTGAACAAGAAATGCATATTGTTGATGTCAGCATCAATATTATGATCCTCCAACTGGTCCAATCGCAAGTAGTCCAGAGTGTCTGGATCCTCTTCCTCCGCACGCACGAGCCATCTAAATTTTTATTTATTTTTGAATTTTTATTGAATATTATCTCGATTAAAAAGAAATTTTTGCAAAACGATTAGGATCCGCTTTGCAACATCACATGCTTTGTCCAATTTTGACAGCCCTTTGATATCATGAGCAAAAACACGCTGTTCGCTTCGAACGAAAAAGCTAACGGCTTTCCCTCTGATTTTTATTCTCCGGCAGAGACAAGGCTAACAAGACCCTTAACATATATTTAAATCGCACAATCGCACAGTCGACACGGGTCCATCACTGTGAAGGTGATGGAGGGAGAGGATGAGGCGCCCTGCGAAGAGAGATCAAAGATCAATTTAAAAGAAGGCTAGAGATAAAATTGCTCTCGCCATTATCGTTATAAATTTTCGCAGTTAATAGCTCATGTTTAAAAAAAATTGGAAATTGCTCCTCAAACACTTTTTGAAGAAGTGGTGAAACTCATCCGAATACACTTCGAGCCGGTCTTTCATAATACTGGTCTTTCGTAATCTTTCATCTACCTCGAGATCATAGACCAGAGATCAAAGATCAAAATCACAGCGAACAGCCACTGATCGGCGCAGTGCTGATTGTAGAGTACTCGAAGATTAAATTTTACCTCTGGTGCCACATTTTCTTAATTTTATTTTTTTAGAATAAAGAGATAGACAGAGAAAATACTAAAAAGGTCAATGTCGACGTGACGTCATCTGGAGCCAACCAAGGACCAATATGAAAAATGAATATGTCACCTTCTTCAGCACCCTTAAGAACCCCGGAAACCATATTTTCAGAGAATAGATCCTTTTTGACTGTACCTGCCCTTGCTCGATTCTTTCAAAAACGGCGTCATACGATGAAATTCGAAAGAAATTTAGCTGAATATTCATATTTTCCCGAGCGTTTTGTCTATTTGTATTGAAATTGCTCATATCTAAGCAATCAACATTTGAAATCAAACGAACAACAATGAGATATAGTTCACTTTCTCTTTATTTAGCAATGATCATGAACTGTATGTATAAAAAATCCCCCTTATAACTAGACGCATTTCGAATTCTGACACCCATTTCACAATCTGGCGGAATTAATTGAATTAGCCCATTAATACTGCGACGCGCGCCGCTTGTGGCGCGGCCTTCCGCAGGAACTAGCATTCGAAGAATGCTAGTCAAAGGAATCCAATCGCAGGTTAAGGTAGAGCAGCAGTAAAATTCCACTGAGCACAAATACTAGAATTATCACTAATTTTCTAAACGAAATTTACAACAAAAAAAGATCAAATGATAATGTTCAGATTAGATACAGTAAAAACATCAAGATGTGTTAGCAATAGAAATATTTATCGATAATCGTCATCGATTCATCTCTCTAGGCATCAGGGAAGTACTTCTGATCCGCCTTCCACGCTTTCTCCAGCACATCAATCGACTCGGACGAGAATCTGAAGCTCATTTTTATATCTTTCCTCCCCCTTTATCTTTCCTCCCTATCTATTACAACTAGGGGAATTTCGAATTTCTTGGCGACAAATCTCGGAGATTTTAATCCTATTAGCCCTCTCATTCGTGGTCGCGCGCCGCTTGCGGCGCGGCCTTCAACAGGAACTAGCATTCGAAGAATGCTAGTCTAATATATATGAGGAGGTTCGCGTTAGGATCAACAAGTGTCGGGAACAGGTAAAAAATCGACAGTGCTCAAAAGTGGGCCCTAGGGGTTATTTTCGATGCTGAACAACCTGGTATGGTCGATTTCGCAATATGTCCCCTTTTCGTTCCAGGGGGGCACCCCCTCATTTTGCCTTAAAATGCGTTTTTCGAGTTTTTCTCGTCAGAAACGAGTCAAAAACTCGCAAATTCTAAAGTCCTGAAACAGAATTTCGAGCTCTATCTCGTGGTTATGTTGAAATTTGATTATCATTTTTCGTTTTCGAGATATAGGCGTTTTTTGATCGGAGACTTAGCACGAGCGGACCCGCTCAGAGTTGAAAGAGGACACTCTCCTGATCATTTTGGTATATTTGGTTGATATTTTGACTGTCGCTAAATTTGTTTTATATCGATTTTTCTGAAAAGGCAAAAAATAAAAATTTCTAAATACCCCCGTGTTGGTGCTCATTTTGAAGAGAGCATGTTGAGTTGATCATTTTTTGTGTTGGACTTTTTCAAGGAACTTTTTCATTTAGAAGTTACAAGCTATTAAAGTGGCTATTTTCATGAGACGGCCGATAAAGCATATTTAAAAAGCTGTAACTTCTTAAGGAAACGTTTTCAAGAAAAAGTCCAACACAAAAAATGATCAATTCAACATGTTCTTCAAAATGAGCACCAACACGGGGGTATTCAGAAATTTTTATTTTTTGCCTTTTCAGAAAAATCGATATAAAACAAATTTAGCGACAGTCAAAATATCAACCAAATATACCAAAATGATCAGGAGAGTGTCCTCTTTCAACTCTGAGCGGGTCCGCTCGTGCTAAGTCTCCGATCAAAAAACGCCTATATCTCGAAAACGAAAAATGATAATCAAATTTCAACATAACCACGAGATAGAGCTCGAAATTCTGTCACAGGACTTTAGAATTTGCGAGTTTTTGACTCGTTTCTGACGAGAAAAACTCGAAAAACGCATTTTAAGGCAAAATGAGGGGGTGCCCCCCTGGAGCGAAAAGGGGACATATTGCGAAATCGACCATACCAGGTTGTTCAGCATCGAAAATAACCCCTAGGGCCAACTTTTGAGCACTGTCATCACTTGTAGTCTCCGTTCCTCTCATAGCTTGCGTCTCGCAATTCCATTTTTCATGCCATCATCGTTTTCATCTTGTGCTACACGATCGCTAACGCTTTGGAATTCCCTTTCTATCCCAGTAGTTACCCTGTCCCGCCTACCGTGCCGTAATCATCTAAGACGAACCCCTTTATCTGTCCTCCCTATTTCACGTATTAAATTGTAAGACGGACTGCCACAAAACCCCTTCCCCAAAAGCTCGCCTGAACCTGAATACCACCTGTTTACCCCATACCCGTCATTACCGCACAATTCTCGAGTTGGTGAATAAAGAATAAGAATAAGAATAAGAATAAGAATAAGAATAAGAAAGAATAAGAATGTAAAAACATTACGTCTAATTAATTCATCCACAACAATGTTGCCGTGACCTTCGCCCTCGGTATAGCTCCTACGGTACTCACTTGGAATGCGCGAAAATTTCGCTTTTTTTCAGAATTCTTCTATCCATCATATTATCTCACCGGGCGAACGTGTAAAAAAAGGATTCACATAGGGTTGCAAGTTCGGGATCGGCAATCCCGAAAGTCGGGATTACCGACCCTCTTCCCTAGCTGTCTCTCCCACTTTCGCACGCTATTTCTCATCTCTAACCGTCTGTCGCGAGAGGGTGTCGGTATTACCGATACCGAACTTGCAACCATAGATTCACATAACCGTTCTCGGCTACTATCTTCTGACTACCATAATTTTATCCAACTGATCTTATCGTACCGTAACCCCTCATGATTACCGTAAACCTATCGCGCTCACCTCTCAACCACCGACTGAATAACTCTCTCCGGCGTCTCGGCGTAGGTCACCAGCTCGACGCTCTTGCCGTCCGGCGTCACCTACAATTATCGATTTGTCTGCGACTACCGTAATTCCACGGTGCTTTGAGTGCACCATGGCTGGATGCCCTCTCCAAATCGTCATTATTAACTGTAGGTTGCGTCCACTGTAATTGTGCCTGTCATGATTGGTCGCCTTTCTCCAAATGTGATATTGCGTGCGACTACCGTTGTATCGAGTGCACCGTGATGGACGACTTTTCCCAATTCGCACCTTTGTGTTGGACTGCACGAAGAAGCGACGCGGCTTCATCCTCGACACCACGATGTCGCGCCATCTGAGGTCGGTAGCGTTGACGCCGTACCTGAATTTGATTTTTAGAATTAAATTGATCACTAATTGTGACTGGAAAGAACTCAAATTAGCACGGAATCAATGCTTTCTTTTGCACCGCATAACCGTAACAACAAAGCGTTTTGTTGATCCGCTTTACAGCAATTTCGTTATATTATCTCACTTCTCGAACAACGCCGTGGCTGCCTTGACATTGGCGGTCGATTTGTACGCCTGCAGCTTCTTGACGAACTCGCGCACAGCAGGCATGCCCACCTGAAATGTTAAGAATCTGAATTTTCATTGAATTTTCATTATTCTCTTGGGTGTTCTAGCTGACGAGCGTATGGATAATGTATTTACCTTTTCAGACTAAAGATTTCTTTTGATTTTGGTAGGTAATGAATATTTATGCTGACGAGAGACTATGGTATAATCAGAGACGGGAAGATGCTCACACTGTCAATCTTCGCGGAGTCCAGACGGAAGGAGAGGTCAGGCGCGCCCGCGGAGTCGGTCGTCTGCGAATAAATCGATAATATAGAATTATCGTAATATCTCATTTACTGTGGCGCAACAGTATCCTTGTATTTCTACGATAACCCGTACTTGTCTACACTGTTGAATAATTGATCGGTTTTTTACAAAAAAAATATTTCTACAGTGTTCCAAGATCCCCATGGCCCAAACAAATACCCGTAGCCGTGTCTACCGTTCCAGTACATCAAACCGCCCTACCGTACCTCCTCAATGGTCAAACATCCCTGCCCAGCTTCCAGCACCACCTTCAGCAGGATGAAGCGGGCCCACGAATGCGCCTGTGAAAATAATAATCATTATCTCTAGCATGATGCCAATAAATCAATATTCTCCTATTTTGGTTTTACAGTATCTGTCCGGTCCCAACTTCTTGTTCCCAGGGTTGTACAGCCCTAGTTGTAGTTAGTTCTGTACTTCCGTAGTACAGTACCCCTCCTCACCTGATTCCATTTCTTGAGCTCCGGATTGAACAGTTCCAGTCTGTTCAGTCTTTCCCTACTACCATACTCGGTTACTCACAATAAGGTTACCACGAGCCCTCAGAAAAACCGATAATCCGCTAACCTGTCACCACTGCTTCCTATCAATATTGTTCAGCCACTCAAATTCTACAGTAGCCATGGAACCCTTGAATTATCCCTATTCAGCTCGCCTGATTCCACTTCTTGAGCTCAGGATTGTACAGCTCCAGCCCATTCAATCCTCTCAGCAGAGTACTCAGCCAGTTGACGTACTTCATCTGCTGATTGAACGCCGTGTCGTCGCCGTAGAAGATCCTGAAATGAGAATTTCGTAAAGTCTTCCGGCCGAATCACTACCGTAAAGGTAAAGGTGTATCCACGTCAAGCGATTTTGCAGTCATAAGACAACGCTAGGTGGGACCCGCCGGTAAGTACAGCTGTTAGACGGACTACAATACCCTGCGGTCCAACGCTTCTAGGGTATGATACTACCGTATTCCTATAGCAAGCCCTAAATTGAACTAGGTCATCTTACTGTCCACCACGCTTCATACGATCACGATACGACATTTTACTGCGTCGAAACTTACTCAAGAATATCCGGCTCACAGCACAGCACAAATCCGACGGCTTCGCATCGGCACTCCTCGATTCCGCCTGCCAGATGACCAAACAGGCTCTCCCACGTCTCTCCCTGGCTCGTACCAGGAGGCGATCTTCAATATTTGTATTTGCTTTTAAAAATTTTCAATATTTTTATTTTTATTTTGTTATTATCCACGTTAAGAACACCTTTCCTCCCGTCAGAATGTCCTGCGTGTTCTCAGTGTCGAAGTTGAAGGTACCGTCGGGATTTCTCTGGAATTAATTTATTGTTATTCCCATCTACGACAATCATCGATTTATTTTTTTTCTCATCAAGCCACTGTACCGTACCACCTTTCTGCACGAATAAGTTCGAATCTTACCATACCCCTCCTCCCCCCAACTAGGTAGACGTGACATAAGTCTCTCATTACGATATACCTGGAACAGCTTGCCGCTTCCGTGCCCGAGCAGCTCGTGGCATCCGACCTGTACATCAAAGGACTTGGCCGTGTACTCGTGGAGCAGTTTCTGAAATCACACTAGAGAATACGGTAGCTACACACAAGATTCAAACGATTAGCATACTGTAGCAGAGCGATGACAATGAAAAGAACAGTTTCTGAATACACAGAGATTACGGTAGCAACACACAACACTCAATCGATTAGCATACTGTAGCAGAGCGATGACAATGAAAAGAACAGTTTCTGAATACACAGAGATTACGGTAGCAACACACAACACTCAATCGATTAGCATACTGTAGCAGAGCGATGACAATGAAAAGAACAGTTTCTGAATACACAGAGATTACGGTAGCAACACACAACACTCAATCGATTAGCATACTGTAGCAGAGCGATGACAATGAAAAGAACAGTTTCTGAATACACAGAGATTACGGTAGCAACACACAACACTCAATCGATTAGCATACTGTAGCAGAGCGATGACAATGAAAAGAACAGTTTCTGAATACACAGAGATTACGGTAGCAACACACAACACTCAATCGATTAGCATACTGTAGCAGAGCGATGACAATGAAAAGAACAGTTTCTGAATACACAGAGATTACGGTAGCAACACACAACACTCAATCGATTAGCATACTGTAGCAGAGCGATGACAATGAAAAGAACAGTTTCTGAATACACAGAGATTACGGTAGCAACACACAACACTCAATCGATTAGCATACTGTAGCAGAGCGATGACAATGAAAAGAACAGTTTCTGAATACACAGAGATTACGGTAGCAACACACAACACTCAATCGATTAGCATACTGTAGCAGAGCGATGACAATGAAAAGAACAGTTTCTGAATACACAGAGATTACGGTAGCAACACACAACACTCAATCGATTAGCATACTGTAGCAGAGCGATGACAATGAAAAGAACAGTTTCTGAATACACAGAGATTACGGTAGCAACACACAACACTCAATCGATTAGCATACTGTAGCAGAGCGATGACAATGAAAAGAACAGTTTCTGAATACACAGAGATTACGGTAGCAACACACAACACTCAATCGATTAGCATACTGTAGCAGAGCGATGACAATGAAAAGAACAGTTTCTGAATACACAGAGATTACGGTAGCAACACACAACACTCAATCGATTAGCATACTGTAGCAGAGCGATGACAATGAAAAGAACAGTTTCTGAATACACAGAGATTACGGTAGCAACACACAACACTCAATCGATTAGCATACTGTAGCAGAGCGATGACAATGAAAAGAACAGTTTCTGAATACACAGAGATTACGGTAGCAACACACAACACTCAATCGATTAGCATACTGTAGCAGAGCGATGACAATGAAAAGAACAGTTTCTGAATACACAGAGATTACGGTAGCAACACACAACACTCAATCGATTAGCATACTGTAGCAGAGCGATGACAATGAAAAGAACAGTTTCTGAATACACAGAGATTACGGTAGCAACACACAACACTCAATCGATTAGCATACTGTAGCAGAGCGATGACAATGAAAAGAACAGTTTCTGAATACACAGAGATTACGGTAGCAACACACAACACTCAATCGATTAGCATACTGTAGCAGAGCGATGACAATGAAAAGAACAGTTTCTGAATACACAGAGATTACGGTAGCAACACACAACACTCAATCGATTAGCATACTGTAGCAGAGCGATGACAATGAAAAGAACAGTTTCTGAATACACAGAGATTACGGTAGCAACACACAACACTCAATCGATTAGCATACTGTAGCAGAGCGATGACAATGAAAAGAACAGTTTCTGAATACACAGAGATTACGGTAGCAACACACAACACTCAATCGATTAGCATACTGTAGCAGAGCGATGACAATGAAAAGAACAGTTTCTGAATACACAGAGATTACGGTAGCAACACACAACACTCAATCGATTAGCATACTGTAGCAGAGCGATGACAATGAAAAGAACAGTTTCTGAATACACAGAGATTACGGTAGCAACACACAACACTCAATCGATTAGCATACTGTAGCAGAGCGATGACAATGAAAAGAACAGTTTCTGAATACACAGAGATTACGGTAGCAACACACAACACTCAATCGATTAGCATACTGTAGCAGAGCGATGACAATGAAAAGAACAGTTTCTGAATACACAGAGATTACGGTAGCAACACACAACACTCAATCGATTAGCATACTGTAGCAGAGCGATGACAATGAAAAGAACAGTTTCTGAATACACAGAGATTACGGTAGCAACACACAACACTCAATCGATTAGCATACTGTAGCAGAGCGATGACAATGAAAAGAACAGTTTCTGAATACACAGAGATTACGGTAGCAACACACAACACTCAATCGATTAGCATACTGTAGCAGAGCGATGACAATGAAAAGAACAGTTTCTGAATACACAGAGATTACGGTAGCAACACACAACACTCAATCGATTAGCATACTGTAGCAGAGCGATGACAATGAAAAGAACAGTTTCTGAATACACAGAGATTACGGTAGCAACACACAACACTCAATCGATTAGCATACTGTAGCAGAGCGATGACAATGAAAAGAACAGTTTCTGAATACACAGAGATTACGGTAGCAACACACAACACTCAATCGATTAGCATACTGTAGCAGAGCGATGACAATGAAAAGAACAGTTTCTGAATACACAGAGATTACGGTAGCAACACACAACACTCAATCGATTAGCATACTGTAGCAGAGCGATGACAATGAAAAGAACAGTTTCTGAATACACAGAGATTACGGTAGCAACACACAACACTCAATCGATTAGCATACTGTAGCAGAGCGATGACAATGAAAAGAACAGTTTCTGAATACACAGAGATTACGGTAGCAACACACAACACTCAATCGATTAGCATACTGTAGCAGAGCGATGACAATGAAAAGAACAGTTTCTGAATACACAGAGATTACGGTAGCAACACACAACACTCAATCGATTAGCATACTGTAGCAGAGCGATGACAATGAAAAGAACAGTTTCTGAATACACAGAGATTACGGTAGCAACACACAACACTCAATCGATTAGCATACTGTAGCAGAGCGATGACAATGAAAAGAACAGTTTCTGAATACACAGAGATTACGGTAGCAACACACAACACTCAATCGATTAGCATACTGTAGCAGAGCGATGACAATGAAAAGAACAGTTTCTGAATACACAGAGATTACGGTAGCAACACACAACACTCAATCGATTAGCATACTGTAGCAGAGCGATGACAATGAAAAGAACAGTTTCTGAATACACAGAGATTACGGTAGCAACACACAACACTCAATCGATTAGCATACTGTAGCAGAGCGATGACAATGAAAAGAACAGTTTCTGAATACACAGAGATTACGGTAGCAACACACAACACTCAATCGATTAGCATACTGTAGCAGAGCGATGACAATGAAAAGAACAGTTTCTGAATACACAGAGATTACGGTAGCAACACACAACACTCAATCGATTAGCATACTGTAGCAGAGCGATGACAATGAAAAGAACAGTTTCTGAATACACAGAGATTACGGTAGCAACACACAACACTCAATCGATTAGCATACTGTAGCAGAGCGATGACAATGAAAAGAACAGTTTCTGAATACACAGAGATTACGGTAGCAACACACAACACTCAATCGATTAGCATACTGTAGCAGAGCGATGACAATGAAAAGAACAGTTTCTGAATACACAGAGATTACGGTAGCAACACACAACACTCAATCGATTAGCATACTGTAGCAGAGCGATGACAATGAAAAGAACAGTTTCTGAATACACAGAGATTACGGTAGCAACACACAACACTCAATCGATTAGCATACTGTAGCAGAGCGATGACAATGAAAAGAACAGTTTCTGAATACACAGAGATTACGGTAGCAACACACAACACTCAATCGATTAGCATACTGTAGCAGAGCGATGACAATGAAAAGAACAGTTTCTGAATACACAGAGATTACGGTAGCAACACACAACACTCAATCGATTAGCATACTGTAGCAGAGCGATGACAATGAAAAGAACAGTTTCTGAATACACAGAGATTACGGTAGCAACACACAACACTCAATCGATTAGCATACTGTAGCAGAGCGATGACAATGAAAAGAACAGTTTCTGAATACACAGAGATTACGGTAGCAACACACAACACTCAATCGATTAGCATACTGTAGCAGAGCGATGACAATGAAAAGAACAGTTTCTGAATACACAGAGATTACGGTAGCAACACACAACACTCAATCGATTAGCATACTGTAGCAGAGCGATGACAATGAAAAGAACAGTTTCTGAATACACAGAGATTACGGTAGCAACACACAACACTCAATCGATTAGCATACTGTAGCAGAGCGATGACAATGAAAAGAACAGTTTCTGAATACACAGAGATTACGGTAGCAACACACAACACTCAATCGATTAGCATACTGTAGCAGAGCGATGACAATGAAAAGAACAGTTTCTGAATACACAGAGATTACGGTAGCAACACACAACACTCAATCGATTAGCATACTGTAGCAGAGCGATGACAATGAAAAGAACAGTTTCTGAATACACAGAGATTACGGTAGCAACACACAACACTCAATCGATTAGCATACTGTAGCAGAGCGATGACAATGAAAAGAACAGTTTCTGAATACACAGAGATTACGGTAGCAACACACAACACTCAATCGATTAGCATACTGTAGCAGAGCGATGACAATGAAAAGAACAGTTTCTGAATACACAGAGATTACGGTAGCAACACACAACACTCAATCGATTAGCATACTGTAGCAGAGCGATGACAATGAAAAGAACAGTTTCTGAATACACAGAGATTACGGTAGCAACACACAACACTCAATCGATTAGCATACTGTAGCAGAGCGATGACAATGAAAAGAACAGTTTCTGAATACACAGAGATTACGGTAGCAACACACAACACTCAATCGATTAGCATACTGTAGCAGAGCGATGACAATGAAAAGAACAGTTTCTGAATACACAGAGATTACGGTAGCAACACACAACACTCAATCGATTAGCATACTGTAGCAGAGCGATGACAATGAAAAGAACAGTTTCTGAATACACAGAGATTACGGTAGCAACACACAACACTCAATCGATTAGCATACTGTAGCAGAGCGATGACAATGAAAAGAACAGTTTCTGAATACACAGAGATTACGGTAGCAACACACAACACTCAATCGATTAGCATACTGTAGCAGAGCGATGACAATGAAAAGAACAGTTTCTGAATACACAGAGATTACGGTAGCAACACACAACACTCAATCGATTAGCATACTGTAGCAGAGCGATGACAATGAAAAGAACAGTTTCTGAATACACAGAGATTACGGTAGCAACACACAACACTCAATCGATTAGCATACTGTAGCAGAGCGATGACAATGAAAAGAACAGTTTCTGAATACACAGAGATTACGGTAGCAACACACAACACTCAATCGATTAGCATACTGTAGCAGAGCGATGACAATGAAAAGAACAGTTTCTGAATACACAGAGATTACGGTAGCAACACACAACACTCAATCGATTAGCATACTGTAGCAGAGCGATGACAATGAAAAGAACAGTTTCTGAATACACAGAGATTACGGTAGCAACACACAACACTCAATCGATTAGCATACTGTAGCAGAGCGATGACAATGAAAAGAACAGTTTCTGAATACACAGAGATTACGGTAGCAACACACAACACTCAATCGATTAGCATACTGTAGCAGAGCGATGACAATGAAAAGAACAGTTTCTGAATACACAGAGATTACGGTAGCAACACACAACACTCAATCGATTAGCATACTGTAGCAGAGCGATGACAATGAAAAGAACAGTTTCTGAATACACAGAGATTACGGTAGCAACACACAACACTCAATCGATTAGCATACTGTAGCAGAGCGATGACAATGAAAAGAACAGTTTCTGAATACACAGAGATTACGGTAGCAACACACAACACTCAATCGATTAGCATACTGTAGCAGAGCGATGACAATGAAAAGAACAGTTTCTGAATACACAGAGATTACGGTAGCAACACACAACACTCAATCGATTAGCATACTGTAGCAGAGCGATGACAATGAAAAGAACAGTTTCTGAATACACAGAGATTACGGTAGCAACACACAACACTCAATCGATTAGCATACTGTAGCAGAGCGATGACAATGAAAAGAACAGTTTCTGAATACACAGAGATTACGGTAGCAACACACAACACTCAATCGATTAGCATACTGTAGCAGAGCGATGACAATGAAAAGAACAGTTTCTGAATACACAGAGATTACGGTAGCAACACACAACACTCAATCGATTAGCATACTGTAGCAGAGCGATGACAATGAAAAGAACAGTTTCTGAATACACAGAGATTACGGTAGCAACACACAACACTCAATCGATTAGCATACTGTAGCAGAGCGATGACAATGAAAAGAACAGTTTCTGAATACACAGAGATTACGGTAGCAACACACAACACTCAATCGATTAGCATACTGTAGCAGAGCGATGACAATGAAAAGAACAGTTTCTGAATACACAGAGATTACGGTAGCAACACACAACACTCAATCGATTAGCATACTGTAGCAGAGCGATGACAATGAAAAGAACAGTTTCTGAATACACAGAGATTACGGTAGCAACACACAACACTCAATCGATTAGCATACTGTAGCAGAGCGATGACAATGAAAAGAACAGTTTCTGAATACACAGAGATTACGGTAGCAACACACAACACTCAATCGATTAGCATACTGTAGCAGAGCGATGACAATGAAAAGAACAGTTTCTGAATACACAGAGATTACGGTAGCAACACACAACACTCAATCGATTAGCATACTGTAGCAGAGCGATGACAATGAAAAGAACAGTTTCTGAATACACAGAGATTACGGTAGCAACACACAACACTCAATCGATTAGCATACTGTAGCAGAGCGATGACAATGAAAAGAACAGTTTCTGAATACACAGAGATTACGGTAGCAACACACAACACTCAATCGATTAGCATACTGTAGCAGAGCGATGACAATGAAAAGAACAGTTTCTGAATACACAGAGATTACGGTAGCAACACACAACACTCAATCGATTAGCATACTGTAGCAGAGCGATGACAATGAAAAGAACAGTTTCTGAATACACAGAGATTACGGTAGCAACACACAACACTCAATCGATTAGCATACTGTAGCAGAGCGATGACAATGAAAAGAACAGTTTCTGAATACACAGAGATTACGGTAGCAACACACAACACTCAATCGATTAGCATACTGTAGCAGAGCGATGACAATGAAAAGAACAGTTTCTGAATACACAGAGATTACGGTAGCAACACACAACACTCAATCGATTAGCATACTGTAGCAGAGCGATGACAATGAAAAGAACAGTTTCTGAATACACAGAGATTACGGTAGCAACACACAACACTCAATCGATTAGCATACTGTAGCAGAGCGATGACAATGAAAAGAACAGTTTCTGAATACACAGAGATTACGGTAGCAACACACAACACTCAATCGATTAGCATACTGTAGCAGAGCGATGACAATGAAAAGAACAGTTTCTGAATACACAGAGATTACGGTAGCAACACACAACACTCAATCGATTAGCATACTGTAGCAGAGCGATGACAATGAAAAGAACAGTTTCTGAATACACAGAGATTACGGTAGCAACACACAACACTCAATCGATTAGCATACTGTAGCAGAGCGATGACAATGAAAAGAACAGTTTCTGAATACACAGAGATTACGGTAGCAACACACAACACTCAATCGATTAGCATACTGTAGCAGAGCGATGACAATGAAAAGAACAGTTTCTGAATACACAGAGATTACGGTAGCAACACACAACACTCAATCGATTAGCATACTGTAGCAGAGCGATGACAATGAAAAGAACAGTTTCTGAATACACAGAGATTACGGTAGCAACACACAACACTCAATCGATTAGCATACTGTAGCAGAGCGATGACAATGAAAAGAACAGTTTCTGAATACACAGAGATTACGGTAGCAACACACAACACTCAATCGATTAGCATACTGTAGCAGAGCGATGACAATGAAAAGAACAGTTTCTGAATACACAGAGATTACGGTAGCAACACACAACACTCAATCGATTAGCATACTGTAGCAGAGCGATGACAATGAAAAGAACAGTTTCTGAATACACAGAGATTACGGTAGCAACACACAACACTCAATCGATTAGCATACTGTAGCAGAGCGATGACAATGAAAAGAACAGTTTCTGAATACACAGAGATTACGGTAGCAACACACAACACTCAATCGATTAGCATACTGTAGCAGAGCGATGACAATGAAAAGAACAGTTTCTGAATACACAGAGATTACGGTAGCAACACACAACACTCAATCGATTAGCATACTGTAGCAGAGCGATGACAATGAAAAGAACAGTTTCTGAATACACAGAGATTACGGTAGCAACACACAACACTCAATCGATTAGCATACTGTAGCAGAGCGATGACAATGAAAAGAACAGTTTCTGAATACACAGAGATTACGGTAGCAACACACAACACTCAATCGATTAGCATACTGTAGCAGAGCGATGACAATGAAAAGAACAGTTTCTGAATACACAGAGATTACGGTAGCAACACACAACACTCAATCGATTAGCATACTGTAGCAGAGCGATGACAATGAAAAGAACAGTTTCTGAATACACAGAGATTACGGTAGCAACACACAACACTCAATCGATTAGCATACTGTAGCAGAGCGATGACAATGAAAAGAACAGTTTCTGAATACACAGAGATTACGGTAGCAACACACAACACTCAATCGATTAGCATACTGTAGCAGAGCGATGACAATGAAAAGAACAGTTTCTGAATACACAGAGATTACGGTAGCAACACACAACACTCAATCGATTAGCATACTGTAGCAGAGCGATGACAATGAAAAGAACAGTTTCTGAATACACAGAGATTACGGTAGCAACACACAACACTCAATCGATTAGCATACTGTAGCAGAGCGATGACAATGAAAAGAACAGTTTCTGAATACACAGAGATTACGGTAGCAACACACAACACTCAATCGATTAGCATACTGTAGCAGAGCGATGACAATGAAAAGAACAGTTTCTGAATACACAGAGATTACGGTAGCAACACACAACACTCAATCGATTAGCATACTGTAGCAGAGCGATGACAATGAAAAGAACAGTTTCTGAATACACAGAGATTACGGTAGCAACACACAACACTCAATCGATTAGCATACTGTAGCAGAGCGATGACAATGAAAAGAACAGTTTCTGAATACACAGAGATTACGGTAGCAACACACAACACTCAATCGATTAGCATACTGTAGCAGAGCGATGACAATGAAAAGAACAGTTTCTGAATACACAGAGATTACGGTAGCAACACACAACACTCAATCGATTAGCATACTGTAGCAGAGCGATGACAATGAAAAGAACAGTTTCTGAATACACAGAGATTACGGTAGCAACACACAACACTCAATCGATTAGCATACTGTAGCAGAGCGATGACAATGAAAAGAACAGTTTCTGAATACACAGAGATTACGGTAGCAACACACAACACTCAATCGATTAGCATACTGTAGCAGAGCGATGACAATGAAAAGAACAGTTTCTGAATACACAGAGATTACGGTAGCAACACACAACACTCAATCGATTAGCATACTGTAGCAGAGCGATGACAATGAAAAGAACAGTTTCTGAATACACAGAGATTACGGTAGCAACACACAACACTCAATCGATTAGCATACTGTAGCAGAGCGATGACAATGAAAAGAACAGTTTCTGAATACACAGAGATTACGGTAGCAACACACAACACTCAATCGATTAGCATACTGTAGCAGAGCGATGACAATGAAAAGAACAGTTTCTGAATACACAGAGATTACGGTAGCAACACACAACACTCAATCGATTAGCATACTGTAGCAGAGCGATGACAATGAAAAGAACAGTTTCTGAATACACAGAGATTACGGTAGCAACACACAACACTCAATCGATTAGCATACTGTAGCAGAGCGATGACAATGAAAAGAACAGTTTCTGAATACACAGAGATTACGGTAGCAACACACAACACTCAATCGATTAGCATACTGTAGCAGAGCGATGACAATGAAAAGAACAGTTTCTGAATACACAGAGATTACGGTAGCAACACACAACACTCAATCGATTAGCATACTGTAGCAGAGCGATGACAATGAAAAGAACAGTTTCTGAATACACAGAGATTACGGTAGCAACACACAACACTCAATCGATTAGCATACTGTAGCAGAGCGATGACAATGAAAAGAACAGTTTCTGAATACACAGAGATTACGGTAGCAACACACAACACTCAATCGATTAGCATACTGTAGCAGAGCGATGACAATGAAAAGAACAGTTTCTGAATACACAGAGATTACGGTAGCAACACACAACACTCAATCGATTAGCATACTGTAGCAGAGCGATGACAATGAAAAGAACAGTTTCTGAATACACAGAGATTACGGTAGCAACACACAACACTCAATCGATTAGCATACTGTAGCAGAGCGATGACAATGAAAAGAACAGTTTCTGAATACACAGAGATTACGGTAGCAACACACAACACTCAATCGATTAGCATACTGTAGCAGAGCGATGACAATGAAAAGAACAGTTTCTGAATACACAGAGATTACGGTAGCAACACACAACACTCAATCGATTAGCATACTGTAGCAGAGCGATGACAATGAAAAGAACAGTTTCTGAATACACAGAGATTACGGTAGCAACACACAACACTCAATCGATTAGCATACTGTAGCAGAGCGATGACAATGAAAAGAACAGTTTCTGAATACACAGAGATTACGGTAGCAACACACAACACTCAATCGATTAGCATACTGTAGCAGAGCGATGACAATGAAAAGAACAGTTTCTGAATACACAGAGATTACGGTAGCAACACACAACACTCAATCGATTAGCATACTGTAGCAGAGCGATGACAATGAAAAGAACAGTTTCTGAATACACAGAGATTACGGTAGCAACACACAACACTCAATCGATTAGCATACTGTAGCAGAGCGATGACAATGAAAAGAACAGTTTCTGAATACACAGAGATTACGGTAGCAACACACAACACTCAATCGATTAGCATACTGTAGCAGAGCGATGACAATGAAAAGAACAGTTTCTGAATACACAGAGATTACGGTAGCAACACACAACACTCAATCGATTAGCATACTGTAGCAGAGCGATGACAATGAAAAGAACAGTTTCTGAATACACAGAGATTACGGTAGCAACACACAACACTCAATCGATTAGCATACTGTAGCAGAGCGATGACAATGAAAAGAACAGTTTCTGAATACACAGAGATTACGGTAGCAACACACAACACTCAATCGATTAGCATACTGTAGCAGAGCGATGACAATGAAAAGAACAGTTTCTGAATACACAGAGATTACGGTAGCAACACACAACACTCAATCGATTAGCATACTGTAGCAGAGCGATGACAATGAAAAGAACAGTTTCTGAATACACAGAGATTACGGTAGCAACACACAACACTCAATCGATTAGCATACTGTAGCAGAGCGATGACAATGAAAAGAACAGTTTCTGAATACACAGAGATTACGGTAGCAACACGGAACCCTCAAGAAATTACAGTACCGATGCACTGGCAATGAAAGGGAACTCCAATCAATTGAAATTCAACGAATAAATCAATAATCGTCCGGCAGATAAAATTATAAACTTCATCCTCCTTGGTGGCAAAGTTGACGGGCAGTTTGGGCATGGCGGAGATGGAATTCGACAGGGCGAGGTTCTTGAAGCCCTCGTTCTGCTTGATGTCGTTGTCTGCAATCGCAATTCTAATCACTAGATCTCGAATTATGAGCCTTCGTCTCTTCATTTCACACACTCTCTCGCTGATCGAGCGAGTGAATGAAGATACTTCAAGCGCAAACTAAACCAGCGGCTACAGAACCCGTTTTACGAATTTCCCATTGTCTTTACCGATATGAACTGACACATATGCGGAATGATCCATCCCATCGCTATCCCGCTCGACGCGTAAGCGATCACGTCGAGAGCGGTGAAGTCGGGACGAAGGAACGTGTCCTTCTCGTAGGATCGACCCCACGGAAGTCTGGAAATTGTAAAATCATAATTTTATAGACAAATTTATCCCGTTAATCGAAACACATGAGTCCTACAAAAGATAAAAGATCATAATCTTCAGTGTTTGGTATCGTGAGATAATTTTCCATTCCACTCGTAGCTGACTTTTGACGAACGTTCGAGGGGCGGAGAAGGGAAGAGGCCGGAAGGAGGCGGTAGATCAACTGTCCTCCTCCCCCCTTCCTCTCTCCCAGACAATCAATAGCTCGCTAACCAGCACATCTCATTTGCTGACATGTGAGCATTTCAAACGCACGATAGTATTTTTTTTTGAATAAACGAATTCCACCTCGGCAGAATCTTCTCCGCCTCTTCCACCAGATGCGCAAACTTCTTCGACGTCTCCTTGTTGACGGCGGCAACGATGCCCATGAACTCAGCGCGTGTTCCTTTAAGAGACTGGATCTGAGAAAAGTGACCACCCCCCGGACATCGCGCCAGGATTTTCGATTCCGGTCTTCATACTCATAGGACCGAAGGGTACTCTGACCTTGTTTACAAAAATGATGACGTCATCGGCCGTATTGCGAAATGCGGCGCGCCAGGTGCGGGCATGTGGAAAAGTGATGAAAATTCATAACTTCTCAACCGAATAAGATATAACCAAAATTTCTTCTGTAGTATGTTAGGCATGCTGAGGGTGTGCTGGGACACCATTGGGAACACATTCAGGTTCATTCCCATATTGACTGTATGATCTTGATTTTCAGTTTTTCTCAGGTTTTCCCTGCACGATCGAATTTCCACCCATAATTTCACGCATCTG
>LS488148.1:287698-319389 GCA_900490705.1 Pristionchus arcanus | reverse complement strand
CGGAATCGAAAATCCTGGCGCGATGTCCGGAGAATGGCCAAAATGGTAAATTTTCTCAGATCCGGTCTCTTAATTTATATAATTATTATTTTTAAAAAAACGAATATTTTATTTCGAGACATGGTTATGATATTTATTCTCCTGTTTCGTAATAGTAAGATGTGAACTATCGTAAATCACGTATCCCTCATTCTACGCACTCTTTTATCAACGTGGTAAGAGAATATTCTCTACATTTTTCATTCCTAATAAATACCAGCGGGATCCCGGTACTCCTTCATGAATCCGCAGAATGTCTCGACGGCCGGATTCGCGTCCTTGATCCACAGTCTCGATGCGGCTCTGGGAATAAATTAAGTGAATATTTAAATGTATAGATCGAAGAATACTCTCAGATTATGCACCTAGATCGTTCATGCAAAACATGTAATTTTAGTGGTAGCCAGGGCAGGACCAAAAGTGGAAAGAATAGAAACTAAATCATTATTTATCTCACCGGTGCTCGCTCAGTTCTCCCGTCATAAAGTGCTCCGCGAACTTGAGCAGCACAGCCTTTTGCGTCGCGTTCGCTGCGTACTCTGCGGTCTAAAATTAAAATAATTTATTTAAAATAAATTTAATAATTAATTAATTATTTAATTAATTAATTAAATAATTAATTAATTTTCCTAATTAGCACTAAATATGCGATTCGACAGATGGCGAGATCACGATGAAGACTTCCCCCTTGCAAACAAAACGGCCATCAATCACTGATTATCTCAGTACAGACTGATAGCGAATGGCTGGAGTCCTTGAGTGGGCAAAGCGAGTAAGATACCTTCTCGAGAAGCGGGCAGACCCTCACGAGGATCTCAGCGAAATCTCCCTTCTCCAGCCGGATTCGCACTCCCTCGAATTCGTCATCGATCGAGCCGGCTGAAAGGACTTCTGTAATATAAAATAGCTACAGTTATCCTCACGTCCGCATAAAAAACTCAAAAAAATGTCTACAAAACTCTCATATCATACTAGTGTTATTTTAGTAATTCGAAAACAGAATTTCTGAATAGAAACAAAAGTGAAAAATTAGCAGCTCACAATTAACGGACGCCGTTTTGATGATGAGCGTAGTCTTCTCGTTGGATTCTTCCTTGAAGAGACGAGTGTTCCACACCTCGAGGTTCTGGAAGCCGATCACATTGGAAATTAGAAAAAAATCGTCGAAACCTTAAAAAAGCATAACAAGTTCACATTCCATGTTTTCTAAACCTTTCGAAGTAAGTTATTGTCACAATACTTTTTTCTATCTAGCTATCATATTTTTATCTACCGCACCTTCTCCTTCATGTATCTACTGATGCGATCACAGTCCGCCTTGGTCACATTGTGGGAGTGATACGTTGTCACGCCGACATCATTGAATCCGAGGTAGGCTGAATAAAGCATAGATGTATCATTAACGCCATTATTTACAATAATATTACGGTTAGCAAAAAATTGGGGGATTCTCGCAATCCTAGTAGTAATAACTATTCATACCTGAACGTTTATCCACTGAGAAGATGCCCTTCTCGACTGAGGCATACGTCGAGAGCAGGCCGGGAAAGAGCGAAGCGGCCTTAGACGAGGCGACAAGGCGCTTGAAACGGTCCTGAAAATTCTGACCAATAAGGTGCTTCAAATTTACCAGTAGACCAAGTCAATCGTGGTTTATTGTAAAGGCTATCAGAGATCAAAATTCGTCTCTACATCCCGCGTGCGCAATGTGAGGAATGAAGAGAGCTATTCTTCATTCTGTAAGACCTTCTTGCAATCGCAAAGAGAAAAATTTAAAGTAAAAAAAATTAATGAAGCTATGCAATAAATAATAATAAAAATTGAAACATACTTGAGGAATATTGAGGATGAACTTGCGATCACCGAAGCTCGCGTAGTTGCCGCTGTTGTAGAAGAAAAAGGCAGCATACATGAGGAATGCATGCCATTCCTGCTCGCTCAAGCCCTGGAATCGCATTCAATTCCATATCTATTCCGTTTTGAGTAAGTTAACACAGAAAATTTGCCGATTATAGAGACAGATATACGGAGGTCAGTGGATTTAGACATTGATTGCACTAATTGATAGAGTGCACAATAACGCCGTCTCTTCAATTCACATACTAACACCAATTGAATAGTCAAGCGAATGATGAGACTGCGCACTCTATTAATTCACCACAAAAAATTATCAGCAGATACAAACACTAGGCCAAATATTAATAAAACTCACAGCTGCCTGTGCTTTCGCCTTGAGTTCATCGATGGGCTCAGATGAGAAGAGACGATAGAGCAGCACGAAGATGCCGGCGGATTCGGGCGAGACCTGGGATGATTTTGATAAATAATATCTACTCTGCATAAATCAGAGATGTTTTCCGTTTGTTCATTTAGCACAAATCACGTAGACAAGCAACGAAACTGAAAGTCGGACGTCGGACAGAATTTTGTAAGCAATATTAAAAAGCGAACCTGCAGTGGCACGATGAGAGATCCCTCGAAGCTGGCGCAAGCGAAGTAGTGCGCGTACAGACGCTCGGTCGGGGAGAGATCTGTGAAGAAAGTGGTCAACTTTTGTAAGTCATCAATAAATGCAGGGTCTTTTCAATATTTGATTCGATAGACGACTAGTTCACAAATAATAATTCGATATTCCCGGCCATCTTTCGCGCCTGACCGTTAGAGTAGAGAAATAGCACGCCAATTTGACAGTGGTTAGTTATCGATCTACGGTGCCGATACCGGAATCTTAGGTGACAGGGATATCAACTCACTCTCGAAGGCTGCCCGACAGTCCAGCTCGCAGATTGGCGTGTCGGGAGGGACGATGTGCGGACCGGCGTCGATTTTGGGCATTTTATTACTCCGGGAAGTGGAAGAACCGCTCAAGAATGAGAGGGAGACGTGAAATGAAAGGGATTGACTATTAAAACACGATATCACATATGTAAATAACACGATGAATAACATCTCGCGCCACATCCATTAAAATGAATCCTACAAAGAGAAGCGAGCGAAGTGAGAAATGGGCTAGTTGGAGGGAATGACCGTTAGACGCCTAAAGTAAGACCACTTGTTTACTATGAAAGCGGCGTTTTTTGCAAGTGAGCGAGAGAAAGTGAGAGGTGCAGAGAAACAAGAGATATAGTGCAAAAAGGAGATAATTCCGTATTTTTAAAATGATTTAGATACATTTGTAGAAAAAAGACATGACTTCCTAAAAGAGTCGCCGATTTGTTTTGTTTCGAAATTGGGTGATAGGCTCCCAAAGAAGTGACCACTAGCTTGTTTACTATGCACGCGACGTTCAATGGTGAGTGTGCGAGAGATGCAGAGAAACGAGAGATGTCATTCAAAACAGAGAGAGCTCAGTAACTCAATGCTACACTGTAAACACGCGTGCAAAAACACCCCTTGGTAAACACATTTGCAATGTTGCTGTTTGGGTAAACAACGCTTTCAAAATATCGAAATAATTCCTTTATTATAGAAACAAAATCAATACTTTGAAACATGGATAAATACTGATAATTATCGTACATATTCCTTTTATTGCGAGAACAAAAAAACAACGAATAACAAGGAAAATTAGTTTCGAAGAACTGCATTCACCATCTCGGCAACACTTCTTGGATTCACTTCCTTTGTAATGAGCATCCTAAAGGGATGATTGGATTACGGTAGTCATAAAAGTAATCAAAATAAATATATATGCTACCATACCTAAAATCCCTGCTCAGTCGAGAGTTCAATGCATTGAGCGCCAAAGTAGCCAGCGAGTGCACCTGAATTCGGAGTTGAGCTCCGGTGAGTAATAAAAAAACTGGCAAACCTTATCGATCGGCATATGAAGCAGATAAATCGAGACTTCAAGGTCGGGTGAACGTCGGTTCTCGAGTACGGCAGCGTCTAGGCCACACAAGTATCGTAACGAAACAACTAGTCGTTCAATTAGGGAAATCTCCCATCTTTCTCCCCCCCATTCCGCGCTGTCTCTCGTGAAGAAGGTGGTGCATTTCCCTATTAAACGACCAGTTGTTTCGTTACCATTGAAAGCCTACTCACAACTCATTTGTGAAAAAAAGCCTAACTCGCCTGACTGCGAACAATGGATTTCTTTCAGGCGCCTATGAGCGGCCTATCATTTTATTCTCGTCTCTCACTTTGGATTCACTTAATTGGGAATGGTCAAACTACATCTCATATGGTGAGCGCTCAATTATTGATTATCGATTTTCACCCACAAAGGAGATCATTATGGCAACTTTTGAAAACGGATCCTAGCAACTCTCATCAGTCCCTACCCACTGGCACCAACGGATTCCCGATTGGTCTCCGTGCAGTTTGCCAATTCCCTATTTAGTTGGAAACGATTTGAAAGTCTGTAATGAGAGTACTCACGATCATCGTGAGTAAGAAGTTCCTGTTCGAAGTCTCCGAAGATGACGCCGTCGACAATAGCTGCTGCATCCGTCAGGTAAACAGTGTCTTTTACGGGCCGTTGATATCTCAAATATAGGTTTTCCAAATGGCGGATCTGGTGTTCACTGTACCTGCGCCTGCCCTCTTCATCAACATCGTCAAGGAATTCCTGAAAAAAAATTTAGTGGACTGTGCGCATGAACGGCAATTGCTGTTCTTGTTTTTGTATGGGATGTGTTTTTCCTGCAGATGAAAGTAGTGCGCATACCCTTTCGCCGTCATACAAAGCGGCCACAGCGGATTCGATGTTTATTTTACGATCACCAGGTGAGATGAAGCACGGCAGCTGCAAATTCGCAAATAAAAGATAAAAAGGTAAAGGTGCTAGGCATTTTCCTCGCTAGGGCGGGCTCTGCCACTCCAAGCCAATTCAGCGTTCAGTCTGTCCCTTTCGGCGACCTATGCGTGAGGCTATACCACCCGTGTAGTGCTCTTTAGGGTAGGGTAGGGGAAATATTCCAGCTGATCGCTAACAAAAAAAGAAAATCACCGGCTCCATTACTCCTGTCCTCAAATTCAGTTCGAACTTCTCGCCAATGAGTGACTGTAGGAGAACTCTTTTCTCGGCGTCTTCTGATGGGCGGATAAGCACACTGAATTTCGTTATAAGGATCAGAAATTCAGCGTAAGATTGGCCTAATCTTCGGGTTTGTTTTGTTCATTTGTAGTTGGCTTCACATTCGAAAGCCAATCTGCCTTTGTGTTTTCAAGCAGTTTCGTTTGTTTAATCAACAAGCAGAAATTTCTTCAATAAAAGTTAAGAAAAAAAATTACACTGGAGGTGGAAAGTAAACGAATACTAGAGGATCGACGGAGACTGAACGTTGAATGGTTTGACTGAAATTTGCTTTTTTTGAAATACTGATCAGTTCATGCTAATTATAAATATAACACTAACAACCTTTTAATATCGTAGAAATCGATGCAGTTGTGAGCACCTTGCAGGATTGCAAAGGAAGAGCTATCGTAACTAAAAAATATATAAATCATTCAATAAAAAAATTAGATTAAGCATTCCATTCCATGAAAGAATAAACAAAAATAAAAGTTTTCGGCGTTAAAGAGAGTCTGCAGCCAAATATTTTTTTATCTTATTTTCACTTGCAATTTTTTGACAAAATAGATCTCAAAATTCTAAGAATTTTGAAAAAAACCGCATATTTTTGCGATTTTTTGAAGGCAGTTACGATTTATGATGTATTGAGGGTTACTGTCGCTCTCCCCACCCAAGATTTTCTGTCTTTTCCTAAATTTTTGTTAAAATTAACTGTTCTGAGTAGAAAATCGGAAGGCTGACCTGATTTTGACTGTCAACTGATAAAAAAATAAATTTTCATTAAAAATTACGCTGGTCTTAGCGTTTGAAAAGTAATATTAGGAAACAACAGACACACCACGGTGGCAGGAGCTACAGTACCTTGAAACTTTGAAAAATAATATCTGCCTTCAAAAAAATCGCAAAAATATGCGGTTTTTTTCAAAATTCTTAGAAAAGAAAGCTCTTTAATCTGAAAAAAACTTCATTTTTGACTGCCGACTCCCTTTAAAGGAGGAGTAAACAAGTTGTTGCAAAGCTTTAGAATTGAGCTAGAGCTGGTAGACCGACCGCCCGCCCATATGGTCAGTCTACCTTCGAAAACTTTAAGTTTACTCCTCCTTTAAACATGCAATCAGTTCACGACTTACGGCACAACGGTAAGTCTCCTGCTTCCCTGCAGTGGCATTGCTCCTGCTGGAATCGATGCAAGCATTTCTGCAAATGGAAAATCAAAACTCGCGATTCTCGGCTCTAATTCAAAATCTCTTCAATTTTATTCGTTTCTGCAGGCGCGAAAAAATCAAAATATGCTGGGAGCCGCTCCTTCCTCTCACATATGTAAGGCGAACAAACAAAAATGGAAAGATACGATGAATTAGAATTGCTTTTTACGCATCGATACTCCCGCACGTCAGCATCGCAAAACTGACTCGAGAAAGAGCGGTAATGCCGATAACTAGCAACTATACAAGGGATACTTACTAGGGTTGGCTAAACGATACTCTAAACGTGGCAAGCTTAGTTCCCTCTCCCCTAGCTCTTCCCTAGTTGCGAGCTGAGAGAGCATGCGGAATGAAGAGAGTGCTTCCGAGCATGGAGCGGCGCAGGGGAAGCTAAACCTGTCACGTTAGTTAGTTTAGAGTATCGTTCAGCCAACCCTAATACTTACTCGAATCGTCTGGTGAATCGGCAACTCGGCAAAGATCAGCGTAAGGTACATAGAAGAAGTGCATTCTACAGGGAATTGCCGGCTCAGATGGCTCTCTGGATAAAACAAGCAAAGGTCTTTCGGTTAAATAACTAGAAAATACCAAGCATGTGGCCTACCAGTATAATGTTAACTTATTCGATTCAAACGTTTCGAAAATTAATTACAAGTTCGCTTTACCTCAGCATGTAGGCAAATCCATCGCCAACGGGCACGCAAAACTGAGGAAATCGCTGAAAAAAAATATTATTCTAACTTATAAGTTCTTAACATAAATGTTAGAATTTAAAATCACGATACTTCGTAGCCTTATTCAGGAGGCTGTTCCTTGAACGTTCGTCAACGGGTTGCTACGCAAAATAGAAAATAATATCACGCTACCCTGACGGTGTTCGGGAGGTCTGCTTGCACGATCACTTCGGAGCTTGAATAGTTTCGGAAACCATCTTCGCTGGTGAACACCATCGCAATCATTTGTGTACTTTTCACTTGTGAAAAACTGAAACGCGTAAAGCATTAGGGAACATGTATCTCGAAAGAAAAAGAAAAAGTGAATCTAGTCAAAAATGCGTCGCCGGTATTTTTCCTCAAGCGAGAGAGCGCGCAAAAGTGAGAGAGTTTCGCGATGGTCTCATCGCCAACTTGTAACTTGGAATTTTGCATCCATGTAACTCACTACTCAAATGTGTAGCTGCTTCCGAGAAGCACGAGTCTGGTTGTATCCACAACCACCATGTGGTACAACTAAAAAAAGACAATTGAGAAAAAGACATTTCAATAATAAAAAAAGAACGTTATCGGTAGTTGTAACATATAATCCCGTAAAGTACACACTCTGGTTTCTCGCAACCACTAGGCAACCATAACCCCAACCACTAGGCAGGGAATGCCCCACCTAGTGGTTGGGGTTATGGTTACCAAGTGGGTGAGGTTATGGTTGCCTAGTGGTTGGGGGAATGGATCACGAAACGTAAATAAACCAGAAGAAAAGGGTCAGGGTAATCGATAATTGAATGGGAGAGCCCCATACCGCAACAAAACCATTCGTGGTTAGTCACGTCCAAAAAACGATCTCCCTGGATCGTTGGGAGGACAGCACTCGAACTCGAGGCCGTCCGGTGAGTGCTTGAAAAAAGGGACCTTATAGGCGAAGTGCGCGCTAGAAACGACGGGTAGGCAACTGGTGGTTGAGGTTATGGTTGCCTAGTGGGCAGAATTCTTATGGTTGCCTAGTGGTTGGAATTATTGTTACCTAGTGGTTAGCCCAAACTCCGCCTACTTTTAATGGTTGCCTAGTGGTCGCGAGAAACCAGAGCACACTGTTGAGTTCGTTCCGGAATATGAAGTAAGTACGATATCATTTCGATTTTATCTTTTGATCAAACAATACTTCAAAACCTGTCAGTAAAATTATCCTGTGATACAACTATTTGCAGCTGTAATAAGCCACTTTCAACTCATTGTGAATGATTGTATATTATGAAGGATAACTAATAATTCACTAATTATTAATTTAATTCAATAATTCACTCACGGAAACTTTTTCCGGCAGTTCCATTCGATTGATCTCGCAGCGAGTGTGCAAACTGTAAGCATCACAAAGTAGGACTCTCAAAATAGTAAGCGAAAATCAAAATTGTTTTTTACAAAGACTCAGCAGAATCACAAAAAGTATCCGCCCCACAGAGTGCTACAAAGACTCCCTCCTTGGAACATGCGTAAACATTACACACCCCAATACAGGAGATCTCCCGCACCTCCAGGCATATTAACGTCATATGTTACCATTAATACCGTCGCGTCTCGGGCGTAGATAAATTATTATGATTATAAACCTACTTGAAAAATAGAAGGTAATGGGTGCATTCATCGAAGGTTTGCACGGCCAAGATGCCTCCTGGGATGCCGATAACACCCTGTAAATGTTAGCCACTTTTTTTCAGGGTAACTGTGAAAAACTTTCATAGCTTCTAAGTTGTTTGTCAAGCTACTACATCGATCTTAACGTCCTTAGGTGACAACTCTGAGATGTGTCGTTCTCTTTTCTATCGCACTACTTAGGAGACACCACAGGATGCTTCACTCTACCGGGAATCATTTATTGATTACTTTTCATTAGTCCGGACATATCGTAATTCCTCACACTCAATACGTTTATGTTAGATTTATAAGCATTTATTCAATACTTTTCCATACTTTTTCATTGTGAGCACCTAAAATCTACTGTGATAATGTATCAAAAACGAGTTTGTAGCACGAAAGGTCCAATTAAACGCAGTTAAAGAAGGTGTCCCGCGAACATCTGGCTAACTGAGGGGAGCTACAGTACCTTGAAACTTTGAAAAATCATATCTGCCTTCAAAAAAATCGCAAAAATATGCGGTTTTTTTCAAAATTCTTAGAAAAGAAAGCTCTTTAATCTGAAAAAAACTTCATTTTTGACTGCCGACTCCCTTTAAAGGAGGAGTAAACAAGTTGTTGCAAAGCTTTAGAATTGAGCTAGAGCTGGTAGACCGACCGCCCGCCCATATGGTCAGTCTACCTTCGAAAACTTTAAGTTTACTCCTCCTTTAAACATGCAATCAGTTCACGACTTACGGCACAACGGTAAGTCTCCTGCTTCCCTGCAGTGGCATTGCTCCTGCTGGAATCGATGCAAGCATTTCTGCAAATGGAAAATCAAAACTCGCGATTCTCGGCTCTAATTCAAAATCTCTTCAATTTTATTCGTTTCTGCAGGCGCGAAAAAATCAAAATATGCTGGGAGCCGCTCCTTCCTCTCACATATGTAAGGCGAACAAACAAAAATGGAAAGATACGATGAATTAGAATTGCTTTTTACGCATCGATACTCCCGCACGTCAGCATCGCAAAACTGACTCGAGAAAGAGCGGTAATGCCGATAACTAGCAACTATACAAGGGATACTTACTAGGGTTGGCTAAACGATACTCTAAACGTGGCAAGCTTAGTTCCCTCTCCCCTAGCTCTTCCCTAGTTGCGAGCTGAGAGAGCATGCGGAATGAAGAGAGTGCTTCCGAGCATGGAGCGGCGCAGGGGAAGCTAAACCTGTCACGTTAGTTAGTTTAGAGTATCGTTCAGCCAACCCTAATACTTACTCGAATCGTCTGGTGAATCGGCAACTCGGCAAAGATCAGCGTAAGGTACATAGAAGAAGTGCATTCTACAGGGAATTGCCGGCTCAGATGGCTCTCTGGATAAAACAAGCAAAGGTCTTTCGGTTAAATAACTAGAAAATACCAAGCATGTGGCCTACCAGTATAATGTTAACTTATTCGATTCAAACGTTTCGAAAATTAATTACAAGTTCGCTTTACCTCAGCATGTAGGCAAATCCATCGCCAACGGGCACGCAAAACTGAGGAAATCGCTGAAAAAAAATATTATTCTAACTTATAAGTTCTTAACATAAATGTTAGAATTTAAAATCACGATACTTCGTAGCCTTATTCAGGAGGCTGTTCCTTGAACGTTCGTCAACGGGTTGCTACGCAAAATAGAAAATAATATCACGCTACCCTGACGGTGTTCGGGAGGTCTGCTTGCACGATCACTTCGGAGCTTGAATAGTTTCGGAAACCATCTTCGCTGGTGAACACCATCGCAATCATTTGTGTACTTTTCACTTGTGAAAAACTGAAACGCGTAAAGCATTAGGGAACATGTATCTCGAAAGAAAAAGAAAAAGTGAATCTAGTCAAAAATGCGTCGCCGGTATTTTTCCTCAAGCGAGAGAGCGCGCAAAAGTGAGAGAGTTTCGCGATGGTCTCATCGCCAACTTGTAACTTGGAATTTTGCATCCATGTAACTCACTACTCAAATGTGTAGCTGCTTCCGAGAAGCACGAGTCTGGTTGTATCCACAACCACCATGTGGTACAACTAAAAAAAGACAATTGAGAAAAAGACATTTCAATAATAAAAAAAGAACGTTATCGGTAGTTGTAACATATAATCCCGTAAAGTACACACTCTGGTTTCTCGCAACCACTAGGCAACCATAACCCCAACCACTAGGCAGGGAATGCCCCACCTAGTGGTTGGGGTTATGGTTACCAAGTGGGTGAGGTTATGGTTGCCTAGTGGTTGGGGGAATGGATCACGAAACGTAAATAAACCAGAAGAAAAGGGTCAGGGTAATCGATAATTGAATGGGAGAGCCCCATACCGCAACAAAACCATTCGTGGTTAGTCACGTCCAAAAAACGATCTCCCTGGATCGTTGGGAGGACAGCACTCGAACTCGAGGCCGTCCGGTGAGTGCTTGAAAAAAGGGACCTTATAGGCGAAGTGCGCGCTAGAAACGACGGGTAGGCAACTGGTGGTTGAGGTTATGGTTGCCTAGTGGGCAGAATTCTTATGGTTGCCTAGTGGTTGGAATTATTGTTACCTAGTGGTTAGCCCAAACTCCGCCTACTTTTAATGGTTGCCTAGTGGTCGCGAGAAACCAGAGCACACTGTTGAGTTCGTTCCGGAATATGAAGTAAGTACGATATCATTTCGATTTTATCTTTTGATCAAACAATACTTCAAAACCTGTCAGTAAAATTATCCTGTGATACAACTATTTGCAGCTGTAATAAGCCACTTTCAACTCATTGTGAATGATTGTATATTATGAAGGATAACTAATAATTCACTAATTATTAATTTAATTCAATAATTCACTCACGGAAACTTTTTCCGGCAGTTCCATTCGATTGATCTCGCAGCGAGTGTGCAAACTGTAAGCATCACAAAGTAGGACTCTCAAAATAGTAAGCGAAAATCAAAATTGTTTTTTACAAAGACTCAGCAGAATCACAAAAAGTATCCGCCCCACAGAGTGCTACAAAGACTCCCTCCTTGGAACATGCGTAAACATTACACACCCCAATACAGGAGATCTCCCGCACCTCCAGGCATATTAACGTCATATGTTACCATTAATACCGTCGCGTCTCGGGCGTAGATAAATTATTATGATTATAAACCTACTTGAAAAATAGAAGGTAATGGGTGCATTCATCGAAGGTTTGCACGGCCAAGATGCCTCCTGGGATGCCGATAACACCCTGTAAATGTTAGCCACTTTTTTTCAGGGTAACTGTGAAAAACTTTCATAGCTTCTAAGTTGTTTGTCAAGCTACTACATCGATCTTAACGTCCTTAGGTGACAACTCTGAGATGTGTCGTTCTCTTTTCTATCGCACTACTTAGGAGACACCACAGGATGCTTCACTCTACCGGGAATCATTTATTGATTACTTTTCATTAGTCCGGACATATCGTAATTCCTCACACTCAATACGTTTATGTTAGATTTATAAGCATTTATTCAATACTTTTCCATACTTTTTCATTGTGAGCACCTAAAATCTACTGTGATAATGTATCAAAAACGAGTTTGTAGCACGAAAGGTCCAATTAAACGCAGTTAAAGAAGGTGTCCCGCGAACATCTGGCTAACTGAGGTCTCGATGTCAGATGATGTGGCATGAGTACCTCATAACACTTTCGAAACTACCATGCTTTCAATTTTCTTTTAAACCGAGTTATACTCGATTGGCTGATTGTCAAGTGACCCTGAAGCGCAGGCAACGAGCTAGAGAGTGTACAAAATGACGAGAGCGCGCCGCCTCACTTTGCATATCGGCGCCGTTCGTGCCTCTCCTTCTTTAACGTCCTAAGATGACAACTCTGAGATGTGTCGTTCTCTTTTCTATCGCATTACAAAGGAGACACCACAGAATGCTTCACTCTACCGGGAATCATTTATTCATTACCTCGATGGTGTTGTCAAACACCGGAAGATCCTCTTTAGTGTCCAGCTGCATCGTGTACTGACGCCATGCAATGGCTTCGCGATCAATCGTGGATGGCTCGGCCATTATACGTCCACCCTATAAATGCGTAGTTCCGATGCTTATGATCTCTAATGTTTATGCGGAATAAAGAAAAAAACGATCGGCGACTTGAATCGTACAATGTTCTTGAAAATTTGTATGATTTTGAACAAGGAGAAACACGCCTCATTTTTTTGCATTCATTTTTCACGCTTCATTTCTCGCGTCGGCGGGAAAATGTCAACGATTAACCCTATAAATCATCAAAGAACATTATATATAATAATGGCAAATTACACTATTTTGGAGAGGTATTCCATCATTGCGCTTCCGACAAGGTTCTACAATCCAGAAAAAAAGCTCCACCGAAGATTAATATATTTATCATACGAGAGCAAAAAAAGAGCTCACGATCAAACAATTTCACGGACCAGCACTTGGTTCCTACTTTGCGAGAGCGTTGTACGATACAACTTACAACAAAATCGCGATCATCTTGAAATTTAACAATTTGTGACTTATTATTAAAGCTGGAGTGGTTATTAGGGTATAACGAACAAAGAATCGTGAGGGAGCAAAATCAGATCATTGTTCAACAACTAAAGTAATAGGGACGGGTTTAGAATTGAAAAAATAATGCGATGTGTGAAATTTATCTTCTTCTCGTATCGCCCATTCCTTCGGATTCCTCCTCTTCCTCTTCAACCTGTAAGGACGAAGCATTAAAAAAACAAATCTGACAAGAAGCTTCAACATCTCAATTGCATGTATACTTCTGAATATTGAGCAAGTGCGCCTACTTGCAGTATTTTTCAATCGTTTAAATCTCACCTTCTCCTCCACATGCGAGTACTCGCTGGCGTCCTCCAGTTTGCAGCAGATCTTGGCCTTGCCCTTGGACGTGCGGTGGCAGATCTCCGTGGAGCCCCTGGAATTATGAGTTTAGGACCACCCAGGACGAATTAATGACTGACAGATCTCGGTGGAGCCCCTTTAACATCGAGATTGTAGATCCGGTCAGGACTGTTAGATTGCATCACGTATTAGACCCCTACGCAAAATTAAACGCGCAGTAATTTGATGTGCGGTGGTTGATCTCCAGCCCCTTCAATGACAACTTTAGGGCCACACGTGGCGAAATATTGTCTGAGATATCTAGAAACCGCCTAACTAATGGAACCCTGGTGAATGATTCAAAGTTCAAGTGTTGATGAAACATATTCAACTTTTTTCCCTCGATTCCGTATTTTCTCCCGACGACGTGCGGCTGATAACGAATAGGATAGCAAAGTGTTAAGCTTGCTACACATGTCCATGTAATAAAAAAACTTTTCCACACCGGCTGCCTTTCGTGGATGAAAGATCGAGGATCAAAGATCTCAGGGAAGGTTTAAATCGAAAACAAGCTCACATGCAGTTGTCCTCGTTGCACAGCGCGCCCGTCTCCACGTAGTCTTTCGGGCAGCCTGGGGAGTGGATTAGAGATCAAAGACTAAGAATCAAAGATCAAAGATTAAAGATCAACTATTTACTTTCAATTATTCCTTGTATAGGAAGTGGGATTCAAAAACGAAAGGTCAAATATAGGAGATGTCATTCGGCTTGTCTGCGAGGGCTGAAGATCAGAGACCAAAGATCAAAGATCAACTCACGATTAATTCCCTTGCAGCACACCTTCGTATTCGGATCGCACATGTGACCCTGCGCGCAATCGCCGGAGCGGTCGCATCTGAGAGATCAAAGATCACAGATTAATCAATATTTTTTCATTCGTTTACAACATCCTTCAATGATCCTTCAGTTCATTGAAGACATAACCGGTCGACAATCGATATCCACGGTAGGGGAGTACTGTCATTACTAGGGTTGACGAAACGAAACGGAATTCGGAAATTCCGACAAGCTAATTCAATTATCTCCACTTTTCCGGAAAAGATTAACGAACAAAGACCTTTCCAAAACTATTACGGAAAACTTCATTTTTCGACTCTCGAGATTCGAGAGCGGTGTGAGACTATTCTTAGTTATGTTTCAAACGAGGAATAAATATCAAATTTCTGGTCGACAAGGACTTCGTTAGTACCGATTATATCGAAATAGGATCCAAATTCATTCCATACCTGAAACATAACCATTTGCGCAGTTATTTCACACCGGTTTCGAGACTTGCGAGTCGGAAAATGATTTTTTCCGGAATAGTTTCGGAAAGGTCTTTGTTCGATAATCTTTTCCGGAAAAGTGGAGATAATTGAATTAGCTTGTCGGAATTTCCGAATTCCGAATTGTCAACCCTAGTCATTACAGTACTCCCCTACCGTGCCTAATCAATAGTACAATCGATACTCTGAGTACTGTAACCAGTTACGGTACCTGATCAAGTTATTGAAGCGGTCGACCATTGGCTCGCCGCGCAGGCCCACCGTGCACATCACGCCTGCAATTGATTACCGTAATCCGTCGTGCGCCTCTTTCTGCCGTTTGCCAAATAGCAGAAAGCTCGAATTCACTCACGAATGCAATGGCCCTCGGAGAAGGTGTAGCCGGCCGGGCACTGGCAGATGTTCTGCAAAATAATGTCACTTCAAGTGCGTCAGATACACCACGATCGCGTCAAGGCATCGTTAGGAGAATATTTCCAACACAAAATGCTCAAACCTGCGCGCACTCCATCTGCGTCAGCGTCGTGAACTCGTCCTCCTTCATCGACTCCTTGTGGTACGTGCACTGCGCCGAGACCTGCAAGGACGGAATGCCATGGTGTGCCCCTGTCTGCTATTTCCCAAACGTCGCACACTGTTTAATACTACACGAAGATCTGCGTAGTGCGCCCCGTTCTGTCATTTCCCAAAATGTATGCATCAATCAGTTCCTCGATGAGGTTTTCTTCTATAAAATCACGTGGTGCGCCCCATTCTGCGATTTCCCAAACGTCGCCCTCACCGTGCACGAGTCGCCGTAGTAGGAGACGGTGAGGCACTGTCCGTCCAGGTAGATGTCCTCGAGCGACGGGCAGGGCTTGGGGCAGCAGATCTGAAAGGGGGAGGGGTAATTGAAATAAAGAGACTTTTCAGTTTTCCCATCATGTTGAGTTTCAGCGATTTCATAAGAGCCAACGCATTGAGAATCATCAATTTTCCCTTCGTGGTATTGTTTGAATAAAATAGAAATAATCGACGCTCTTTTCTTCAAGGTAATTCCCACTGCTGGGTCTCAACAACTTTTCACACGCCTGCCGGTAATATCGCCTAGCGAAGGCTCAGCCTGCAATACATACCTCCATCGTCTGTTCAAATCCCCATAATGGTACCGTATCTCCTGCTCCCACCTACCGTACTCCATACTCCTACCGAATCCTTACCGACATACCTCCTTATCCGTCGAAATCGAGTCCCTGTGGCAGCATTGGCCTACCGTACCTCTCCTACTGTATACCGAAACCCTACCATACTTCTACCATACCCCTACCGAACCTCCTTATCAGTCGAGATGGAATCCCTGTGGCAGTAGTGGTCTCCAGGACACTCCTTGCATCCGAAATCGGGATATGCCGACGAGTCATGGGCCATGCCCACGGGGCAAACGGGCACCACCTCGGTGGGCGAGGGGCAGCAGAAACCCTGGAATAAGGTGTAGCTAAAATTGATTCTATAATTTCGTAATGCGACGAAAACACTTGGTGGGCAAATCCAGCGTCTTCATTAAAGATTCTACCAATTTTCAGAAAATGCTATTTGTTATTTTTTTTAGAAAATGCTATTTGTTTTTTTTATCCTAATCGCACCACACCACTTCCTGGTAGTATCCCTTCTTGCCGGCGTTGTCGAATACGGGCACGCACCCTTATCTACTACCGTAAGTAAATAGCAGAATGGAGTTCACCATGTACAAAATTTGACAAGCGATGTTTCCTAATCGCACCACACCACTACCTGGTAGTATCCCTTCTTGCCGGCGTTGTCGAACACGGGCACGCACCCTTATCTACTACCGTAAGTAAATGGCAGAATCGAGTTCACCCCGTACAAAATTTGACAGGCGACGTTTCCCAATCGCTCTACACCACAACCGTACCTGATAGTATCCCTTCTTGCCGGCGTTGTCGAACACGGGCACGCAGTAGTGTCCCTCGGGGCAGTCGTCGCGCTCGTTGCCCTCAGCAAGTGTCGAGTTGACTGCAAGGTCGACTACCGTAGTCAAAAGACAGAAAGTGGTACACTATGTAGAAAATTTGACAGGCGACGTTTCCCACTATCATACACCACACCACGCATACTCACCGTCATGGTAGTACTCCTCGAAGGAGGCGTCGGCGTCGCGGCTCACGCGGTGCTTGCCGGCCTGCAGAGGTATCGTAAACTGGCGGGAGAGCTACCGTAATCCTTGATGTGTTTCATATTTGTGTGTTCGACAGAGACCAGCACGGAGATTAGTTATTTAATCTCGCTGTTATGCTTTATCAAATGCCTGAAACGCATTCCAACTCACAGTTATCCATCAACAAATTCTTTCACAGGTTTCGCAGAGAATTCAGAAAACATCATCATTCACTATCGTGAATCAGGGAAGTAACAAAAAAAGTTTGGTCAGAAGGTCCCGCAGGCTCAAAATATCCTCACCATTCTCAGATTGCACGTGACGACGGCGTTGTCCTGCACGAGCGGAGGCTGTCGGTTGACACATTGGTAGTCTGCAAAAGTAAGTGATTGAACAATCGGGACTACAGTCTAGTTTCGATTTTTACTGAAAAGCGCAAAATGCGCGTGGGAAGGTTGAAAATACGGTTCATGCACTGGTAGTCTGCAAGAGGGATCACAATGGAGGAGCAGTCGAGACTACAGTTTCGAGCTTTCTTCATTATCGCAGCACCACGTTGCGATAATGATGAAGAAGGTTTACATTTTATGTTTCACAATTCTTTCAAAATTAGGGAACTGTTCGTCTCATCGATGGATTTCCATTCCTTTGATTACAATATCATCATCTTTTATCAAAATCATTATTTATCATTTCATTTATCAATTTATCAAAATCATTTAGCCCTAAAACGGTATTATGTTTTGCGTAAAAAAGGGTGTAGTTGACAAACTACCTTTTCGCCATATTGTCCGGACCGTTTGTCGCGGACAACGCATGGGGCCCCTAAACATTCGCCCAACAATGGCTATTCTTTCCGAACTCGGCAATTGACCCTCCACTTGCAATATTTACACAGACTCCTCAACCATGACAACACAGTTTTTTTTCCTCTTTGTTTCGCATGCATCTACATTATCCATTATTGCCAGGCTTTCATCAGGCTTCAAACCACAAACTACAACTCACTGATCGGCTTGCATCCTCCATCACCATCACGCTGGAAGCCGCGCTTGCATCTGCAAATTTGAATTTTCGCATTTCGCGCCAAAATTGGAATTCAAATCCGGCGCCAAATTCAAACCTGCAGCCGCCGGTGGCGCACTCGGAGAACGCCGCCGAGCACTCCATGTCCGACTTGCAGCGCTCCTGAAAAATCGATAATTGATTGGCTACCGTATCCTGGGATTACTGTAGATACTGTTGAAAAATCGATAATTATGCATTCTACTGTAACATCCAATTACGATGGGTTATTGTAGTTATTGATCAATAATTTCTAGCAAACAGTGCTCTACAGTATCCAACCGTACCTTCAGTCTTCTCCGGATTCTCTGGCAGGTCTTGCCGTCCGATGCCACCGTGTAGCCGAACTCAGCGGCACACTCGCAACTGAAATTGATAGATGGTTACGGTAGCTGACGATTACGTTTCGATTTGGTTCCAATTCTGATCTTCGAAAGCCGTTGTCACGTTTTTCACGTCTCTTCACAGATGAGTTTCACCTCTACTACAAACCCGTACAACATTACGACAATGCAATAGTTGAACGCCAGCCAGAAAAAAATCAGGTCAAAGCATCTGGCGGATGCAGTTCAGTCCTGGTGACCCAATCGTTAACAAGGTATGTGGCACTTCGCCACCGGACCCTCTCTGATCTTTGATCTTTGATCTTTGTCCTCACCGGCAGCTCTGCTTGCTCGTACAAATACACGCAGCACTTCCACTGCATCCAATCGACGGCTGACAGGAGGACCCGCGCCACGGACGGGAGATCTCTGAAATATGCCAATAGGACACTTGGATGGCGACGCTTGGTAAATAGCAGAACATGGTGCACCACGTGATTTTCAAGTAAAAAGTGAGAGGAATCGTAAAATTCAAATGATTTGTGTTTCACAATTACTACATAGTTTATCGCGCGCATTTTCATCGTTAATTGGTAGTTTATGTTCAGTAAAAAATTTACTTCACGATTCTAGAAGACTCACCTCTTCCCTTGGCCTTCTCTTTCTCAATCAGATCCCCGATCGAGCCTCCCCTTTCTTCACCGTCTTCCTCATCGGGATTGACCACCTTCTCCTTCTCCTGCAAATTCATACGGTGTTAATGTGAAATTCCTGTCTTCCTTTTATCTACGTTCCACCCACCGGTGTTTCATTTATCACTATGATGTAAATCTGATCGCTGTAATATTTCTGGTGATCTATGTTTCATCGCCACTATGAATACGTTTGAGCACCAGAAAAGCAATGACGATCACTCGTTTTGCTTTCTAAACCAAAATGCTATTTTACCCCTCTTGAGTAACCATACCTTGTTCTCCTTCACCTTCCTCTTCTCCTCTTCTGTTACTGAAGTACAACAGAAACCTGTTTGCAGCTCGCAGTATCCACCTCGCGGACACTGGAAATATGTTAAATTTAGGGGATGCCAGAGTGACGAATCATGCGTCTCATGCAGCAGGTTCTAGATTTGTGTAGCCTGTACTTGCATTTTAGATATTCGAGCACCGAACACTTATTGTTCAAATTGTGATAATTTCTACATGTAACTCGCAGTAGTCTCCTCGGCGGCATTGAAAATTGATTGGTAGGCAATCGCGCACCGAAAGCGCTGCCGCGCACTTATTTTTCAATTGTTGACCAATTTACCTGCAACTTCATGCCTCCTTTCAACTGGCACATAATCGGCCTTCCAGTCTTGGCATTCATCTGAGTCTTTGAAGGAAGAGGGCACGTCTTCAGCTCTGCAAGCGATGAAGATATTATCGTTCTGTCAGTGAAGATGTTCGTATCTAATGAAAGCGTATTTTCAGTTTGTTATTTTCGTCTCTTCCATCTGTATTATAGTAGTTTCGCTCGAGCATCAAATAATTCAACCTGTTAGTTCTGGAACAAAACCTACTCGTGCAGCACACTCCATACAGCGGATTGCACACATCACCCTCCGGCCATACTTATTACGTTAGAAAAAGTAGGTACTACCGTAACCAAACTACCGTACTTATCGTTACACTCATGCCCAAAAGCTATCACGAAATACTCAAACATACTTGTGCAGCAGACTCCATACAGCGGATTGCACACAGCACCCTCCGGGCAGCCCTGCTTGTGGTCGCATGTGGCCAGTTTCAGGTCGAAATTGAAGACGGCCCGGCCTCCGCCGGTGCAGAACCGGTCTGAATCGATTACTGTAAGAGTACGGTAATTATAGTATTTATAAATATATTTTAACTGCAATAAATTACATGGCTTGCATAATTCGGTTTGTGTGGTAATGTGCAATAAGGAAGAGATCTGAGTCAATTACTGTAAGAGTAACATTTTAAATCGATTACTGTAAGGGCACAGTAATGGATAATATTGATTTGTATTCCTGGATATCAAAAAGAGGCATTTGAAAAGAACAAGTTTGAATCGATTACTGTAAGAGTAATCATCGGTAAATGAGTTTTTTTAACAAGTCTGAATTGATTACTGTTCATTGATTACTGTTGGCTACGTAGTCGGAGACCGATTGAAAAAAACGCTCAGCTTCAGAAATAAATGTGGCCCGTGAAACATACATTTTTTTCAAAAAAAAAACTTTTTGTATCGGAAAGCGAGAATCAATTGTGATTCAAAATCCCTACGTTCGTCTCCGTCGCTTAACGAAGATAGTTCCGAAAACTCATCCGCATTAACAAAAACATTGCATTAATTATCTCACTCTTGTTCAGAATGTTCTGATTCGCCTCATCGTAGGGAACGCACGCAGTCTTCTTCTTTCCATTAACATTCGTGTACTTGCAGATCTCATCCTGCAAGTCGTAAGTTAGTTTGCGATATCTGAGCTACCGTAATCCCCAAAATATCAGTATTCCAGGGAAAATTATTCAAAAACGCGCCATTTCGTTGAAAAAAATCAGTCATTGATCCATCCATTAAGATCCTGCGCCTACCGTAATCCCGTGAAAAGTCAGTCATCGATCGTCAACCCTCGTGCGCCTACCGTACCTCCTCGCACTGGCTGCTCACGGTGCACGGGCTCTTTCTGCACTTGCCCTCGAAGCAGAAGAAGCCGGCCTCGTCGCAGTCGTCCTGGTCGCCGCACGTCTTCTGCTTCGCGGCGACGTTTCCTAAACGGCGGAATGCACAGGCGCACGCTGGCACACCGCCACACACAACTGCTTACTAACTAGCCACAGTAATCCCGTTATTGTAGGCTCCTTCCGTAACCCAGCTACAGTAATCCTCCGATTCTTTGACACTACCGTAACCCAACTACCGTAGTACTCACCTATACAGTACAGCAGCACTGTCGCTGCCAGCAGTAGCTTCCTCATCGCTCACTCCTCACTCTGTGGACTCGATTTGCTAGAGGTACAATGGGGGATAGGGAACTAGACAAACCAAGAGGATAGCAGTGGTCTATGCCTATTTCACGTTACTGTAGGGTTGCACAATCGGTATCGGTATTCCCGCATTCCCGACAAATGCGGTACTACCGGTTCTTGTTTTCTCTAGACTCGCGCGCGCTAATTCTTGTCTCTAACCGTCTGGCGCGAGGGATTTCGGTAATACCGATACCGAACGTGCAACCCTACTGTATAGTTCCTTTGTTGTCGTCGGAATTAAAATAAACAAAGAAGGTGTGAAGAATGTGGAGTTAGATAATAGAAAATACGAGAACCCTATGCTAGGCAGGAATTTGCTACACAGACAATCGGGGATAGGCCACTCGAAATCAGGGAAAGATTCAAGAAGAGGGAGGGATGTCAGATAGACAGATAGAGAAAATGGAGAGAAAAGATAGCCTCGAGGAAAATCAGTGTGCGCCCCTCTGATCAAACAATGAAGGAGAAAGAATGGAAAGCGATTGACCCGATCTCTCTTCATTCCAAATAGTAGCCGCGGGCTCCGCCCCGGAGGGGTCCGTAGGGTTTCAGTTTTTCCAACAAGGATTAGATGGTCTAGACGTTGGGCAATTCTCCTCCTAACGTTCCCTATCCAATCCGGCTCAATTTGCCGATGAATTGATGCTTTTTCAGATTGAAATCGTACATTGAAAAGTATGTTTCAATCGATAGTAATGAGGGTATCGCTCTGCCTGGATGTGCTGATCGGAGATTTTCTTTTGCTGAGAAAATAATAATCCATATCCGGCAAATCGATAAGGTTAACATAACCCTTGCCGCTACGCTCATCGAAAACGATAGCACGAACGCATTACGAATGTGAAAAATTTCAGACAAACACTCTCGCGTCCAGACAGTAATATTCTAATTTGATCTATTCCAAAATAGATAGTTATCTGAAAATCCCATATTTATTGCAGGAAAACATGGAACAATGCTTATTGTAGTTCATTCTCTCACGCGATCCATTACATCTTCTCGAAACGTATCCACCCCTGGTGCACTTTCCACCCCTTTCCTAGCTCAAGATCTTGGGTCAACAATCCCCTGATAGGGTCGATGTGATAAGAAAAGATACGATTTCTGGAGGAGAAAGAAGGGATAACGGTGTTGGGCAAATATTGGACTATTCTCAGTTGACCCCTAGAGCGACGTGGCCTAAGGAATGATTCTGATGAGATATCCCGAGATAGCCATGTGGATTGCAAGATCTGGAGAAATCTGAAGAATGTCTTTGGCCCTTGCTCTTAAAAAATGAACAGGAATTCTCAGGTATTCAGGTGCAGGGAAAATATATAATAATCTTGAAAAAAAAGATCATCATCAATTTCAGCTTAGGAAATGGGCTAAAAACTAATATCACAAGAAAGCGAATCAATTGCAATGTTGTCCATTCCATGCTCTGTAATGCACCCAATTGTTAATTAGCAATAATTATATTTAGAAATATCACAGACAACACAACAAACCAAAACGCTAGCAAGCGATATTATGGCTATACATTCGATGCGGGGTCAGACCCTTAGCGATAAATACTAGGAAAACACAATCAAGTTTACAAAAGGAAATTTGTTACAAACGTTATACTGTAAATACTACAAAGTAGATCAAAACAATGCGTGCGTGCAGATAATTATACAATACAAGGTGCAGGGAGAAGCGGGCTCACTTCCAATCGGTGAAGAGACGAGGCAAAGATCAAAGATCGCCAAAGATCAAAGATCAGACGACACCTCACAAGATGTAGGGGATCACAGCCTTGCGCTGGGGAGGGTAGTCCTGCAATGAGGGGGCTTTTGTAATTATTCGTACTGAGCGCCATACAGCTATCAAACATTAGAGGAAACTGTCAAAGTTTGTAATGCACGCGAAACTGAAAGCTCACATGTACTAATTCGCGTTTTTGGAGTTAAAAAAAGTAAACGCGACTAACAATAAGATATCCGCAAAAAAATCGATAGCTACTAGGCCCCCCCCCCCCATTCGCATGTCCTAGCGAACATTCCCCTCTCGCCAATTTCTGACTCTACGTACTATTACCAGCAATTTAAAGCGAAATTTTCAATTCTAATTAACTAATTAACCAATTAACCAACCTTGAAGTGGCTCTTGTACCATCTGTGCGTGAGCAGGGCGGCGAACACCTGGTTGACGACTACGAACCCGGTGAGGTACTGTAAGGAAGAGGTAATCTTATCTCGTTAAACAAGACACTTGCGTCCCGCGGGGGAACGCTGATGTACTGGCATTTAATTGCCATAATCGACCCGTAGATGATTATCTTCATAAGGAATTTCTACCGTATCCTAGCCCTACCGTCATCGCTACCGTACCTTGAACGCGGTGGCGCACTCAGGAAGCTACCGTAACCTTCCCTTTCCCACTGTATCCCTACCGTACCCCTCCTACCGTACCTTGAACGCTGTGGCGTACTCAGGAAGCTACCGTAACCTTCCCTATCCTACAGTATACCTACCGTACCCATACTCCCCTTTCCTACTGTATCCCTACCGTACCCATACTACCGTACCTTGAACGCGGTGGCTCCTCGGGGCAGAATGGCGACGATCGACCCGTAGATGATCATCTCCATGAGGAAGTGCGGACAGGACACGAGGTCAAACCAGTCGCCGTACTGGATCGCGTGCACGCTAGCGTCACGCACCTTGCCTGTAATTTGGGTAATTGGTTAATTGTATCGATAGTAGACGTGTTTCGGCACCGAATATTTTTGTGTTTCATAAGTTTAACATACACCGCATTCGAGTTTTCCATTAACACGGCATGTAGTCTACGATTCGCAAACACACCCGGCTTTCATAGAATTAGTCGGTTTCCCAAGGTCTTTCTCATAAAAATACCCCGTTTTTGAAGGATTTTGTCATCTAACTTTTTCATGTATGCTCTCAACTTTCCTCCTATTCGCCAGCTGTACGGCTAGCGTTTCAGTTTGAAACCAACCACCTCTATGTCTCACAAGTTGCTAAAAGCATCTATTGATACCACGAAACAATTCAGAGATCGTTGCAGTCGAAAAACAATAATCACCCCCCCCCCCCATTTGGCCTACATGCCACTGTCGTAACGTATTTTTCCTAATGTTAGGGACAAGATGCCTAAGGTTAAGGATACCCACCCTCCTCGTCTTTGCCAATTGCATCTTGAACTGGTGTTTCACCAGCTCCCCATAGTGCTCACCATTCTCACGAAACAACCTTACGTTCGGGAATATGTATGTGTAAAAAAACAATACCACCTTGCAGTATCGATAAGGTTACAGACACCCACCGCCCGAGTCCCTCCCGGTCTTCGCCAGTTGCACTGCTAGTTTTCAACTAATCATCTCTATGTTTCACTAATTGACTATAAAGGTTATCACAAGCATGAAGCAATTCCAGTGTCCGTGTGTTGCAAAGAAGAATGTAAAAGTAACTAGATACCTTGTCCCACTACCCTCTCCCATACTTTCTCAAATACCCACCACTCGAATCCCTCCTGGTCTTCGCCAGTTGCATGGCGATCTTGAACAAACTGGCAGAAATCCAACCACCTCTATGTTTCACCAATACCCCATATCGCCTATCATTCTCACGGAGCAATATTTGCGAGGAGCCTGTGTTAAAATCATTACAATCACCCCTCCCTCTCTCAACGGTACACATACAGTACTCCTAACACTGTCTTAGCGTATTTTCCCTAACGTTAAGGACAAGATCCCTAAGGTTAAGGATCAGTGATGAGCACGAGGTCGGATATTGGACCATACCCCCGATTTTGACCTCCTATTTTACGCCTATAACCCCCGATTTCGGTAGCAAAACCCACGATTTTCAAACAGTTTCTTGTCGAACCCCCGATTTTGTACGATTGTCCAAGAATGGTGCTCTTCACTGTTAAGGATACCCACCCCACTCGTCTTCGCCAGTTGCATCTTGAATTGTTGGAAACTCACCATCTCTATGTTTCACCAATGCCCTACATCGCTTGTTATTCTCACGAAACAATATTTGCGGGAGACCGCTGTGAAAAAAGTACCACCTCACTCACTGCTTGCAGTACACTTTTTACCCCATGCACTGCTTACATCCCTAAGGATAAGGTCACTAGGACTAACAATAAGGTCATTAAGGATAGGGATACTAACCACTCGAGTCCCTCCTGGTCTTGGCCAGTTGAACGGCGATCTTGAACTGGTGGAAGTTGCCGTAGAAGAAGGTTATCAGGCCCATGTACTGCACCGCCGTCCACCCGTCGAGGTCCATTCGCAGCGGGTAGACTGGAAATAAGTATAATTAATTATTCTTAAAAAAACACAATTATGATTTAAAGCATAAAATAGTTTAGTTTAGGTAAAAGGAAAGCGGGTAGACTGGAAATTAGTATTATTAATACTAATTAAAATGTAGATCGCTAAAATGGCACAAAATGGGGGTCCAGCCGGAGCGGGTAGACTGGAAAAAATTTAAATATTATTAACCAGCCAATCGGCTGGCAAGGTTCATCGCTGCGCAGTTCGCTCTCCATTTCACAATTTCGAAAGAGCGCGCACGACATGTTTAGACTTGTCTACCGTTTCGTGACCTCTTGACTTGTTTTCAGTTTCGTGACCTGCCTACGTGACTTTTACAATAACAAACATATTAACATCTCTCCTTTATTAAGGAGTATGATAATAGGAGAATAGCTTATAGCTTGCATAGCTTAAAACGGCCTAGTCTAGGTCGAGGGGCAGCGGGTAGACTGGAAAATGAGTAAATAAATAAGCGCCAAAACAAGATGTCAGTAGAAATTTAATGAGCGCTGATCGCATTATTGTCGAAAACGCATATTGTATTGGTAGTGCATAGCTTAAAACGGCCTAGTCTAGGTCGAGCCGGAGCGGGTAGACTGGAAATAATATTAATATTAACGTAAAAAATAATTAAAAATAAAGAGCGCTCAAAGCAAAAAAGGCCTAGATCGTGCAAAGCCGGAGCGGGTAGACTGAAAGTAAGTAATAACAACTGTTAATTAGAAATATAATGGCAAAATTGCCTGGAAAAAATTGCCTGGACAAGAAATTGCGCGAGCATTGAATTTTGGATGAAATTGCGCAACCATTATTCACGATAATTAGCCCAATAATAATTTTTGTTCGAGAAAACGCGCTCACCGAATTGGGTTCGGCATTTGTCAAGCCACTTGGCTAGTCCATAACGCACAAAATTCCCTAATGATGTTAATAAAATATTTTAATATTAGGCAACATGAAATACGCAATGCAACTACCATTATTTGCTTATTTTGCCTTATAAGTCGACACACAATGGCACACGAGGCTATCTCCCTGGTCAAATATAGATGACTCGCAACCCCGAATCACCAAGTGAGCCAGATCATGAATAATTGAGCAATCTGGTCTTACATCCTTACTCAATCGAGGCGAGAATTTATTTCTAATAACGTAATTCATAGGAAGATGAATGTATTCTGTTCTTTCTGTGTGTGCTAAATTTCATGATCATTTAAATTTGAGCAGCTCATTACGAGCATAAATTCAAGGTGACTCGATGTTGCGCTGTATTGCCAGGCAAGCCAATTATTCCATTGTCCGCCATCGTAACAACCACCACTTTTACCAGTTTGCCAATCAGCCGTAAAAACGTGGTATCGAGCTCATTCCTACTGTAATAAACCGATCGATAAGACTACCGTACCACTCTTGCTGGCGAATCCGAGCGTCTCGCACACGACGCACAGCGGCAGGATGAGGTAGTGCACGATGCCTGGACGAGAATTATTGATTTTTTAAATATTTTGTTGCCAACACAGCGACGATCAATCCATTAGGACTTTTGAGAACCTCACGCAACACGTAGTCACCTAGTGGGCCGAATCAACAATCTCGATTCTCAAATCAAATCAATCAACGGGCGATCCGACAAATTGTATGAAGAAATTGTAGAAGGGAATAAGAAAATTACGGTAGCTCCTAGTACGGTAGCAGGGAGGGTCGATAACTACTGTAATTCAGGATGCGGTAGATCGACAATCGATAACTACCCGAGCGTGTAGTGTTTACAAAGAGCAACACCACGAAAAGGAAACTGTTATAACGCTGATTACGGTACTTTTAAGATACGGTAGTTCAAAATAGAAAATAATCGATAACTCACCGAGCGCGTAGTGGAAGATGTTCATGGACGTGTCCGAGTACACGGAGATGAGATGCGTCTCGAGGAATCTGCAATTATTTGTTGCGTCCCTGCCAGAGGTCAAATACTCATGCTATGAAACGTAAATTGTGGTGTGCTTTTACGAATTTCGAAGGTTATGTGGCTTGTGGTGGTTAGGTTTCTGATATTTTTTTCTGTTTTTATGGGATTGTGGCATGGTTTTCTCTAATTGTTTATGACATCATGCTCAAAATGTGGCATGCATAGGACTTTTTGAGGGTGGTATTTGATCTCTGGTCCCTGGACAGACAATCATGGGACAGGTTTATCCACGAGCAGAGGCGGGGAAATACTAATGGGAGAGGCCCGTCTCTGAAGTTATAATCCTACGATACACCATTATTTGAAATTATTTAAATATTATTAATATGCAGTGGTATTTTCACGATAGTGGTTTGTTGTAATATCCAAGCAATGATCTGCGCTGTATTGCGCAACCTAGGCTAGAGTAACTATCATAGTACAGGTGAAACGCAAGTTTGTCTGTGGTGGTGCACGTGATTCAATTTTGCACAATTGCCAATATTCGATATTTTTAGTCTATCACTGCCAAATCGTACAAGCTAGCATCTAGCAACTATCGTAGTACTGGTGAAACATAACTCTTACTGCGATGATTCTCGCAAAATCTTCTATTTTCAATCGTCAAAATTTGATACTTTTTACCCCAATCGAACAACCTAAAACTGACGAACCGAAGTCTATTATGAACTATAAGAGCACATGAAACTCAAATACGGCTATTACTCGATTACTTTGATTCGAACAATAAACTAACTTTATAATTAATAAAAAAGTAATTAATTAAGTAAGTAATTTATACCTCCGAATCGCGTGCAGCAGCAGCAGGACGAGTACGATCATCCCGAGCGAGAACGGGACTGCGAATATGAATATATTATATTATTAAATAATAAATTTCTTAAACTATCTATCAAGGCGAAATGCTGAATTTAGTGACACATCACACTTGCGCTTCACGTGTTCCTTATAGAGTTACTAAATGTTGAGTAAAATGATTTTGCTGATGGAAATTCAAAACACATTCGACTGTTTACGTAGCAGAACGCTAGGGGACCTTAAAAACTGTTGCTTATTGTGTTTGTTCTGAACGTGCCATGAGGAATGCTTTCAAAGTTGTTTTTTCTTAACCAAAACAATAAGAGCCTAACAACTCACTCTGGGGCGTCTTGTTCGTGAGCATACGCATGTACGGCACGAGCGGCTCCGACTTCATCTCCCGCCAGGTGAACTTCGAATTTAGTTAATTATATTTTAATTTAAAATATAGTAGAATCGGAATTCCCGTTCTAGACGGTTGTTCATTCACCAAGTTGATTTTGAGCACACAACACGTTTACGTTTCACACTTTGCTCATAGGATGCAGAGTTTTTTGGAAACAATGTTCGCTTGGCTGGATGTGCAGATCAAAATACAATACAATTAAAGGCTAAATAAATATGTAATTATCTAAATTAAAACCTGCAGTCCGAGGTAGATCCAGGCAGCGACCGAGCACACGGCGACCACGTAGAAGTGCCGGAACCATCTGAATATTTAGATATTTACTCCTTTTCCAAGATCTATTTTCCCCGGTGATTGCTTGTTGCATTAGATCAACAAAAAAGCTTGCTGATGAACAAATAGTTCGATTGGATGGCATTATCTTCACTAAAAAATCAAATATTCCTGGCAATGAACCATATTTATTCATTGTCGAAGATATATTTCGCCCCGGTGATCGCTCGTTGCAATGAGTATTCTAGATCTTACTTATATTCGAGTAATTCGATTCGATGGGTGTTGCCGGCTTAAAAAATATATCCCCCCTCCACAATTCAACGTAGCATTCGCCATGCTCGCATTAACAGCGAGAATTACACGTCATCATGAAATGTGTGTAAGAAATGGTGAGCACACACAAGAGGATGTGTTGCTAGGAAATTGTGCATCGAATCGGACACGTCGGCTAACAGAACAACAGGGTAACCAAATCGTTGAGACACGAATTTCACTATTCGCATTGAATTTGAAAACAGGCAGGGTTAGCCTAATCTTCGTATTGAGATACTACACTATTAAATACGAGAAGCACCGAAATAGCTGCGACTCAAACAACTACAACAAACAGTTCTAGTGATGAGTACCAGTTTCGAAGGAATGACCAAAATCGCAAGATTGTCGTGGAACTTGTTGAATTTCGATTGACTACCAAAACCTCGGCTAAAATAGTAGGTATGATCATTTTTCTTACCAGAACTCATCATTGACTCGCTTACCTCTTCGGAACGGAGATCCACTTGGTGATGTTGCGCAGCTTCTGCTCGTTCGTCTTCCCGTAGGCGGTGAACTCGCCGATCACGGAGCCGAACTGAGATATTTACAGGATAAATCAATCATGGAGGGGATGTTTTCTACGGAGTTGCCTACCCCAAGCAGTTTATATTACAAATAATGGGGAAAAATTGGATAGGAACTAGTAAAAAAACTTAAGGCAAAGTAAATATATGCATTTTTCAGAAAAGAACCAGTAAAAAGTGAAATACCGGCGAATAGAGCGTCATGAGCGCGGACACGGTGATCACCGCCGTGATGGAGATGATGTAGTTGAGGACGATGGCGGGGATCATCCTGGAATGGGCAGATATTAGGCGATCTTAGGCCTAAGTTTAGGGCTTAATGGGTAAAAAGCTCGTTAAGGTGTTGAGATTCTGAAAAAAAACAAGCAAATGCTAGGAAAAAAGGGCACCATCACGACAAAATGATCTAGCAGAATAGAATGAAGAAACGCTGCAAGAATGAAACAGGGTGGGGGAGTACTACATCTAATATTCATGGAAAAAAGATGAATAATACATTTTTGCCGCGTGTACATGTAATTGTTGTAGGACACGTGTCACTATTTCCATTTATTTGGCAAAAATTAGTTCAGGAATACAAACGACGATCATGTTTTGGAATTGAGTGCGTATCTCAAGGCTACAACAGGGAACCATCAGAATAGAAAGTTCAAAGTTCGCAGTGGAAACTTCGCAGTTGCTAACTATTACGTTTATTGATTAAGGCACTTTAACTTAAGCTAGTGGCGAATCGAGGGATAAAAGAAAGTAGCTCGTAAACAATAACTAACACAAGAACAATGGAACAATGGATCTCTCAGTTTGAGTGAAACACTGATCTACCATGTACAGTACCCATTTATTTGAGTTTTAGCACATCTTGAGTCACACACATAATACAATACATAATATTTCATTGAATAATTTCATTTGCAAAACCATAATTGAGATTATTTTATTAAAATATGGACCACAATATTGAATTTAGGCGATTCTTTGAAGATAAGGAGCGACAAAATTTTAAATAATTGTCTGTCCCACAAAGAAGCACCTTATGCAGTGGAAAAGTACTGTAAGACAATTCGTCAAACTTCGCATTTGTTGGAGTTTGAGGTCGTTTCGTGGAGTTCTTTGTTTTATCGATTGTTGTGGTTTATTGATTGATATTTTATGCTCAAATTATGCAAACAGCTAGATTTTTCAGCCCAGACTAGCCATGACGGTGCTGGACAACGATGTCTTCATCAAGGAGCTCGGCAAGTTCTTCTTCAACTCCCGAACCGGCGGACCCAAGAACGTCTCCGTCACCATGAAGCGATGTGAGTGAATTTTTTTATGAACGTTTCGATTTAGTTTACTGAACTATAGAGCTACCACAACATAAACTCATGCGTGCTCATACGATAATTTCTCTCTTGTATTTAAGAGACCTTCTCCATAAAAATTCACCATTTCAACCCCTCTTCCGGACATCCATCCAGGATTTTTGAGTCAGACCTTCATACTGCGGTCACAGGAGAGGGTCGACCCCTTGTTTACAAAACCACAGTAATTGGCCTCCCTAGCCTCATACGCGTGCCGCCACGCGCGCGCGAATGTCGAATTTTGGCCAAAAACGTGGTTTTCATATCTCAACAACCGTACAAGCTAGACATGAAATTTCTTTTGTGTTATGTTAGTGACCTCTTATGTGCAAAAACGCACCATTGAAGACAAATAAATATTTGATTTCAATTAGATTTTTTGAAGAATTATTTTGATTTTTCGGCTTTTTGCAGCCTCAGAAACGTTTG
>LS488148.1:265995-286341 GCA_900490705.1 Pristionchus arcanus | reverse complement strand
GATCCGGGCCAAACGTTTCTGAGGCTGCAAAAAGCCGAAAAATCAAAATAATTCTTCAAAAAATCGAATTGAAATCAAATATTTATTTGTCTTCAATGGTGCATTTTTGCACATAAGAGGTCACAAACATAACACAAAAGAAATTTCATGTCTAGCTTGTACGGTTGTTGAGATATGAAAACCACGTTTTTGGCCAAAATCCGACATTCGCGCGCGCGTGGCGGCACGCGTATGAGGCTAGGGAGGCCAATTACTGTGGTTTTGTAAACAAGGGGTCGACCCTCTCCTGTGACCGCAGTATGAAGGTCTGACTCAAAAATCCTGGATGGATGTCCGGTCCATGCTGAATTTTTATGGAGAAGGTCTCTTAAATTAGTATTTTCGTCATTTATTGGCTTCAGCATTGCTCAAACTACATCCAGGTTTGCTGTGTACATGTTTATCATTCAACCGTATCCATTTGCTAGAAGATAACCTGTCATAAATGTGTTATCAGTTTACTAGAAGACGTTTTGCCCTCTGGAACATATTTTCACCTTTCATCCCATTTATTTTTCTGAATTCTAATTTCCAGACGACGGTCGCAACAAGCCGAAGCCGGACGAAACGGCGGCCGTCGAGCCGTCCGTGCTCTTCCGCGCCGTCTGCGGGAACAAGAAGATCAGCACTGTCGTGAGTCGTTTCCTTATTATTCATTGCATTAAAAAAGTTTAGTGACAAAGTCACCGAAAACGTTGATATTCGACTACCCCCTCCTCCTGTATCCTCGAGAATGGAGTAATCTTTATAGTTCGATTGAATTTTTTACTACCTTTTTTCTTTGATACCTGTGAATGGAAACGGAAACAAAAAATCGATAATTTTGGTTTTCCCTTTGGATTGATACGAATTACGTGGAAGTATTTCTTGGCCCAAAGATTCTTGGGGATCAGTAATTCTTTATTTTCGCTATGAACGTTTTAAAAGCTATGAACAATTTGTTAAATAAATACATTATCCTAAATCTCCAGGTGAAAGCGAAGGAGGTCAACAACTTCACCATCATCTACACGTCGCTCATGAAGGAGAGCATGGACAATCTGGAGAGGAGGGTGGTCAAGAAGGTTAGAGAATTAAATTGTTGACTTGTGGAAGGGATTGAATAGACAACAATTATTGAATAATAGAGAGATTTGAATCGCCTAAAAGGGTGTAAAACGCAAATGTGGTGCTGTTAGTGCTAATTGCTCTCACGTATTTTTTTCACTTTCCGTGTTTCTTCGATCATGGAATCTGGTTCAGAGAAAGGATATGTGTAAACTGAAACATCGACTCACCACTGTCTAAATTCAAATTTCCAAATTATATTTTTGTTTGAAAATTTCCCGATGCAGGATCACTCACTCATCTTCTATGAGTTTTTTTTTAGCATGTAATGAAACACCAATCAACCTTGTAAAATGAAACCAAATTATTCCAGGGCGAGGAGGAGAAGAAGGCGCCCAAGAAGCAGCCGCAGCAGGCCAAGAAGCCTTCTGCTCCCAAGAAGCCCGAATCCGCCAAGGGCACTCCTACCGCCCTCAAAAAGTGATTTATAATTAACTATCCCCTATTTTTATTAATTTTAATTAACTATTCCCGATATTTTATAGTAAGTAGCCTTGTGCTGATGCCCAGATGGAATTCATCTATTCTAAAAATTAGGGAAATCTTTAGTTTGAGCTGGGCATCAGCACAAGCTAGTATGTCCCCTTATGCCTTGCTTTCTGTCGGATCTAGAGCTATTAGCATTCCCCCATATCTTTCCCACTAAGTCATTAGATGAAGTATATATTTATTGTCTCTTTACGGGTCCGAGCGAAGAGTCAGGGATTGAATCTCTGTTAAAAGCAATGCTCTTTCTCCTCCCGTCCTCCCTTCTGTCTTTGTTTGTGATTGTACCCCTCTGATCCCCCGGTCTTCTGAGACCATCACTTTCTCACTCTTACAGTGTACTGGTTTCTCGCTGTTTTTGTTACTTGAAATACAGTTGCCGAAGTAAATGTCCTTTCTACAGTATCACGAACATACACAAAGTACCACAAGAAATGTCACGTCAGTGGGAAGTTCCGATTTGTTTAAATGTTGTGTGAAATACGGATGTCCCTTTCTACCGTATTATGAAAATGTACACAGATAATACACCACCTGAAATGACACGTGGTGTGATCCGTGGTAAATGCCGGCTTGTTGTAATTTTGTATGACCGACGGATGAAAGGTACGGTAGAAGTATCTTCATTCCAAAATATCTGTATGGGCCATCACAATTCGAGCGCGAATATGGTTCAAAAAGGAAAATATGGGGGCGTTCAAAGAGAAAGAGAAAGTTATTGAGTGATCGAATGGAAGAACACGGGTATACTGTTGAAGCACCGTACGCTCTGAGCGGAGGGAGAGGGATACTGTAGGCGATGGGGGACGGGGCAAAGCTCTTGGTTCCGGGATACGGTAGGTAGAATGATTAAGGACCTTTGTTGTACCCTGGTCGTCGAAACTCGCAGCGGCGGGAGACGTTGTCAGAATCAGGCTAAAATATTCAGGGGGATTACGGTAGCTATCGATCGATAGAGGAGTACGGTAGGAAATAACGGGGGCCGAAGCAGCTACTAAACATGTACAGGCAAGAAGATTGAGCAATACTTCAGGCAAGACGGAACAATCGATCGGGATTACGGTAGGAGATACCGTACCTACGATAACACTCGGAATATGACTCAGAGGGAGGCAGCGGAGGTATATAAGGTAGAAATACCACAAGAAGTGTTACACAAGTCGATGGGGTTACGGTAGCGTGTAGGGTTAGGCACCGGAGTCGGGGTTACTGTAGGTGGTGTAGTCGGGAAACGTCGCCCTAGGCAACCAGGTAGGGCGCGGACCAGAAAATGCCGATCGTCGAGGCTACGATGAAGATGGTGAAGACGTACAGACACAACCGGTCGACCACCTGAAATGGGGCTTGGTGTCGTCAGTGGGAAACGTCGGCTCGTCGAAATTTGCATAGCGTGAGGAGAAAGGTATTCGAAGCCACGTTATTTTTTTACTTTTTGTGGCTAATTTGGTTGAGTTTCACATTGATTAGATAGCTTGAATATTCTTGTATCTTGAATGTGCCCAAGATAGGCGTTTAATTACACTCCTATTTATCGATTCTGCCTGCCTGAGATGGTGCAGCTACAGTATCCCCAGCTACCGTACACTTACCATAGCTGCGAACTTCCAGTTGTTAGCCGCCGTCTCCTCTCGGTCCGATTCGACCATGCGCTTGGTGACGATCTGTGGTGTGTGCAGATTAGGAAACGTCGCCCAGTCGAAAATTGCACTGCATGAACTCATTAGGAAATCTCGCCTTCTCTGACTGCCTGTGACCTCTTCTTTACCATACTCTCTCACCTTCAGTTCATGGTAGATCCTCTGCAGGATGAGCAGCGTCGCTTGCTGGCCAATGTCCACGGCGGGCACCTGTGGTGTATGGATTAGGAAAGCTCGCCTGTCGAAATTTCGACAGCGCGCAATTAGTAATCGTCGACCTGGCTGATGGGCAGATTGAACGTCGCCGTGCCGCCATTGCCCACGTGCGAGTGCATCAGATGCGCGACGCGCCTCTCCACGTCGATCGAATTGTTCCTGGAAATGGTGGTGGTGTGGTCTCGGGGAAACATCGGCTTGTCAAATTTTGCATTGCGTGAGGCAGAGTGGTAAACGTCGTCCTCACCTGCTATCGTTCGCCTCGGCTTCTTTGATGTTCCGCATCAGGCTCTCCGAGTGCCGCTTTGGCCTCATGCAGAAGAGCGAGGGTAGATTGGCGTAAGATAGGTGCACACCTGAAATATCGTGGTGTGCCGATTAGGAAAGGTCGCCTGTCGAAATTTGCATTGCGTGAGCTGTTGTGGTAATCGTCGCCCTCACACTTACCCGGCCTCTTCATCCGCAGCATCCACGGCAGCCAGTACAGGAAGATGGCGCGAGTCTGGAATATTTATCGATTCGTAAAATGTCTTTTTTTCATCTGTAATTGATTTGTATGTATTTTTTTCGTGAATAATCGCCACATCGATTGACAAAAAATGTTTCGTCTGGAATATCTTACATCTCTGAAGCATATCCGACAATAAGAAGAAAAGAGAATGCATTGGAGAAACACGTCGCCGCGTCGAAATTTGCATTGCTTGCGGCTATTTAATAATCGTCGCCCTCACCGTCGCGCCCATCTCGTGCGTCTCCGGGGTACGGTAGTGCAGGTTCAACACGTACACCGTGAAGATCGTCGATGCCGTAACGACGATCATACAGCACGAGAAGAAGATTCCCAGAAGCGGTACGGCCTGCGTGGTGTGGTGATTAGGAAAAGTCGCCTCGTCGAAATTTGCATTGCGTGTGATGGTTTAGTAATCGTCGCCCTACCTCGCTCGTCGGCGGCGACATCTCGGACACGATGGAGAGGAAGAAGCAGATGGACAGCAGTACGGTGATCTCTGGATAGATCAACGATCAAAGTACACAAACGAATACAAGACTGGAGATCAAAGATCAAAGATCAATCACTCACGGAGGGTAATCTTCTCTCCGGCGTCTGGCGGCAGTGTGAATCCGAGCAGCGTCATCATCGTTGTGAGGATGCACGGCATGATCAGATTGAACCCTGCGCGGTGTGATCATTAGGAAACGTCGCCTCGTCGAAATTTGCAATGCGTGAGCTATTATGGTATTCGTCGTCCTAGATCGTGTCATCGTTGTGAGGATGCACCACGGCACGTTACCAGTGAATCTGAAACACACGCGACGCGCGACCGCGACGCAACTGAAACGCGCTTTACTCGCTGACTCCGCCCCTTTTCGCTTTCGCCGATTTTAACCCAGACCTTAGTTCATTGCCTAGCAATTCTGTCTTCGTCCAAAACCTATGGCGATTGTTTCTACTATGGGAAATGAATACGTGGCCAAAATTAGGTAAAAAAAAAAAGATACAAATCGAGAGCAGCTAGAGGCGAGAAAACACAGAAAGCTGTATAACTACTTTAAAAAGTTGACAAATTTCGGGTAACTGTGGTTCATTAGAAACACTATCTTGAGGACTACAACACCTGCTATCGGAAAATTGAAATAAATTCCTAGCGAATTCGAAAAACGAAGTCAAAGTCAAAATTTGAAACTTTGTATGTCGTGTACAACCTTGTAAAACTTTCACAGAGCAGTTCAAATCAAAGTAAACGACTCAAAAATAAACGCCCCAATGGTCATTCCACAATGTGTGCTAAATAAAATTACCGAAATTCGGCCAGTTCTCCCGCAAAGTTGAAACGAAAGGCGAATTCGTCGAATTCTTGTTAAGTAACCTTGGCACGAAAATTTGAATGAAAAATGCGCGGGAAAGCGGCCATGCGACGCGTGTGTTTCAGATTCATTTGTCTCTTGCGTAACTTGCCTTTGGCACGGCATGATCAGATTGAAGCCTGCGTGGTGCGGCCATTAGGAAACGTCGCCCCGTCGAAATTTGCATTGCGTGCGCTAATTTGTGATTCTTCGCCCTAGTGCCATCATCGTTGTGAGGATGCACGGCATGATCAGATTGAAGCCTGTGTCGTGTAGTAATTAGGAAACGTCGCCTCGTCGAAATTTGCATTGCGTGCGCTAATTTGGGATTCGTCGCCCACCTTGCCTTGAGAATATGTACAATACAATGGATTTTATAGTCATCCGAATGTTGTTTCAAATATGTTTCAATTATTCTAGTTCTATCAAGTGTGTTGATGTTGTACAATAATGGGTAAATATGTAAAGTCCATAAAAATAATATTGATCTGCGTATATTTAAAAAAAACTGCTTCTGTGCTAATAGGAAAGGTCCAAAACGAAGAAATCACGATAGTTTATAGTTAGATATTTCGTGCGCTTTTCTCAACATCTTATCTCAACCGACCATAGTACAGTGTCCGCCTCCTCATGTGCAAGAAAAATGTGAGGTCAGGGTACGGCTCCGGGCAGCAGTCGTAAAACTTGACCGATCGGGAGACGGTCGTCACTGGAAGACGTATGATTTCAGCAATCAAAATGAGATCATAGGTCCGTTTTCACGGAAACAAATTATTGCCATTTAGATTGTTTGAGACAACAGTTGTAAAGCATAGGCGCATAGCAACGCGATGGTGAGAAACATACACGGCAACGCCCACTCTCCGTTCGAAATGTACTCTGTGATGTCGAAGCCGCCCTCCTGCGGCTGCAGGTCCAGCTTGTTTCCGTCGTACGTCCAGGAACCGAACTAAAATTTAAGGATCAAATATACGGGGTGAAAATTATATTGTTGAGGAATATGCTGCATACGTGGAGCATACTTTTTTGTTTTACTTCGTGTTCAATTTTTCGAAGACTTTTCACACAGTACTCATATTTTTGAATGGCACCTCAACGTTTTCATTATTTTGAAAGGGGAAATCATCTGACTGCACACTCTATTATTGTCTCCGTTTCCTGGATTATCCAGTTGACTCGTGCCATTTTCTCAGCGATATTTCCGGGCAGCCCCGCTAATCTGGGAAATGAGCATCCGTGACTGCATTGTAGGATGGAGAGACCAGAGAATTTTTTCTCTCTATTATACATTTTTCTCGTAGTACGACGATCCAGATGAAATGGAAACATGAATACTGGTCATCACTCAAATTATCTCTGCGCAGCTCAAATGCGTTTCACCAGTCCATTTTAGCCATTATGATTTGTTCAGTTTCGATTCGCCTCGCATGTTTTCGATAAAAAATAACTATCTAACCTTGTAATGTTTTTTTTATTTAATTTGCTGAATGTTCCCAACCTTGAAGAAGCACTTCTGCTCATCAAACGGGAACCATTGGATGTCGATCTTGCACGAGATCTAAAATAAATTTGAAAATCAAGAAATATTGCAGCCCTGTCAAAATTTTAACAGGAACACGAAAATAATTTTATTTTCGAAATCTTACCCTATCCCTGTCGAAATTTCGACAGCGCAGCTATTTTTGCCGAAATTCCGGCGCGAAATTCAAATATTTAAATATGCGCACCTTGAAAATGCCGGGCGGGATCCAGTGCACGTCTCCCGTGTTCGACACGATCATGTTCGTCGGGTACGTCGAGTCGAAGTTGGAGTCGACGCTAAATTAGCATAAATTGCAGGAGCTCGTCTCTTCGTTTCACACAGTCTCTCGCAAGTCTGATTGGTGAGATAAATATCCCCCACCCCCAACTGATTATGCTCACCCAAGAATCGATTATGCTCACCCAACCTCCGTATCTATGCTCACACATTGTAACGGAATAAACAATGAATGAATATTTCGAGGTCTAGCTTGAAAAAACAACCGAATCACAAACTATTTTTTGTTGTATACTCCATTTCTACCGTAGCCCTACAGTACTGCATAACTCCCGCGGTCAGTCATCGTGCCAGAAACACAAATCATTGAGAGGTTTGAGATGGGAATCGAATGTGTTTCACGCTGTTCTCATATCTTGATCATATTCATCCGTTTCAATTTTCTTTTTTTCCTATGTACAAAAAATAAAAATTCACAGCCGATTCCTGTTTCCTAGATAAATGATACGAAAGTTTCAACCCAATGTGGAGGGTCAGAATAATAAATATGTAGCTTATTGTTTAATGTGAAATGTGTAATAAATACTGTAGCATGCATACATCAGCAGTCCTAGCCAACATGTCGCAAATCGGGACTAGAGTCTAGTCTCGAGTTGCCCCACCTGTTGTACAGCAGCACGTCGGGCTTCCATATTCGGCCGGCCGGAAATCGCACGTCCGAGATGTTACCGTACTCGGTGAGATCCCACACCAGCTTGTAGTCCGTCCACGTCTACAAATTTGAAATTTTGAATTCGCGCCATTACTTTTGTAAAAATTCCAATCCTGTCGAAATTTCGACAGCGGAGCTAATTATGCCGAAATTTCGGCGCGAAATTCAAATATCGTACGTAGTCCAGCCAGGCATTGACGTACACGATTTGGTTCTTCTCGTCCACGTCGATGATCTGTTGCAGCGACACCTGCAGCAGGGGCCGGGAATTAGGGTCAGGGCCGGATACCAGGAGCCGGCAATTCTCATACCTACAGTGTCGTGAAATGGCTAGGGCCGGAACCTAGAGAGACGGTAAATTTTCATCCCTTCAGGGCCGTGAAATGATCAGAGCCGGAGCCAGAGCCGGCAAATCCCACATCCGCCTTTTACCTTCAGCTTCACCACCACGGCATCGGAGTGATTTGCGACCGGCCGCTCGAGGTTATTGTAGTCGCGCATGAGGTCCTCGTACAGACGACGCTCGTGGAAGGAGCAGTGGGCTACTGGAAACATTTGAAATTTTGAATTTCGCGCCAGATTTTCTCAAAAAATTGCATTCTTGTTGAAATTTTGACAGCGGTGTTATTTTTTTTTTCCTGGTATCGGTTTCACTAGTTGATCATAGTCCAACATTTTTCATCGATTTCAATTCCGCTCTGTGACGCGTGTTACAAACAAATACTTTGTGATGCCAACACTAAGGCAGAGTTAATAGCCCATGTCAGAACATTTCTCACTACCACGCGCAAGTGATTTATCCCCCTCGGAAGTGTAGTATTCCGTCTTTTCTACCGATAGTTCCTGGTTCCTACGAGGTGTAAGAATCTATTTGCTGGCTCTGGGAAGACTCCGGCTCTCATGGATCAGAGAAATTTAAAGATCATGGACAATAGAGAGATCGACTGCATGGGAACCGTAGCAGCGCGAAGTGTACGCGTTTGCTTGATGGGAATCTAGGCGCGAAATCGGAAGATCAGGCTACGCAGGATGGAGGATGATCAAGAATCGGATGCTGTAGATCTTCATCAGTTTTTTTTGTCGTAGGTTGACGATATCAAATAGCAATACAAAAAGTGTTGAGGTTGCATTGAGATAAATTGGGGATGCACTCTGCACCATCAGAGCTACCAGCAATTTCGAAAACTTCACAATTTGTTGCGTATATTTTCAAGGTGACCATCGTATGTTCAGTTAGTCCCTCGACTATTTTTCGAATTCAAATCTGGATGAGTTTCACCAGGCGATCAAAGTTCAGCGAGTTTCATCAGTTTCAATTTCTCTTTGTCCCCTTGTCTTAAAAACACATAAAAAATACGATGTAAAATCAGCACTAAGGACTATACTATTTCTATGAGTGACATCAATCATTATTTCGAGGATTTTAGAACGTCTAAAATGCTCACCCTGCACCGCCATCATTGCCACCAGCAACGCCGCCCGCAACTAACTGCCTGATACAACCAAGACCGCTGATTCTCTCACAAGTCAGCCACAAAGTTACCCTGACGTTTCTGTTCCAACGAACGACAGAAATCGCTATCTCGGGATTTTTAGAACGTCAAAAATGCTCACCCTGCACCGCCATCATTGCCACCAGCAACGCCATCGCCGGTAGCGCCATCGAGCAACCGGGGAGATACATGCATGCCCGGGAAGTGGTGCCTATCTGGAATTCAGTCATCAAAGATATTCAAGAAAAAATAGTCTGGAAAAATAGGTTTCGCGACACAGTGAAGTACTGGAGCTACATTGAATGACGAATGTGTTCACGATATGCAATTTTTTTGAAGCAACGGGAAATTGTGACAACTTGAAATACGATAGCGCATAATGCAATACAACATAAAACGGATAGAATGCGACTCGGCACGTGTTCTGTTTTATGAATATGTGAATCAATGACATTTGTTACATCCGAAACAACTAAAAATCACATTGCTAAGGTCACTAAAACAACAGCAGAGAGCATTCCTCGCATTACTGGGGAGTGATTTGAGAACATGACAAGGCTTTTGACAAGAGCAAGGATGTGATTCTCTAAGTATCTCATACTCTTTAACCTTCTATGATCTTCATTCACCATACTCTCTCACTTTGACTGATTGGTCAGAGTATCTTGTATCATTGACAAGAGCAAGAGTTCAATGAGTCATCATAAATAATAGAGAACAAAAAGGAAATGAACACTTTAGTCAGATAGAGCAATTGAAATGAAGAGACTCTAGATGATAATATAATGAAGAGACTCGATAATATGAGTAACGCATGAAGTTGAGTGAGTCATCCAAAAATTGAGGAAAAAACTCTAGTCAGAAAGAGCGAGCGTGCGTTCGAAACAATTGATGGGTTCAAGTGATAAGTGGCCTCTCATGAGGGGAGAACGAAGTAAATGAAAGAGAGGCACACTTGGACTCTACGTCAAAATAAGAATCGTTCAACATCAACAACACGTCGTGAATCTATCCAACACAATAAATGCTCATAACAATGTGAACTGAAGTGGACTGTTGAACTGTCTTGAAAGTTCGCCCTAGAATTGCTAGCACTGAACCAAAATAACAAAAACTCCGAAAATCTATTCCAAGCCATTCATCGATCACCCCATCGTAACCCAATCTTCCTCTACGTAGGCAGAGGAAGTTCGGCCACTCGGCTGCATTTCGACCGAAATCCACGAATCCTTGGAGATTTGGTTAGTCGAAGGGCATAATCGCGTTAGTAGGCACTTCTAAACAAAGCCTTGGGTAACAACAGAGGTGGATTTGAGTGTATCTTCCGGTTTGCGATACAATTGTCACGTATTGACGAAAAATTGAGCACTCATTTTTTCAAGTCAGCAGCTAAAAAGTATAGATGATTGAGGATGAGGGACACTCCTCGCAGGCTGGCTGCTTGAGCATATTTAGTAAGTAATTAATCTAAATGGTCTGGTCCTTATTAACCAAACAACAATAACCATAAATAATGAGGAAGTCAAAAGTAATGAGGAAATACATTAACAACTGAAATTTTGAGGAAGATAAAGGAAGAGTGGATGAGAGGAGTGAGATGAGGGAGTAGGATGGAGGGGGACACTCCTCGCAGGCTGGCTGCTTGAGCATATTTATGTAATAATTGTAATAGTTACCAAACAACAATCACAACCAGAAATCGTTTGTAATGTAAGAAATCATGAGTTTGTAATAATGAGGAAACGCTTTAACAACTGAAATTTTGAGGAAGATAAAGGGATGAGAGTGAGATGAGGGAGGATGGAGGGGGACACTCCTCGCAGGCTGGCTTGAAATATTGGTGTGTCCCACTGGCGGAGAGAAAGAGACGCGGAAAGAAACAACTGTGACTGAGGGGAGAGTGATAAAGAAGTGGGAAGGAGGAGGAGGAGAAAGAAGCGTTCGCAACAGTGTTGGGAATCATCGAAGTATCAAAGACTAAATGGTAGGTCCCCCAAAGCATGTAGGGTTGACAAAAGCATGACAAACTGCCAAATTGTATCAAGTAATGAAGAGGGGAAGATGGAACGCGGCAAATATATCACTGCCTTGTTAAACTCGAGCTGAATGGTTTTCCATTCTGGCTCACATTTAGTTAGAGATCAGGCATGTTGATGGAGTCATTTTTCTCAGATTTAAGGGGGAGATAAAGAAGAGGAGTAGGAGGAAGAAGAAAAAGTGTTCGCAACTCAATGATCTCTGACCATGATCTCTGTCAAACATGGAAAGCGAATCCTGACACACTCTCACTCATCATGTAGTCCAGTTTAAAAACGGCACAATTAAATTGAAATTGGATGAGTAATTGTGAAGTGGCAAGATACGCGTTCTAAACAACAGTGATCGAAGAGTAAATTGTTGATGGCGCCAGAGCCGTCAAAGTTGTTGAAAACGCGACGCGATGAACTTTGAATCTATGGCTGACAATGAAGTGATATTTTCGACACGAACTTACGCACTTATTGAACTTATTATGTCTCGAAAAATAAAATGTACCCGGAGAAATTTGACAGGGAGGAAGCAACGTTTCAGAAAGAACAGACAAAAAGCAATCTCTATATTCGGGCGCGAAATGATTTATGGACCCGTGTCAAAGCTTATGACGTTTCCTCTATGTCGGATTCCAATACAAGACGCAGAAATGACTCGAGATATGGCAAAACAATAGAATGGCAATGGAATTTGGAGCAAGGTTAGTGATCGAATGTCTGACAGCGCTCTCCCACTCAGATCAAAGGGAGGAAATCCTCCATCTTCATCCACTGGAAAGAGCGCGAGGGAGACTGATGGGGTGCACGCCCTCTCAATCTTGAGAAACTGCAGAGGAAGGAAATAATAATAAAGAGCACGCTCGAGTTTTGGAAGCGCAAGGACTAGAGTTTCCTCAGAAATCTGGGCAAAATGATCAAATGATGAATGATTTTAGAAATTGAAGAGGAAGAGGAAATAATAATATGAAGGAGCACGCTCTTGCGCAAAGAATGGAGTTTAGGGAATGCAGGGTTGTGCGTATTTCAGCACTCATAATGATAGAAACAGGATTGATTTGCACCATGTTCAGGTCTTGTATTCAATATATTCTATTTTTTGGTGGAGATGGCCTCGATGAATCGCTCATGAATAACTCCCTGGTAGGTGTATTGCAGCTGAAACTCATTTCGAACGCTCGGGCAAGATTGATTGAGTGCGCGCCCTCTCACTCTCTCGAGATACGGCAAGGAGGAAATAATAATATGAAGTAATGCGCGCTCGAGCATTGGGCGCGCAGAGAAACAATGCAAACGGTCGAAATTGTTGATTATTCTTGCAAAATAATGACTTATTTTCGAAATGGCTGAGGAAATATTAATTGAACCAAATCATTCACATTCTGTATGCAGTTGCATCTACCACACGCCTCAGATTATCTGCGGTTATAATTTCGTTGTTATTTTAATACTTATTTCAAGGCCTTACTCTTACTCAACAATCGCTCAAAGGGCGAACCCAGAGAGGTATATTGCATCTGAAACTCATTTCGAACGCTCGGCTCGAAATTCAGATAGCTTTATCAAGGCTTGGAAATATCGGAAACGGACTCTGTCCACATTTATTTTTTTTACCATGAATATTTCAGCCACAAAATGCACATATTTCAAATGATTTCATTTTTGTTGTATTTTTCGACCGCGTGGCACAGGAATAACGCTCACTAACTGCTAACTGGGCTGAAATATTATATCTGAAACTCATTTCGAACGCGTTCGGCGTAATGGAAAAGGAGCGCGGGCGTCTATTCGATTTGCGAAAAATGCCTCCTCTTGGGCTTTTATCCTTCCCAATCATTCGCATTATTTTCCTACCCGCCCATTCTATTCCGGAGGTATCATCAATGGAAGTTTTTCTCACCGATCGGCCAAAGATCGGCATTCATTATACGAAAGAGCACGCTAATTGAGGAGAGTCATTCACGATAGATCAAATATGCCGACACGCGATCACGGTATCAATGTCAGCACACACAAGTGTGGGAAACGTTGGCGCGTCGAATTTTGCATTGCGTGCGCGCTTAGTACTCGTCGACCTCTTGCCTCTCGGTTAAAGAATATTTTCAGGAGGGAAAGGGAGAAGGATCAAATGTCTCTCGGAAACGGAAAACGTTCTTGCGTTGATCAAAACCATTTACGAAAAGCGATCTAATGATAGATCGTGTTACGGTAGTCGTCAACATACCAGTCTGCATACAATAGTAGAGTAGTATGCTCAATTGACAAGCCACCTGTTTGGTAAAAATTGGAATACTTAATGTTCTGAAAAATGCCTTGAACATTCATCTTATTCCACAAACCCATGTAAAATGTTAGAGGAGTGGGCAAAAAACAGTGGAGGCTGGAGTTACCGAACGAACATTAACGATCAAAACTGTCCACGAAAGCGATCTAATGACAGATCGAGTTACTGTAGTCGTCAACATTCCAGTCTGCATACAACAGTAGAGTAAGAGTATGCTCAGTAAACGACTCGGTCACGGATTGCTTAGGGGGTGGGTCAACAAGTTAAAATAATGATCACCGGAAAAATGTTTGGAGTGAACACATCATTCAACAGCCCCAGATCGTAAAAGAAAGAAGTGTATCCGGCGAATTTACAAATCGCTACGTACTTTAGATCGACAATGGCTCGGAGAAAATTTAAGACTGGGGGGGGGATGAATGGCCAAAATCGTCTCTCCGAGTGTTTCCTAATCCATGAGAAAGCTATTCTCCAGGAGGAGGAAGTAGAGGAAAGCGCATCCCCAAATATCACGGACCCCTCCTTCGGCTTTCTTGGCCAAGTGCGGAGTGGGCGGAAAGGATTTTAGGAAGACTTGATATAGGGGCAATGTAACGATGACTGAAATGGCTAAGATTCTGAGCACTGAAAGAAGGTATTCTCCAGGAGGAGGAAGTAGAGGAAAGCGCATCCTCCTAGAGCTTGAAATATGGCCCACTGTCTCTTCATTTGATAGAATCTTTCGCCGTTCTGACCTACTACGGTGTGTCTTAGCGCATCTCCAAATATCACGGAGCTCCTTCGGCTTTCTTGGCCAAGTGCGGAGTGGGCGGAATGAAGAGTCTTCGCTCCATGTGCTCTCTCATTTCATAGAGAACAAGAAGCTACGTGAAATGAAGAGATGTTGATACGTATTCTATTGAACTCTAGTGAAGTCGTTCTCATTTTTGGAAGATTATAGGGGGGGGATGAGACGATTGGTCGGATTTGAGAGAATGTAGCATCTTATAGTCAAGAAGTTGGCAAAATCAAACAATGAAACTATAGGGAAGGATGTGAGATTGAGCTTCATTGCGCATACGGGACGAAATGTGAAGTAAAGATACAAGGAATGGAAGAAGGATTAGAAATGGGGAAGAACTATGTTCAACGATTGTTTCAACAGTGAAAAAGCGAGAAGAATGGGCGGGTTTACTGCTTTATGGACTCTTAATCGCGGCAATAATCTGACTCTTTGAATGTTTGAATTCTCTCGAATGATTCGCTGAATCTCTTCTGATTCCATGCTCTCTCGCAGCCGTATCATCGACAAAAGAGTGTGAAACATCGAGAGGGTCAAGGAACTGAATCTAAGCGAAAGAAACAATAACGCACAACAATAAGTGCGGATCGACAGTAATTGAAAGAATTTGCCTAAACTTCATCAGATTCCCGTGATAAATGTGATTGAGACCGGTAGGATAGCACCTACACTTTAGTTTCCAGGGAAGCGAGAGAGCACACAAATCGAGTAGAGCAGGAAGGACGAAAGACCAACAGCTATAGTGGATAAGTGAAAAAGATTCCGTAGATGCTGGATTTGCCAAGCCTCTAGTGATAGACACTGACGAAGAATAGAATAGTACTGAGAACGTGCTGCCAAATCACTACACTATTGTCGATCATAGAGAGCGAGAGAGCACGCAAATCAAGGAGAGTGCAAGCAACGCGGAAGCATCGAAAGAGCAACAATGCTAGAGTGGTTTAGAGAGGACAAGCTATTACAACGGAGAGCTGCAAATGAGTCCTAGGACATGTCATGTAGATATGCGGCACGTATTCACTTACCACCAAACCACTTATTTGTTATCGTTATGGATCATCTACAGATGATTGGATCCTAAGAGCACTGTTTAATTTCAACGAGAAAAGGAGCCTCGGACGCTGCATGTATAATCCGCACGCATGTATTTCAGTCATGGATGTCAATGTTAAACTCAATTACGAAAGTAGCGCTATAAAAAAATAAGGATTCATTTATTATTAAACGAGACCACACTCCGAAATTATCAAAGCCACTCGTTGTTGAGCTAAGCATTCGCGCTGAAACATATCCGAGAGGGCGGTCGGAATGATGAATCAAATATCTGATGCTGATAGAAACACACGTGACAATGCACAGTCAGAGGACCGACGACTCCAACTAGGCAGAGCCCGCAGAACATGCACCCTTCAAGTGAGGATGATGCCAAATTCGATTATTATTTTCCAACCAAACCGACTAGATACCAATGCCGATCGTCGCTGCTCTAAGAATTATCCGTGAAAGGAGAAGTGTCGGGAACAAAAAAAGGAGCAAATGAAATCGAGTCCGCGACGGATCAAAGCGGTACCTTATTTTTAAGAGACGTTCAACATACTAATTAGTGCACAACTGAACAGAAGCGTCATGAGCGAGAAACAAACATGTCGGGTCAACAAAGAGCTAGGGAAAGATGGGGTTTTAGAAAATATTGCTTGGAACGTGGGTCCGAAATATAGCAACTTTACGTCAATGATCGCGCTACGAATAATCAAGCAACTCCTCGCCAGAGGTATCGAGAGAGGTAGAAAGACACAGAGGCCAAGAGACATCTCTCTAGTCTACGGACTCTCTACCTCTTTCTGGTTGATCTCTCTCCCTATCTCCTGATATCTCCTCACTCTGACCGGTGAGAGAGCGCGGGACGTGGTCGCGCTCTCTCACTTTTCCATGCTCTCTCGCCTGCTAGAGATGACGAGAGAGCATGGAAATTGGAGATAGTTAGACGCGAGAGGCCGTCTGGATGCGGAGAAGAAACGCCCGAGCGATACACCCTCTCAGATTACCGATGTGAGGTTCGGCCGAGGGAGAGTTGGGGAGGGGCTAAGCTCTCTCGATCCAGCATGATCTCTCTCTATCTCTAACTGGCGAGGGATCATGGAGAATGGAGAGAGCGCAGAGAAAGAGAGGAGAGAGACACGGCTAGAGAGCAAGAGCAAGTTCAGCAACTGCAGCGTGCTTCCGCATTCTGACAAGAGCGAGAATTAGCAAATAGCAGAATTAGGTAATCACACGCGACGCACCACCGGATCTGGTTACACCACCACTGCTGAATATGGGAGATGCTGCTGCTGATGTGTGATCGCCAGGAATAAGATCATGTGAACAAGTTGCACGTGGATTCTGGGTGATTGGTCCTAGGTAGTGCACACAATTACGCTTTTAGAGGACTGACAGCCCGGAAGAATTAACATATCATAGTGACCAGTCACAAGTTCGTAGTTCCGCAATGTCTCTGGTATCAAAACAGACATGGCATGCAAATTATGCCCGAATAACTAACGCGTTATTGATAATTATTTGAAGGAAATCTTGCCCAACAATCGCTCATGAACTGAGCATTGAGAGGTGTATTGCACCTGAAACTCATTTCGATCGCTCGGAAAAAAGATGGGAAACCTAAGTTTCGAACATAATTCGGTAGGTACTCCCAAGAGCGCCCTTCATGCGAAATGTAAGAACAAACTTTGACTGCACTTCATTAGAAATGCAAGCGAAACTCGCAACATTAGGACTTGAAGTTCCTTAGTGGAACCACCGAACCTCCCTACGACTATCAAGAAGCAAAGAATACCCAAGCTAGTGAGGAATGTTGCCTTGAGAATAGAAAGAGTGACTGATTGAACTTCTTCCTAACTTCTTCAACGAAAAATTGATCGATGTACACTGGTGACGGATACTTCAACCTCAAATTGAACCGGTCGGTCCAATTCGCCCGTTCAGGCACCTCCCTCAAGGGAACGATTTCTAGCTAGATAGCATGCTAAATGAAGAGACGATCGCCCTCGAATAGGAATTGCCTCCTCCCCTAGCACACTATCTCACTAGTCTGAGACCTACACTCTGGGGAGCGTTACGGGGTGTCCGTGGTTGATAGAGTAGGTATCTCCCCATCTTACCCCTCTCCGTACGCGCGCGCAAGTAATGGATTCCACCCCATTCAATTACGGAACGGGAAGAGGGGAAGAGGGGCTCAGATAATGGATAGGGTGGTGGTGGGCGAATGGGGTTGTGTGAGTATTACTCACTGAGTTAGGGGTGTACGGAGGTGGGATTGGTTGTTTGGAAGAACGGGAGAAGAAGAAGCGAAAAGTCTGATATTCCACGGTAATGAGAATACTGTGAAACATATCGGAATAAGATGAGAGATGTGGACTCAGACAATGATAGATGATGGATAGGGTGGTGGTGGGCGAATGGGCTTGTGTGAGTAAGGGGTGTACGGAGGTGGATTTGGTTGTTGGGAAGCCAGACCGATGAAGATCGAAAAGTCTGATATTCCACGGTAATGAGAATACTGTGAAACATATCCGAATGAAAAGGGAAGATGGGCTCAGATGATAGAGTACGGAGCTGGAATTGGGGTTGATCGGAAGAAAAGAAGAAAGACCATTGAAAAATTGGGTAATATATACTCCAATGAGGACGCTCTAAAACATAACGGGATAAGAAAGAGAAGCGGACTCTGATAATTGATAGTGTGGGGTGGTAGATAGTGACTTGGGTGTACGAGCATCGAAGTAGTACAAAGAGGCTGCTGATTTGTTTATGAGAAATCCAAAACCTAAGAAGTATCGAAAGATTGGGGCATGCACGGGAATAAACATGTTGTGAAGCACAACCGAATGCGTGCAGACAAAATAGTAAAACAAAGCAAGCGTAAAATAGGGCAAAGATTATCTTCTTATCTACCTGCTAACTTCTGGGATTACCGTTTAATTGAAGGCAATGCATAACGGGACATACTTTATGCACCAAGACTCAGGCGTATTGACAAACTCAACTGAATCTGCAGACAAAGTAGTGAAAAGTAGCGAAAGAAGGGCAAAGGGGATCCTTAATGATGATTATCCAGGACGAATTGTTCTACCTGATTTTTCTATGGATGAGGAGATTTGTGTAGAATAGTGACAAACACTAATGAAGCGTGCAGAAAACATAGTAAATCCATGCAAGCGAAAAAATAGGGCCAAGAAGGGCGGGAGTGACTTCGCCCTCCAGATTCTTAAATTATTCTAGCAATGCCCCGCTCATAAGAGTTATGGATGAAAATACCCAAATGTCACGTAACGAGAAGAAAGCTTATTGACAAACTTAACTGAATCTGCAGACATAGTAGTGAAAAGTAGCGAAAAATAGGGCGAAAAGAGGAGCCGAAGTGATGAGTCTCAAGGACTTTCTCCTCTGGATTTCGCCCCCCCCCCCCCCCCCCCCCCCCCCCCCCCAATCACCCCACCCTCGATGGCCTGTCTCTCTCATTTCGCAATGCTCTCTCGTTTCTCTGACTGACGAGAGTTCAGGCAAAATGCGGAGACATTATTCACTCTTAGCCTCGCAATTTTGGAGGGGGCGAGAGGAGTTAAAGACTGAGATTAACGGGAAGCTCCCCCTGAAGGGTATAGATACTTGAGTTGCGGAAAGATCCTCCGTTTGAGCAGCTTCTGCGTTTTCTGGGAGAGTCTAGCAGCGAGGTTGGGCCAGAGATTGATAATGCGTTGGTTCCAAGGAGTTCAACGAAACATGATGTGTCATGATCAAAAAAGAAGGAGAATCATTGGTTGATGTTTTGCGAGAAACACGGGATTTGAGGGGCCACGAAATGTGAGGTGAAATGATCCGGGAGCGCGTGTCACGAAATCTGACAAGGTAGACAAGCGGGAGAGTGTAAGAGAGCAGAGTGGACCGAGATCATCATCAGATCATCAGAGGCGCTTACGTTTTACTGATATTGAGACTCTAATGGAAGGGGCTTTCATGAAGAACCTCTGAACTACGATTTGAGTTCTCTTGTTGGAATTGATTCCGGAATTCCAATAAGTGGAACAAAGGGATTTGACTGATCTGGTTGCGAGAGAGTGTGGTGAATGATGAGGTAATGGAACTCTATTGGAATTCCATTGGAATTCAATTCCATTAAGAGAACCCTGTTCAGCAAGTCACGACCATGATGCGCTATTGCAAAAAAGAAGTTTGCACAGCCGCCAGTGAACGATCTCGCTACATGGCGAAAGGTTGGTGTTTCATCGACTAGAGCAAGCAGAGCGACCAGCTATACGAACAACAGAATTCGAATAAATTGCTAATATCTCGATGTTATTGACCGCGCTAATCGCATTGTCTATTCTGTTGAAAGTGGAAAGTACGTGCTAATAACGGGAATGAAAGCGAGCCAGGAAGAACAGGAAAGCAGTCCCCAAAACACCCTTTTCCTTCACTTCGACCGGACACGATGAATGGACGGTCTCGACTGTTTTCGCATGTCGCTTATTGGGGCTTGCGAAATTCGAGTCGCCGCTGGCAGGACTCTCTCTCTAGTGTGGGTTAATGAATAAACGGCATTTCGTATTCTTTCGCTAGCCAAGTCAGATAGTTTGCGCTACTCTCTACGAGAAGCACAGGAGCATCATTATTTTTTAAAATTTTTTATTTTTATTTATTTTTATTTTTTAAGAGAACGGATCTGAGAAAATTCACCCTTTTGGCCGAATTCCGGACATTCCCCTAGGACTTCGATTCAGACCTCCATACTCACAGGGCCTGAGGGCCCTCTAACCTTGTTTACAAAAATGATGACGTAATCGTGCGCGTTGCGGAATGCGGCGCGCCAGGTGCGTACATGTGGAAAAGTGATGAAAATTCATAATTTCTCAACGGAATAAGATAGAACCAAAATTCCTTTTGCAATGTGTTAGGCATGCCCT
>LS488148.1:188202-243855 GCA_900490705.1 Pristionchus arcanus | reverse complement strand
GAATCCTCGTGACATGCCGGTCCGATCTATCCTACTCTCCACTTGCGCACTGTTGTTTGCGGAAAGTTCCATTTTACAAGATAATTAATAAAAATAATGAAAAATGAAAGCCATACTCACGTAAATTTGGCTTGATCGGGAACCGAAATAAAGGCAAAAACTCGATTTCGACGCGACGTCGTCTGGAGTCAACGACGCATCCATGGGCAAAATGAATGTGCCCATCGTCATCAGCACCCTCAAGAACCCCGAAACGCAAATTTTCAGAGGGTTGATATTTTTGAGCTGTGCCAAACTCAATCGGATTTGACCGATTCTTACGCAAACGGCCTCATATCGATCTGTTTATCCTCCAATTCATGGATCCCTATGGCTACCTCTCACTTCTTTCTTTATAACATTGTTGATTTCGAATTTCAGCCGTTCTCCTGCATTCGACATCACCTAGAGATCTCGAAATATCTTTCAAATATTTTCACTGCTTCTTTGCAGCCTTCTTCTCGTGTATTCACATCACTCTGGGAGATCGGTATCTCAAAATCTCCCAAAATATCGCCAGTTGACGTGCCTTACGCTGCGCGTTTCTGATACTCTCTCCATTTCGCACACTATCTCGGTCTCTGAAACTGGCAAGAAGACGAAATGTGGACCATTTTCAGGTGCGCGTGGGATCGAAATCATGCTGGAGGAGACAGGTGCAGCCCCGAATTAGCTTGATATTTAGTGCCTTTTGGAGAAATATTCGGCTATCTGACTGATACTGCTCTCTTATCACCCTTACAATTTAGAGATCATTTTTCTTGCAGAGCGTTTTAGTATTGCTGGTCGTTTAGACAGGTGATTTTTGTGCTGAGTGTTGTGCTAGTAGTATTCAACTCAAATTATGCAGCACATCATACGATGTGATCTGATTAGTAGCGTCACGATTCGTAATACTGCGCTCGGTAAACGAGTTGAGCTACGAGATTGGGCAGGTGCTTTTACGGGTGAAAATGTGAAGTATTCAGTACGAGTTGTGCTGTATTGCACAGATTTGTTGGGTTGACATCACAGGCATGACGTGGCTTTTTTTATTTGTGCTTTAGAAAAAAAAATCGCCTCTTTTAACAAGCTCTCTAACCGGTGAGATAGTCAAAAGATTTAATCGAAAAATAAAAATTTAAAATCGAAAAAAATAAATTTAAAATCGAAGAGCGGTCCGTATCGAATTGTCGTCATTGCAGATTTTATTATTTTTCGTGATGAGAATTAAAGTATGAATAACCTTGGGTAGGCCCGAGAAGTGTAATTCCCATCTCGTTACGTCAGATTCGTATCAATAGATCAGATAAATGTTCAGGGCAGGTGTTTGTTCAATGTGAGATTTGCACTTCGCTGTACTATTGGCCGAGTGCACGCTATTTTTAGTCCTTGAATAATCTTGCAATCTTTCAAAAGATTTGTCCTTGAAAAAATCAACCTTAGTATACGAGAAACCTTAGAAACATGGATATTCACTTATGCAATTATCATATATCACTATCCCGAATAGTTCGATAGATCAACTGTACTAATTCGGATCAGGCAGGTGATCAAGCCAAAGCGACGTATTTCTATCGGATCTCGTTGCGCACTATTGGAAATTGGTCTGTAAGTGCATTCATTGAAAAAAAAGCCGCATACAGTAACAAATTGATTTCATACTCGACCTCATTGATAGAACTTTGACTTCATCTTCGTTATTATTGCTATCCCGGCTATTCCGTAAGATTAATTGAAACATTACGCAACGCAGGTGTTTGTTCACATTCAGTTCGAGATCTTTCCATTGGATCTCTATCGTTGAGTTATTCTCCGGTAGCCCGTGAGCGTTAGCCCAATACTTAGAAACGTTGTCTTTGCAAAAACAAACGCAATTTCATGTTTTATTATTCAATCAGATATTCGCGCTAGGCCCTTTTTGCTTCCTTTTGAAACGTGCAAGGACAATTAGACAAGAGCCGTCAGGCCATCCTGTTTCTTCATGAATCGTGGTTTCTCTCATCCTCAGAGCACGAATCCTCTCTCTTCATTTTAAACGCTCTCTTATTGATCATAGAACATCATACTCTCCTCCTACGTGCACGCATAATTAGTTCCCTCATCTTTAATTTGAGATTTCCTGTCACATAGGATGCCCTGATAGGAAGCCTTGAAATAATTATGACACTGGTCCCTTTCTTTTTGCCAACCCCGCATATTGTGCTGCCTACGCAGTTGTTTCGCTGTTGCCTGGGGCTGACTTGGAGTTGAATTCGCAGCACATTATCCAGTCTGTCAACATTAGAGAGCAGGCGCGATGAAGAGACCGATTCGCCATTCTGACTGTAGACATCCTTCAAATCGCCTGTTTACCGTTCAACGAGGCCAAAATGAAGCGCGATTTCCGACACATTCTGAAACTGTCGTTGAAATTTTCTAGTCTGCGCATCAATTTTGGTTCAAAGCAACAACACATTTGCATTCAGGCCAAAACGCGACGCAATTTCCGACACGTTTCGAAAATTTTGTAGTTACAACATCATTTTCGGTTCAAAGTAACAACAAATCGTGCTTGATTCGCATGTTTTCCGTGCAAAGACAAATCAATTTCGCAATTATTCAAAAGCAATTATGCGAAACGCAATTTCCGATGTTGTTGCAGTCTCGACGATGAATACCTCTCCTCATTCGGCATGCTATCTCACTGGTTAGAGTAACGAGAGATAATGCGGTCTGAAGAGACGGGTTCTTCATCCTGACAGCAATAGTTGCGAGGGATGATGCGGCAGCTCACCCCTTCCGGACTTTGTTTGGCGCTGAAATTGCAGTGAATTTCCCTGCACGAATCTTCCCTTTTGTGCGTAGTTTGGTCTATTTTATCTACGAATTTTCTCGTTTAAAAAATCGCATAATCGATAGATATGCGTAGTCAAATGTCAAATCTGCACCTTTATGAATCTTATTGTGACAACAGCGTAACATCTCGTGATTGTACTTTCCAGTTGTTGTCTTGAATTAAGTGACAAGGAAATCCGCATCTTCCGGTATATATTATCTTCCCTTTCCCACGTCACAACACCTTCACATCCATTTACCCATCTATTTTTTCATCTCTTCATTTACCTTTATCTCTCATCAGACAGATAGAACAAGTGAATATTGCACAATGAGAGAGACACAGCATCCATCCATTTTCTAACTGTTGTCACCTTACTCCACATCTCATTTTAATTTAGAGATTATTGTTCAAAAGCAGTTTGAGTTCGCGCAAAATTTCAAGATATTTTAGAGCGCAGTTTCTGAAACAAAACAATGAGAAACGACAAAATCCTTTATTGCGTTGAATTTACAAAATTTTTTAAAATGTAATTCTTGACCAGGAAATCTTAGATATTACCGTCCCCCACGTCACAACACCTTCCCCTCCATTTCCTTGGCGATTTGTTGTTTCTCCACTCCATTTTAATTGGAGATTACGGTTGAACAGCAGTCTTTTTGCAACGGGGTAAGCATGGGGATTCATTTCACAATTTCCATTTCCTCACACACTCAATCAACGGTTAGAGCATATTAGAGAGCTTGGGAATGGCGGAGAGGTCTTACCAAACCAGGAATAAGAGAGCGAATAGGAATCAGTTCCCCCCATTGAGATGCGGCACAACAAACGGGAAAAGAGAGATGCAATCGAGAAAGGAGTCCATTGATCAGAAACCATTGTTGGCAAATTGGATGCATATTCAGGATGTTACAGACGGATCCAAATTAATAGCAATAACATCCATTCTAATGAATTACTTACACTGAAGTATCAACAGTAGAATCTTCTCGGCATATTTTGGCCATTGTCTAGTCAGTCGCAATGTGACGTCTGAATATGGCTAGAGAGCACGCGGAATAATGACCCCCGCTATTTCCTTTATTGTGCAGCGGTTCTCTGCCATGTGAGACGGGCCTATTTCCCATTATTGCTTTATTCACGGAATTTTCGACGGCGATCTTTGGAATTTCGCAATTTTTGGAATAGATCTCTTTTCTCTCATTTCGTCCGTTCATTTATCGACTGAAGAAAGCGCTGATAACGATCATATCATCCTCCGATCATAATTTTTCCATCCCCTGAAAACAAAGACGTTCCTCTGGTTTTCGAATTTTAATTTGCACTGATACCAAATCATCGGTTGACATAGCTTCAATTTGGCTCGGGATTCGCAATATTATCACATCCTAAAATTTCACACGGTCCCTCAGTTTCCGACTGTTTATCCAGCCGCCGACACCATTTTGTTTTGTATGCAACTCGGCTCTGATACTCGGGAAATGGTAGTTTTTCTGCTTCATTTACAGCTCTTGAAGCGCTGAAATTGACGTGAGACTATTTCTGTATTGTATTTTCTCGATTTTTCCTTGAATTTTCCCGGAATTCCGGGGCTCTCACGCCTACCCTCTAGGATTCCTTAGGAATTGGGGCAAACGGCTTCTGAATACTTAGCTGACCGCAATGAACTCCCGGACAGGGCTGTCAAGAGAATAAAGCGTATTCGAGAGATCATGAGAACTTTTTGGCCAAGTGTGTGGGCGAAAAACACTCAATTATTCAAGCGATGATTGAATAATTGAGTGTTTTTTCTCCATTCTCCATTCTCCATTCTCCATTCTCCATTCTCCATTCTCCATTCTCCATTCTCCATTCTCCATTCTCCATTCTCCATTCTCCATTCTGCATAGTACATGAAGTTCCTCTATCATGACTTTTTCGGGCCATTTCGGACCATGCAGACCATGATCATTCTCCATTCTTGCGCTCACGACGTGCGGTCGACTCTCACCCCCGCTCTCTTCCATCTCCAGTTTGGAGAATCCTCGTCCGTCAGCTTGGGCAACCGGACGAGTATCGCCCATTTGGATCATCAAGAGGAGGACCCAGGACGGATTCTCATCGGCTCAAGTGATCTACGGTCAAGAAAGGCCCCACTCAAGAAGACTGCTTCGTGAGTTTACTCTTAACCACGCAAGTCAGGACTTCGGCGGCTGGATGGACTACTTCGATACTCAAGAGCCATCGACTAAACGCGACGGACCATCGACAACTAAAAGCTAAGAAGAAACCATCCCTTGACCCATTGTCACAGAGTGCGAAGAACCCGATCCCCTTCATAATGATGCTTCCCCCTGCAGGCACTATGCCTTGAATCAGGATAAATGTATGTATGTATGTATTCAAGCGACCTTGCTGGGTGCAGTGGGAACTCGGCAGAAAACAAAGGAAAGCTCTGTGGGCCACGCATGATTTTCTATTTGCGCTTGCGCTCATTTTCTCATTCGCCTTTATAGACGGCGCCAAAGAACGAAAAATAGAGCGCGTGCTGAGCCTTTTTCCTGAATTTACGTTTTGCTTCCCCTCAATTGTTTTAAAAACTGTGCCGCAGCACTCCTACAGTGCTTGTCAAAGTTAGTGATCGCGATGTTACCGTATCCAAGATTTCCCAGTTCTTTCATCGGTCATCGTGAAGAATGTCGAACTTGAGACCCTGAAAATCTCCCGAATGCATCGCCGTTCTTTTGTCCCTTCGCTTCTGACGATGTGTGATGCCTATGCATACTCGAGCATTTGATTACGGAACTGTGAGCTGTTTTTCCTCCCAGTTTTCCCCGCTTTTCTTAGCTTTGCACACCACACAGTTATTTTCTTGGTGGTGGTGACTGCCCATTCAAGACTCTGCTCAAGTGAATCAGTGTTGTTTGCCTTTTCTGCTTCTACTGGACGCTGGTGCTCAGAAATCGTTGAGCATTGAGGACCGTCGGTGTTTCCTCGGCCTCGTGCCTCTCTGAATTCATTCATGTTATCTTACCATTCTGGAATATTAGGCACTGCATCAACTCATGAGGTCACTTTTATAGGAGCTGGAGACCCCGTTTCTAATTTTGAATATGACATATTTGAGCGATAAATGATAGCCCTCCAAAATTTTTCTTTCAAGGACGCCTTCCTTGACGCCGTTCTTTTTTTCGCAAGATAAATGGTCCTGTGGTGCGGCGCTTCAACTGAAACACAAATTCCGAGACGGGTCTTTTTTTCGTATTTTTTTGAAGAACGCCTTGCGCGCAGCGCTAACGCATCGTAGATTGATCTAATTCCGATTTGCTTATTTTTCCTCTAAGCATCTTCCTGCAAAAATTGTCGCTTTACACACAGAGCTTGCTATTATTTTGCTTGCTCGTCGGTCGCTCAATTCAGCATTGTCCGCTGCAATGTTGTCGCGTTTTTCCATTACATTTCCTGGCTGTTAGATACAGCGAGCATTGTTTTACAAGTGTCTCCTGCTCCCCCATAGAAATACAATTGATGCATTATTCATTAGGATTACCTACACTTCTATGCCATCTCTACTTCCTTGAATAATACAGGATCTTTATTTTTACTCACTTTCACGCATCCTGGATTGAGTGAGCGAATAAGAGTCGACCCTGTTCGACCCTTTTTTCTGCTACAATGTGTAATATCGGAGCCTGTTCGCCATCTTTTCAACATAGTGCATGTTGCGAGTATCACCCCCTCCTTCCTTCTCTATTGGGGTCAGGGCGCAGCGCGTGCATACTTTGATCTCTTCCTCTTTCTCACGCATCACTGAAGTCGCACCAAAAAGTCCCGAATATTTGCTCTTCCTCGCTCATTTCTTGATGACCTCACACTTAGACGTACAGACGTCATTTCAAGATTCTTGGGTGCATTAAATTTGCATTTGTTTGCACTTATAGCAGCTTTCGGTGTCTATCAGAATCTTTGACCTATCTTTTTCCGATTAATCGTTGCATTTTGCATTGTCTGCCCTCATGCCAGTACAAGATCACGAAATCACGCGTATTTTAGCCATTGGCAGGTGAAACCACGAATTGACTTGCACTTTTGAGTCTATATATTTGTGTCAGAAATACTAATTTATGGATCAAAAGATCATTTCCTTCACACTATCTTCCCCTCTATCAATCAGATAACAAGGAAGTATTCGATTTACTGTGCAATTCGAAGAGGTGATAATGAAAACAGCTCATCACTCATCACCTCCTGTGTGAAAATTCCTCGTTTTCCTCAATTTTAGTCGGTCAGAGAGACGAGAGAGCATGGAAAAGTGAGAGAGTCAGCCCAGTCATCACTCATCACCTCCAGTCTGCGAGGAATTGTGTAAATATTTTCGCAATGAGTGAACAGCTGAATCAATTTACTTTGAATTTGCACCCCCTGGTTGCAAAATCAGCACAATTGTCTGAATCTCTGACTTCGAAAGGCTCTTTCGCTATGCCTAACTGGCAAAGAGAAAAATGAAGAGAAGACAACGTTGCTCATGGTTTCAAAATCCGCTTTACATCGCCGAATTTGCCCCTGTTCTATCCCATTGAGCCTGTCACGCGCATAGAACGGTTCATTTAGAAAAAATAATTTGAAATGGGTTTTTGTGTTTCTTCGGATCAAAAAATTGCCCGATTTTCAAATACCTCACATTGTTTTCTGTTCTGAACTCGTTTCGTAGACGCATTACAAAGCGCATCTGTTTGTAGAAGGATTCAAAACTCCGCCATAGACACGGATCAAATTACTCGACTCCCCGCGTCTGTTCACTGGTTTGAAACAACAACAACCTGGCTAGAAGTTAAAGAAGGTGTCCCACGAATATCTGGCTAATGTAACTGAGTTCTCGATGTGAGGTGGTGGGTCGCTGTTACCCGATAACACTTTCGAAACACCCATGTTTTCAATTTTCGTTTTAACCGAGATACAAGCAGTTGGCTGCTTTCCAAGTGAGCCTGAAATGCAGGCAACTCTGCTTTTTATACTAACTAACCGATGAGACAAAGCGAGAGAGCAAGGCAAATGAAGAGAGCGACAACATTGCTGAACAATCTCGATAGAAATTGACCACTGCGCTCATTTGTCGCCCCATTGACGCATATTTTTCCTGGAATTACTGTGTTGATTAATGCGCGACGTAAATTGTGGCAGATGTAATAGCGAACGGCTCGTTGATATATATTGTCAGTAAATATTTTTTTTATATATTTCGTTATCGATCATTCGATCTTCCTATTCCCTGTATCGCCTTCCCTCAACCATGATAATTCATTATTCACAATTTATAAGTGGAGGTGATGGAACTGTCAGTCGACTGTTACTCTTCGAACGGTTGTTATGTTTTTTTCTCTCGCGAACGTTTCCATTTTAACCGCTGTCATTGATTCATTTGGAACCCCAGTTCTTTGCAATTTCCCCCATCTCTGACTTTCCTGTTCCTTTCTGTTTGGTGAACCGTGCGAAACGTAGTGCCCATGGTTGGAAGGGATCGTATTCGAGGAGATATACCAACGAACCCACCTCATTCCGCGTCGTCGGTTCACATTTCGGTCTCTCGTTCAGAATCGTACTTTTTTCTACAACCCTCCCGACCGTCTCCAATTTCCATGTTGTCTGGCGGTGTAGACGCGTTCGCTCACCGGGAAAAGATCGTATCCGACTCTCTCACCGAACTCTTTAGTTCCACGCCGGTTCACATTTCGGTCGGCTCATGATGCCATGTTCATTCTCTCTCAAAAATCGAGTTTGCAGTCTGAAAATACTAAAAATATGACCAAACTGCATGATGAAAACACTTCCAGTTGACAAAAGTTGTGTATTCTCATCTTCAGAACTTTGACCATTGTCTGTCGAGCAATTTTGATTGATGGAACGTCAGCGATCGTGGTTGTATAACTGTCGAAAGACAGGGCACGATGAAGAGACGAGAACTTTGGTGGCGAGAGAGCACGCGAAATGGAGAGAGCGCACTGTTTTTCTCTTCCTTTCCACGTTTCACTCTTGTTTTTGCGACAAGATCGCATCCGCATTCGTCATTTCATTTCACACTTGTAACAAGGACGGAAGGAAAATTGCGCGTGTGTCACTTCCAGTTCTTTTGTTTTCTAGCTCCCCGCGAGTTCAAAACAACGCACTTTGTTGGTGTTTCGCATGCACTCTCGTCACTCGCACCGGTTCAGAATAAAGAGATTATTCATCCTGACAGCTCTAGAAGGAAGGAAAAATAATTATGTCACTTCCACTTCCCTTGTTTTCCTACTAGGTCTCCGAGAGTCCAAACCGCGCACTTTGCTATGTTTTCACAGTCAATCTGGTGGGCGCATTCTAAAATAGCCTATTTTGGCATTTATTTGGGAATCAAAAGGCCCGCCTTCCATCCAAAATTCGGATTGTATCTAGTATGGTAGATCACTTCCTTCTTGTTTACGCTAACGCCTCTCACAATTTTTGTAGCAGTCAGTCGGCTAGGTTCTCGATTCGCGAGATTTTTCTGCTTGTCATTTCCGAGTTGGCTCAAGTTTCATGTTCATTAATGTCATTTTCGTGTGGATGCATCATGAGTTGTATCTTTCAAGTTCCTCTCTTAAGTAAGTGCATATAATTCGTGAGTCATGCAGTGTGAGAGTCTATTCCGCCTATTATGAATCATTCCCCTGACTCAAAAGTATTTTCGTTTATTTTCGCTCATCATTAGTGAAATAATGAGCGATTGTCCTCATTTTCACATTTTAACCTCATCTAGACAAAGATCCACCCTTGCGTGCCGCTTTTTTCGACTCTCAAACCCAATTCCGCCGCATTTGCTAATATTTTCTGCTCCTTTTTTGTTTCCTTTTCCCTCAACTTCCTTGAAGAATTGACAAACAACAGACTGTGCTTCTGTTTATGTTCGGCAATTTGTAGTTTTGTCTTCTCGGAATAACTTGCAAACTCTCTAACGATCCTTGTTCCAATTTGTCTGACAGCAACAGCCGGTGACATCTCTCTGACAGCCTTCGGATGCTACTTCTGGGTTCACAGAGATCTAAATGCAGTTTACTTCCTTTCTAGTTTGATTATGAATGAACTAGGACCAGTATAGCAACAAAATGGCCTGAACCAAGAAAGTTTTGCCATACTACTTAGGCGGTTCACAGAGACCCATTTGTTGCTCCAACTTCCTTTTAGTTTGCAGTTCCTTTTTTTAAGGGAATCCCTGGTTTTCGGTCGCTAACGTGCCTTTTCTCACTGCATACGAACAAAGAACCACGTTGTTCGCATCATATGCAAGTCTTCCAAGGAAGTTATAACTTGGAAGTATTATTGGAGTCACGAGTGTAGTAATATTGCGGCTCCAATCATTTCCCGGCCGACAATATCCCGGCTCTCCGGCTCCGGAAATCCTTGTTGTCGTTAGATCTGTCAACTCTCTGCATGCGCGCACGGAACAATAATAATTTCCTTCTCACTCGCTCACTCGCTTTCTTCCAGAGGGAAAACAGAGATCTGGAGAGCAGTGGAATAAATCTCAATTTTCCTCCCTATTTTGGCTGTCAGAAAGAGCGAGAGACAGTGCAAAATCTAGAGAGTCAGAGGATTGTTCCAACTGGTGGAATCTCGGTGGTTTCCTCCCTATTTTCGACAGTCAGATCGAGAGAGCGAGAGAAAATAAGAGTCGTTGAGAAATGGCTCCTCTTCCACAAGGCTCCTCTCTAGTCGACAATGAGGCGTTTTTGCAGACCGCCGTTTTCTCGGTTTTCTCAGTTGAAGCTTATGGGTTTTCCGTAAATCTTGCGAGCTTGGCGTTCACTTAGGCAGTTTTATTTTGCTGTTGCTGCTCAGAGGATGGAACGATATCTTTTCGCGATTTAGTACTGCTTCCTGGTCGATATTCCGATCTGGGTCCACTCCTTCCTCGTCCATCACCCTTCTAGCAAAGAGCGTGCCGCAAGACTCTTAGTCTCTGTAACTACCGCCCCTCACGACTTGCTCCCTCGCAGGATCACTTGCGTTCACACTACAGCTAGGGCTGACAGGATGAATAATCTCGTCACTTTTGGCCGGTGATAGAGTACGAGGAATGATGATACGAATACATTATGCTGACAGCACTACCCAATAACTGCTGCTGCTCACGAATCGCTCCCTCGCCATGCGACGATCATTTAGCTCCTATGTTCACTGTTAGTGCTGTCCGGATGGCTATTCCTCCTTCATCAAACTTATAATAAAACAGTAAAGGTTACAATAGAGTAGGGCTATCGCCACGATCCTCTGTCATTTCGAATGTTCTCTCCTGTCAGATATTCTAAAGAGCATGGTGAAAAGGAATGCGGAACTATCATCATTAGCACGAATTGATCCCTCATTTCGCGAAGATCATTAGGCGTTTCTATAGCATTCAAATAATTGGAAGTCATTTAGTCGTTTGTGTATGCTCTTTAGTCAGCTACACCCACGGAAATTGATGATTCCTGGCTTTGATCGCACTTGCGTAATTGCTGATGCATAACGGAGTTTGTTTTCCCAAAAACAATAATAACAATAACCTAAATTTGTTTTTTTTGTGAAGTGCGGAAAGAACTTCCGCCTTTCAGAAGCACACTCTTGATATCATGATTCATTTTGATTCATTCAAGTGCTCCGGAAAAATCATTAACTCGGTGCATGCCTCTCATAGTCGTTTGCGGGCCAGGCAGAGTGAGGTTCCAAGCCAATTTGATTGAGCGCAGCCGGGTCATATAAATACTCGAGATTGTAACAGAGATCTGCTTGAGTCTGCCATCATTCCATAATCTTGCTGGATCAGAATTTACACAGAGAAATGCCCCGCTTTTTATTGTTCCAAAACGAACACAAATAGATATAAGACGCATGCGTTTCCATCATTCCACATAGACAGCCAGTAATCTTTCCGCTGGATTAGAAAGATACGCAGACGAGCAGTCTTGGTTATTTTCAGCAACATTTCATCCAGAAATTCCCGTAAATATCCCTGAAACGTTGCTTCTTTCTGGTCTTTTGCAGGTTTTGCTCGGTCTGAATATTTCGGCCTAATCAGAGTCAGGTCAGAGTGAGAGCGAGAGATAAAGGGGATTCGAGAGAGTCATATCTTCCACAAATCATTCCTACTGAATAACTAATAGCTGATTCACCCTGTGGACGTGTAACACTTCTCGTCTCTTCATTTAGCGTCATCTCTCGACAGTCAGAGAAACGAGATAGTATTGTGAAACGAGAGAGTTAGGCCATTCATCGACGAGTAGTCTTCTCGGAACCGAAAGTTTCCCTGACGCGGTTAATGTTGCGGATTCCTCTGCATCTCATTTCCTCCATCAACCCACTCAATCTACGTAGTAACATCGGCTTCAAACTAACAAAGTCGTGGTTGACGATGAGGCAACAGGCCAAGTGCAGGCTTATTTACATAATTTTCATGTTACGAATTTTTGCATAATTTTCATGTTACGAATTTTTGCCCTTCTCATTTTCCAACCCACTTACCCCCTTACCTTTCTGAGAGAAGGAATATATGCACAGGATGTTTGGACAATTGATCTTCGTAACATGGGTAACGCCGTTGACGATGTAGCCAAGTACAGCCTCATTTGCATAATTTTCATGTTTTTGCCCTGCCGTTGCCAGCACATTCCTGTTATGTTCTCGCCTGTTTTGGTCTTGTACTACATCTCATTTCCTTTGCGTTAACAACGCCAAGCTATTTCTACAGGAAGCGTTTGATCCTTTATACATTGGCATTTTGCCAGAAAGATATAGAATGCGCAAAGTTCGGCTGTTTGACCAAGTCATCGCTGGTTACTTCGAAAAGTGTAACTTCTCAGGCCCAAGTTCGAGCTAATTTACGTAATCAGTGCCTCTTTTCTGCCTCTATTCCCATTGTATATCATTTTATAGTGGATTTTCGATTCTATCTAAATCGCACTCCAACTGCTACAAATAGCTTCGAGATTCGACTAATCATTTTATTCCCACATGGTGTTCTTGGCTTGCGCTCATTTTCTCAGGATTTCTCTCGTTATTACGCATGTTATCTAAAAATTCTGACCGGAAAATGATCATACAAAAGGGGAACGACTTACCTTTCCCACTGCAAGCGCGCGGGATACTCCCAGCGGCTGGTCTGAAAAGCTGTCTCTTCATTTCGCATTATCTCTCTTCAAAGTGTACCTTCCATGAGTGTGGCTGGGACTTTCCTCCCCGCTCTCGAACTCTTTCTTGGACATTTGTCATAAGATTAGTGGCAATCGCACGCGCTATGCCCCGGTTCTCGAGACGCATGAGCGAAATCATTGCTTTCCGAGCGCATTTCTCCTGTACGATTCTTGGTGTTTTTCTGCAGTGCATTGCTCACGCTTCCAGTAGTCTAGTGGCAATAAGCTTCCTTGTATCCCCCCAGAACACGCACAATTCGTGCCCTCGAGTTACTATCTGGTTCAATTCTCCGTCAAAGACCAATTTATTCGCGAAATATCCTTGCCATTTATTTAGCTCAAACCAGAACAATGTCTCGGGCTTTCGATTAAATTATACGCACCCAGTATAAAGCTTTCAACTCTCCGTCAAAGACCAATTTATTCGCGAAATATTTTTGTCCTTTTGTCCAGTTCTGAACAATACCCAGAGCACTATTCGGATTGTCTCGGCGGTCGCGCGCGAAAAATTGCTTGGGGATTTGATTTGTGGTTGGCGCAATTATTTTGTTTTCTCGTCTGACAAAGTGAGTACTGTCGCCTTTTAGCAGTATACGTGCGCTTTCGTGCTTAATTCGCTACCAAATACCAAGCGGATGAGTGTTTTTCGAGCGAACCTTTGTCTGGGCCTGCCCAAACATCGCTATGAACGATCTCGCAATTTTCTGTAATGGCGGAACCTATTAGATTTCGCAAAAGAACAGCAGGTGGTTGTTGTTTGCGTGGGTTTGTTATAAAGCGAATATCGCTATTGAAATGCAGTGTGTAAAAATGCTTGAAGCCAGTGTACCCTTAATCCCCGTTTTTTTCAATTGTCTATGAAGAACCTCTGTTGTTTGCATTTGCTACAGTGTATGTCTAGTCGAAGTTTTCTGCTTCGATTTGATTGTGAGTGGGACAATGCATTGTTGTTTGATAGGTACTGTCTGACTCATTGTCAGATAAAGCGCAATCTGCAGTAATGCAGCCACTCTTCCGAAGGACGTTCCAAGTTGTTGTCGTTCTTCAGTGCACTAGACACTAGACTATTGTTCAAAGTCTACTGTGTGTCTGGTGAACAACAGACACCATTCATCTCCGCTTTGTACAATAAGAAAGATTTCAATCAGCCAGCGTGATTGTTGCGGATATTGCATTACTCGCCATTATTTGCTAAAAATATCAGATCTTTAGAGCGAATTGGCTCTTGAGTCAGCTATTCTGTGGTCGGAAAGTTTCCATTTTCACTCTTGAAGTTTTGAAGAATTCCCATAGATTTTGCTCGTTTCTACTAGCCATTTGAGTAGACGAATTTTGCTCATTGAAAAAATAGAGCTGGCTTTTTGCAAGCGCGATCTTTTCTACCCCTCAGAACCTATTGTGCTTGCCGCTCGGGTCTCTGAATTAGTAACGCGACCTTTGTTACGAAGTTGCAACGAAAAATATAGAAGATCTTTCCTCAGAATTCGGATACAAACACCAAACAAGGCGTGAAATTGCTCCATGTTCGATTATTGTTTTCCCGGATGCTGTTCCTTCCGCAAAAGCCCTTCGCCTATATCGCATCCGTATGGTCGCCCGACAAGCATAAATACGTGCCGTGACCGGTCTCCGGTTCGCCAGTAGAGGTGTTGGGCCAGGGATGGAGAATACGCCTCCTCATTCCTCGAGCTCTCTTTCAGTAAGCTGTTAGATAGACGCGATATTGTTGAAAGAGACGGTTGTTGAGGGGTATCTACCAGCGCATATCAAACCAGTCCCCAGGAATTGCAGAACTCCACACTCCCGAATGGATATTGCATACTGACAGATGTGACCGGTCTCCGATCAGATAAAGTAAACTGCCCGAATATCGAAGAATGTTATCCCGTTCAGTGGAATCCACTTTTATCTTCCAGTACCAAGGCTCATGTTGTGTTGGTTGCCGCATTCCACCCCCGCTGCCGATTATTGAATGCGATATCTGTTGTTTGGATATGTTAGACATATTGATTCGCATCAACGCCACAATTCTTTGAATCTTGTGTATGCTTATGGAATACGTTATTCATTCGGCGCAATTCATATGATAAGATTCTAGAATATACATAAATACGCAGCTGTTGAGATTCTAGCATCTGCTCAGATTAATTTTTTTCTGCAATGCTCCTCCTTTTTTTCTCAGTGCCTTGGCCCATCTTTAAAAATGGAAAATCCACTGCCAAACATCAGAATCACATTGCATGCTTGTTTATCCAACGACTTCTCATTGAATTTACGCTATTGAAATGATCACACTTCTATTCTCGAAGCGACAATAAACACGCTCTAGCACAATCATTCCGATTTCCGATGTGAGAACGGGATCATGAGAATATTTAGGCTCATAATTTCGCATTTCTCGGTTAGAGATACGGCTCTATGATAAGGTTTTCACACCTACAAGGAAAGTGATCAGTTCGCGAAGCGGAAAACGCTTCCTCCTTCTTTGTTTTGCTGACAAAGAACCACTTTTCTCCAACGTCAACGTGGAAATCGCAATTGCTGACAATTCACTTCTTTGTCGAGCAAAGTTTTAGAACAAACAACTCATAATTGAGCCCTTCGCCCCTTGTCTGCACTATTTTTGAGTAGCCGCCCATATTTCGGCCCATCGCGCGCCAATTTCGCCCCAAATCGGCAACAAACAGTCTCGAAATTAGCCCATTTTCGCTGCTGTTGTCTAGGGCTCATGATCGACTATAAAGCCATAGTAGTGCTGCTGCTGCCTTTCCCACTAGAGCTCGAGAAATCTCTTCATTTTGCACACTCTCTCGTCGCTCTGACCGGTGAGAGAGCATGGCAAATGAAGAGACGGACTCTGACAGCCGTACTACTGCTTCTGCTGCCTTTCCCTTCCCACCCCGGTCAACGGGAGAGCACAAGAAGGGGGCGGAGCTCGAGAGGCAAGTCCCGCCCCTTCCTCCTCCAGCGCTCGTCAACTTTTCGCTCCCGAGACTGCTCTCGGGGCACGCTTGTCTAATTGCGCTGCGGCCTATTTTTGTTCTGCTGATGGTGAGGATAATTCGTGTACTGTTCTTATTTTGAAATTCAATTGTGTTTGTCGACACTCTGTTCATTTCAATTCAATTTTAGCGATGCTTCTAATTGCGTTCTATCCGATTGGCGCCACTTCCTGTTGTACTATGTTCCCTTTGTTTTCTTCTTCTTTCCCCGTTCGTATCTTGAAGTTGTACAATAATTTGCAGTAAGCCGGAAACGTTTGATTCTGTATGTCAGTTACAACGCAAATCGTTCTATGCAATTGTGATATTGTTTTCGTATCGAATCGCGTCACAAATCTTAGAAAATTGTATATTCTTTACGAATGGAAGTGATCGAAACACTTCCTGCCACAGTGTAGTTCGTTCACTCTACATCCTCCCCCAATCTCAGCTCCCCACCAGGACTATGGGAATTCTGGAATTGTTTCTATCCCATCATGCTGCAACTTTCACTATTTGAACCCACTCCAGATTCCGAAAGCAGATCAGTGTCCATCCCCATAGTGTAGTTCACTCTACATCCTCCCCCACGGGAGCCGCAGACACAGACAATTCAATCTCATCCTACTATAGTGGCACTATAGGCACTTCTCCCCCCGTTTCGGAAACCCACCTCCACTTCCTCATTTCCCTTTTCGAATTCTGCGTATGGCCCGAAATACCCATCAATCTGGGTCCCGAAATTGAGCGGTTCGCATATGTTTCACCGAGCGATATTGTATCTGACATGACATCTCAAAATGATCGTTCGATATTGAATATTTAGAAATCAGATAATCATCGTTCGTGTCTCTAACGAGCTTGTTGTCTCTTTGTTCTCTATTGATCGCGCCCACTCTCCTCGCGATATCCTATCTATGAAGCAGTTGCATTTCCGCGATATGTTTCATCACGTCCTCATCTTCTCCGATCGCCCGTGCAATTCAATGGAATGAATGGTGATGCCGAAAACAAATTTATCAACGCATCAAGGAGAGAACCGCTCTCAATCCGCTTGATTTTTTTCATTATGTGTCGCGATATGTTTCATCACTGCCTCTTATTAATTTGCCCGAGTCCTCTCACCAATCGCGATTCGGTCTCCAGTCATAAAGAATAAATCGTTCCAGCCCACTGTCACATGGACACTAAACACTTTGAGCGTCGCAATATGTTTCACCTCGTGCACTTATTCGTTGCTCCTCTCCGTTCAGCAATGTCATTTTGTTCGCTGGTAACAATGAGTATTGCAGCCCACTATCAGATGGAGGCCAGGAACGCCTCCTCCCTCGACGAGGACCCGCCCTCGTCCATTAGATCAACGACGACGTCGGAATTCAGGTGCGAATTCACTACCCAAATATCCCAATTTTCACTACTTATCAAGCTCACGTAGTCTGTTGTCATGAAGGCACGTCGATTGCATAAACTGAAGCCGTTCGGGCAGTTAATCGCAATCCGAATGTCTCAACGTTGACGTCACCAATCTCAGATGGCCCTCGTTGGCTTTTTGGCCAATGAACACACATTTTGGGGTCCCAGTACCTTACAGCCATGACCCTCAACGTTAACGTCCCAATTCAGATGGCCCTCACCCTGGTGGCTGTCGTTCGTCGTTGTCTGCCTGATCGGCATCCTCTTCAACTGCTCGACCTTCTGGAAGAGCGTGACGACGAGGTACGTTGTTTTCCTTGCGATTTACGTATCGAAATACGGAAAATCATAACTTTATCCATCAGCATAAGGTTTAGAGAGTTGCTACGCATTCGGATCCATCGTTAACCTTTTGAAATCCTGATCGCTTCTCTTGCTCGAACTAAAAAAATCCCGAGAGTCGTTCCATGACAAACTTGTTGACGAAGATGTATTATCCTTTTCAGTAGTTGACTTCAGCATGCGTACTTTTGATCCACACCTTCTCTACAGCTATAGCTTGTCTAGATCTCTGTCACCAATTCGTACACTTTCGTGCTCTGATGACCTTATTACCGAGTCGTTATTGCGATGTCATCATTACTTTTCAACGTCGAGCAATGATCTAGTTTCTGATAGATTATGAGAAATGATGAGAGTCCTCGGTCAGTCTCCAAAGATGTTCAGTTACTCTTGACTGAAGTGCCCTCTAATCATAGACATCTTATCACTTTCGAGTGTTGCTTTATCTTTTTCCTAGACCACTTGATGAAGCCGCGTTCAGGGTGTTTGAACTAGGGCTGTCAGGATGAAGAATCCGTTTCTTCATTCTTCATACTCCTCCACCAGTTAGAGTGATGAGAGAGGGCGCGGAATTACGAAACGAATACAACATCCTGACAGCCCTAGTTCGAAACACTAAAGCACAGATAGCAACAAAATATCAGAAGCCCGACTCATCATTGAAATCTTTGAAACAACTTCTTAGTCACGACTTGAAATCCCTTCCTGCTTCACATGATCTCTAAAAATTGATGAAATTGTGCCAGTACTGCGCTAGAAATCCACAGATCCCTACATAATCGAGCCAGAAAAACGACTAAATACCGGCTCCGGCTCCCGTCAAAATGCTATTGTTCTATTCCAGAAAGCGTGGCTCGCCAACCACTCGCGTCTCGCTCTCCCTGCTCTGCGTTATGGCAGGTAATCATCACCATTTTTTTGCACAGCGCCCCTCTGTTTTTTCGAAAATGACTCCTCGTCCGTATTTTCGCACCCAGCCCTCCGGGGTAGTGGGTGTGAAGGGGGATCCGGGGGACGAAATGAGAGCACTATTTCCCGAACTATTTCTCCAATCTTGGGTAATGAAACCCTGTGTTAGAGAACTTGGACATTTCTAGTAGACAGTTTTAAAAAAAAATAAGAAAATGAAACCCTAAAAATTTGAAATTTTTGACATTTCTAATGAACCCTTCAGGAGCCGACACTGCCTGTCTTCTGGCCCTTCTCTTCACGCTTTCCCTGAGATATCTGGGCATCGAGAACGCGAACATTCTGTCGTTTGCATGCAGAGTGAGTCAAAAATCCGCGTTTTAGCCATATCCGATCCTTTTGAGTTCCGAACATTGATTCATATTCTTTGAACGACTCATTCATATTCTTTGAACCACTCTTTTACCTGAGCCTGGCGTGCGATACCAAAAAAATGGTTTCACTTCTTCGAATAATTCTATGGAAGCCACGTATTCGACTAAATTAGATAAACCAAGTCCCCTTGACGTTCTCAATTGTCTGGGGATGCATTGGAATTGTTTCCCTGGTCGATGAAAGAACACAATTTTGGGTTGACTAACAAGCATTCCCTCCGGACTGTCTCTCTTCTTTCTCCATGCTCTCTAGCAAGTTAGAGAAAGCGAGAGAGCATGGCAAATAGAGAGAGACAGACAGCCACGCGTGGCCGCTTCCTGATTGGCTCTGTAGGGCAGAGGTCAAGCGTGAATTGCACCCAAACGCCGCCTTTGATCTTTGCGCGACAAAACAACCCAAAACAACAACAACAAGCGGCACGCGCTGACAAGCGAAATTGGCTAAATCGCGCGAGTCTCAAGCCAGTCGATGCCCGGAATAACAAGCGGGTACGTGGATTCTGAGAATAGAGATTGAGTGGGTTCAGAAGTTTGAATCCTTACAAAAAATAATTAACGCTCGAGTATGTTTCACTGTGCCTTCTTTATCGGTGATCGATCCCTCAAATCAATGCCTTCGCCAGAGCTAGTTCAAAAATATACATCAATACAAGGAGGCTCAAAATCTCTACTTTTCGCTGAAAGACGGTGAGAAGTGAAAAGAGGGCGCATTCTGCACTACTCTACAAGGAAGTTTTGTGTGCCCCCCTGTCCCATCCCTTTGTCTTGCTGCCCTAATGACGACAGGGCCCGGGCAACCGGATTATAGGAAGTCTGAAAAATAGTACACTGCCACATCCCGGCCCTATGTACTTTGTCCACTTTTCGAGTCGTTATTGCTTCCAGGAATAGATCCCCGACTATCGCTCTCGAATATTCACTTATCGTAGGGCGAATAGTGCAGTGTGGAGGGGGGGGGCGGAAGTGTTTTCGAAACCTGGAATTGTTTCGGACCTGGGCGAGAAATCGGGAAAGATCTGTGAGCAGCGAGAGAGGTAAACAAAGCGGAAATTCTTGCCCAAAGGCGGCGGCCACACGTTTAATGAGATTGACGGAGCAACGATCTCGTCTCTTCACTTTCCATTATCTCTTATCACTCAGAGAAAATAGAGAGAATGACGAAATGAGAGAGACAGACCGTCCATGCCGACCTGTGTGTGTGAGCCTTTGTTGTGTGACGCAAACGAGGTTTCGGCGCAGGGACTTCCCTATGAGCCGTGAAAGGCCCAAGATCTTCCTACTTCATGGAAGGGATTCGGCCAACGGATCGTTCTTTGAATCAGACTGGGATCTATTTCAAATGCACCAAGTCATCATCATTTTTCCCTGCAAGATATCCCAACTTAGCCTCCGAGTTGCCCGAAAAAGACACTATTAGTGTGTTGCTGGGTTGTGTGTATGCATAATTTAGCAGTTGCATGAGGGCTGCATGTAGCTGTAATAAGGCGAGATTTATGCTGGGAAGTATTCGGGGAATCGAGATGGTCGGTTAAGACGGGATTCATGCTACAAAAATGATACCGTTCCACCGGCGTCATTGAGCCTGCATAAATCTGCAGAATCTGGGAAATGCCGGAACGCTTTGCGATCCGAATTTAACTGCGAAAAAGGCAGAAATGTGAGAAGCGAAAGCATACGTGTGAAGGGGTTCGAGGCTTATTGTTCATCGCACTGTATAATGATGGGGCCCATCAACGCGTCTCAACCCGTCTATTTTGAGCTACGAGCGCATCAAAGTCCGTTGCGGTGGTGGAAACAATTCACATTGAGTGCAACAGAACCCTCAGCTTGCAACAATTCTGTCACCAACAGGCCCATCACTCTGCGGGGCAGCGGATACAATTTCAAAACTAAACATTTAGAAACATATTTCCTGCTCAGCGCCCGGAAACATTTCCCCGTACTTTGCTCAACCAATAATTTCCCGTCTGTGCGCGTGAGAATCCCCAAATCCAGTGCACATTAATATTTTCTGGAAGGCCACGTCCTCTTTTATTACATCCAGTCCCAGATTTGAGCTGGTTCCTAGACAGAAAAGGGACTGACAAGGAAGCGAACTGAGTACATAATGACAATAAACGGCTCGGTGCATGGCTATTTTTGTAGAACATTTCAGTTATATTGCCATCGTAGACTTGGATAGGTTCTTCGAAAATAGGACCAAGAAGGAAGTCTGTCACGGGAAATGGGTACAAACGGCTGTAAGCAGTTTAGTGCATTTTTATGCCTTACGTATCCTTCTGATATTACTTCGGCTCTTAGATGGACGAAAAATAGCCCCCAGAGTAGGAAGTGGATTCGCCTAGACTATTCGAGGAGTAGATGGAGTAAACACAAAGGCAGGGCTGTGAGTGACACAATTGGCTCTCACTAGGTTGTCGAGATATTTGTCATAGCATCTTCCCGGTCCTTATGGAGTAGAACAGAGAAGAAATAATAAAAAATAGGGAAAATGCATTCGAAGTCTGCTCAAATATCAATTTTTCTCGTGCAATCCATCAAGGATCAGCATAAATTATAGCGGGATATCGAGAACTGACTTTCTACAAATCGCAAACTGAATTATTTCCAGTTCAACCTCTTTGTGATCCACTCTGCATCGGCCTTCTCTCTCTACTGCTGGCTGATTCTATCGCTCGTTCGATACGTTGCGGTATTCTCACCGTACAAGCATCTGAGGCTGAACAGGGAACCGATCCTGGCTACGGTAAGTCTTAGGGATACTTAGGGTTCCTTAGGGATACCACGAGCCAAAAGCTCAAATTTGTGCAGCGCCAGTATGGCTTCCGGGTTAGTGCAACCAATTTCCCGGTCCTGTTTCTCCCATAGATAGGCTGTTTTCCCCAGCCGAACACCAGGTTACGGTAGGCTATTCTCTCAACCATATTTTCGAGACATTATGGAAGAGCACTCTGTCTGGGGACGGTTAATTGATCATGCACCACCTGTTGTCGGCGAATAGTGCGCAACGTGACACAAAATGCAACCATGTTCTATGGGATGGGACGGGAAATAACAATTCACTGGCTTGTTTTGGCTTGTATATATATATATATATTTATGCGTAATCACAAGGACAAACGCGGATACAAATTAGAAATTATGTTCAATTAAAACGGCGTAGAATGGTACGAAGGAAGTGACAATAAAACGGAATCGGGATCACTCAGAGAAACTGGTAGTTAGTATTCCGGATTTAACTACTAGTCTTGCCGCTCTGGGGAAGAAACTGTGTTGCCGGTAATTTGAAGCCGAGACACTATTGGTGAAGTTAATACCATTTCTAGTAAAGTAGTAACGAAAGTGGTGATGTTTCTGTTTTGAGATTTTGTATTTGCCTCTCAGAAGATTACTGGCTGTCTTCAAGTCTATTTCCTCTCTACGCTTCTCTAACGAAGAAATACCTAGTTGAGTGTTCCTATCAGCAGCTCTGGGCATGGTTTCCCATGTTGCTTTGTGACAGCGCATGTACAGTCTTCGGGTAAAGTAGTTCTGTACTTTCTCAAGAACCTTTTTGTCGCGGGGGAGGTAAGGGTTGTAGACCATCGATGCACTTTCTAAGATGGGTCTGATGTAGATAGAGTAGGCTTTCATGAGAACTTCTATGTTGTGGGACCGGAGCGCTCTGAGAATGGTGTGACAGGCAGTTTTGCTCTTCAGTGCTATCGCATGACAATGCTTTGAGAATACGAGGGATTTTTCAATTGTGAAGCCAAGGTCCTTGACTTCATTCTTTTGCTCAAGTTTGGTAGTGCCAATTGAGTACACCCTTCTAGGATTCGCCCTTCCTAAATGTAGCGAGTTGCATTTGTGGGCAGCAAGAGGAAGCTGCCATTTTTCCGACCAACCAGCAATGGTATTGATTGCATTTTGCAGTGGGGTACTGGGATCACTTTTACTAAATGCGCGATAGATTTTTATGTCGTCGGCGTACATTCGGGCAATAACCCCGTTGCTTTGTTGTTGTGGCTTATTTCGGCTCGCAGGGCCCTCTTCAGGCGGCGTTCTTGGGGTATACCGATGGCCAGCATAATGACATCAGTCTATGTTTAGAGCCGGATTCAGCCGAATAGATCAAGATCAGGGACATATTCGTATTTTGGACAAGTTAAAGCACGAAAAGTGTCATTCCCTCGCAGGATTCCCAGGCCGTAGTTGTCCTTTGGGGGCCGCGTCTAGATCATTAGTGTCCAGCGGGCAAGACTGCTTTCCCTCCAATGTGAACTATGCGCCTACGAAGCTACTCAGGCTGTCTGGTGGAAATTTGTGACGGAAAATGGTTATTCACTTCCTGATAGATTGGAAATCAAGGGGCTTTGCAATTTCCATTACTCGATGGGAGTAAGCTCTCTAGTAGGAGTAATGACTCAACAACCGATTAGAGCATGTTGGAAAATGAGAGATTCATTCATTTTCATGTTTATTGCTACGGCACTCCTCTCAGATTGTTGAGTGGTGTGGCGAGAAACCTCATCAGAAATAGAAGAGAAAAAGGAAGCGCTTTCGCTAATTGGCAGAAAAAGGCGGGAGGCTGAAACCCCGCACTATACATATTCATTCATGGGGGAATATAGTCATGAGAACAGCAAACTAAACTAGAACGCACGCGGGAATTGTAAGCGTAAAGTCATTATTATTATTGCCAAAACTCTCCCGGGAGCGTCATAAAAAAGTGCGCGCTCATTATGAAAGATGATGAGAATTGTTCCAACTCTCCTTTCTGCCTACTATTTATTACTTTCTTACTCAGGCGGAAACGGAAAGGGCAGAAAATGATCTGCTGAACCAGCACATAGAAGCATCAGCCTTATTTGAGGCTATGCCAATTATTTGGGGGACTAGGGATTCCAAAACAGACAATTTCGAAATTATTTCAGAAAATAATAAAATAAATTCAGTTGTCGATCGGAGCCGTGATCTGCCTGCTCGAGTTTTACGTGTTCTACGAGGTACTGTTCCTACCGTAATCCTACCGTAATCTAATCCTGGAAACTATTTGAAAACTGTGCAAATTTGCATTGAGACTTCGAAACAAACGTCAGGGAAAATCCCCGAGTATCATTTGTATTTTTTTTCTGTGCAGAATGACCGATTGTCAACTATTTCCTGCACCTGAAATAATGTTCCTGCTCAGGTCACATTCGACGAGCAGTATCGCGCGTGTCACTCTCGGAGGGATCACGAGATTGAGCGACGAATTGAGGTGCGTTTCCGGGATATTTTCGTTTGTCAAGGGGCCAACAACTAATTGTAGGGCTAGATTTCGTCAGATGATGACGGATATTGATGAGGAAGTAGTGTATTTTCTTGTTTCGAATCCCTCTAACACGTCTGATAGCGCACAAGTTTCGTGCATTTTTCTTGATGTTTCCTCTGTTGATCGGCCTTAGATTAATTTTGGAGTCACAATTCTTCAGACGATGACGAAAGCTCATGAGGAAGCAATATTTCGTGTTTTTAATTTGTACTTTGGAATGTTCCCTGGATATTTCCGGCTACCACGACGAAAATGATGAAGTTGTTTTCAATTTCAGATCGCCGAAATCATCGGCTCGTACTTCATCCCGCTCATTGTCATTACGACTTGTGATGCCAAGGTACTTTGATCTTTGATATTTGGTCTTTGATCTTTGATATTTGATATTTGATCTTTGGATTCATCTTATCATGAAAACAAACTCTAACCTATCAGAGAAGAGATCTCACATGAATCTGAGTGACCAGAAGAACACTCGAAGTAAGAGAGCTAATTTTCATTACTGGTAGAAATGGTCTGCAAGCTCGCATAGACCTCGTGAATGTTTCAAATTCTCGGAATTGGGAGGGCCCTCGCTAATCTCCCCTGAGCCCAGTACGCTAAACTTCTTATCCCCGGGAATTCGGTTGACTATTCAGGGAATGCTCGTCTAATTCAATGAGCATCCGCCTAACTCTCTCAATTTTTCGTAGTCTCTCGTCCATTCTAACCTACAGGGCACATTATTCAATAGTAGAATAGACCTTGCTGAATCACATTAGTCAGTCTAATCCCTGACCACTAAAGAAACGGCACCATTAATCGCGTTGGCGCGATGATTTCCGTCCTTTTCCCACCAAGAATAGGCATAATAGCCCCTGGGACTTTCATTCGATTGGCAATAACACTATCTAGAATAGGCGATTTTATATCGAGGGATTGACATTGTTCATTTTCATGATCTTAAAAGATAGAATTGGGGCCTGAAATTAGTACTTTTAAGTGTTAAGGTTAAAATTAAGTGTTAAGGTTAAGTGTTAAGGTTAAGGTTAAAACCTGAAAAAAATTCCAGGTCCTGCTATTCCGGGCAACATGGAGCCGAGAGAACAGTCTCCTAAGGAAATCACACGAAGACAGAAGGAAGAGTTGCCTGGAGGGCGCTTCGCCGGACAGATTGAGCATTGCCAGCGATGACGCGGAGCCGTCGGTGAGGACTTGATATTTGACCACAGCATTCCTTTGGCTTGAAAATGGTGTGAAAACGATCCTTTCTGCTTTTTCCCACAAATCATGAATTAATATCTCCTGACGCGAAAACTCTGAGAGAGCAATTGGGAGTACGGTAGGCTCGAGGCGCCCTCGACGCTCCATTTCCCCACGAACTGGTAGGCGATTCTAGGATCGGTGAGAACAGCCGTCATGGCGCAGAGGTAAGTTTCAGGTTTAGGTTCGCAGCGGTCGGGGGTTCAACCCCCGGCCATCACTTTCTCTTGCCGGATTTTTAGGAGTTACGGTGGGCTATCACACCATGGTGTGGGCTCTCTATTTCCGTTTTCTATCTATTTGGAATGCTGTGTGACGGAATTGCTAAAAACCGGATCCGCAGCATTTGACGGCTCTGTAGAACAATTCGCGGTTCTAGTTAACTTTTTTTTGCAACACTACTCGACCAGGGCTCAATGTCACTTTCACATTTCCTTCAAAGATCATTCACCACTGAAACATAGCTCTTCCTCATCTCCTGATTCCTTGAGAAATTGCCGATTCGCAATGCAAAGTGTGTGTACGTGTGTGTGGGGTCAGGACAGTGTCTGATTCTCTTCCTTTTGCCTGCTCTCTCGCGCTGTCTGACCGGCGAGAGAGCACGGGGAAAGGAGAGAGCAGGGATAATTTCGTGAAAATTATGCGTGCGCTTCCCACGCGCATTCCAGCAGTCTGGAAGCGTGCTTTCGCATGCGCCTTCCATCTATTTCACTTACACAGAAACATGCTAAAACCACAAGCTAGAGTAGAAATCAAAAATACAAATAATAATAATTTCAGAGCACGGGCAATTGCAATGGGCTGGCGCGCTACTCAATCGTCAAGAGCGATCAGCTGTTTGCGAAGCCGAAGTGAGCATTTATTTTTATAAATATTTATTTATTTTCGAAAATAAAAAATAAAATTGATAATTTCAGACGCTCGCTTCGTCGTTTTCGACAGTTTCGTGCCCTGCGAAGAGCTCTGGCCATTTCGATCTTTGATCTGTTGCTGAATCTGCCTAACTATCTGTTCCGATTGTACATTTCGATCGCGAAAGAGGTGAGCCAATCGATACTTTTAGTTTTTTTTAGTTTTTGTATTTTTTAGTTTTTTTTTGTATATTTAAAGTTCGGGAGGACGATCAGAGACCACCGAATATTTCGAATTTAGTCTAGTCTGTGAAACGTATTCGAATTTTGCTGAGGAATGAAAAAAAGTAAAAGTGATTTTTACAGAGCCCATTCTCGCAAGAAACCACCGAGATGGTGGAGAACATCTCGCAATTGATGTACTTTGGACAGGTAATAATTTATATTTATATTATTTTCGAAAATCCTTTCTCGTCTACTACCGATTCCAATAGCTCCCTCTTCCCATGTCCTATGAGGTCGAGGGAGGAGTGATATCATGCAATCTAGTTCATTTTCTTGACGTGAATAGGGAAAAATAGGAGATTATTTTATTTATTTATTTAATTTAAATAATATTTATTATATTTAAGTTCTCGCTGAACGCCTTCTACCTCGTCTGTCTCATCTACGACTCTCCCAGAAGGAAGAAGGGCATTCCGGTATCGTCGAATCAGGTAAACTTCATAACCTTTTCTAACAAAGATTTCGAATTGGGTAACACCACAGGAACGCTAGCTACATCATATCCATTCGCCAAATCGTAGCTAATAGCAGTTTGTGAAACTCAACCGAACCATAAAATACAATAAAAAATTTTATACATATTTTGCAGCACAGCTACGCGCAAACCTACACCACCTCCATCCTCTCCACACAGCCTTCGATGAAGTGGCAAAGGAGCCTGCAAAGACACGGAGTCCATAGAAAGAGCACCCCGGCGAATGCCGGTTTGCTGATGGAGCCGTAAATTGTTTCCCGGCTCCGCATTTGACGGCTCTGTGCAATATTTCCTGATTTTTTTATGAATTCCGTGATTTATTGTCCGGCTCCTAGAACCATTTCCCGGCTCTGTGCAATATTTCCCGACCCTCCGACACAGTTCTCTGCAATAGAACAACGACGATATCCCATTTTAGCCCTACTATTTTCGCACCCTTGCCATTTTATTTGTTAGTCCCGAATTCACCCGCATTCCGTGACAACTGACGTGTTTCTTTCTGCCTGCTGACGTGTAGTTGCCCTGTTCAGGGCGATGCTTTTGATGCTAAATAAGTGTTCCTAGGGGGCGCTAGGTCGGATGAGATCTTAAAATGATATCTTTTGCATATCGCATATTTTGCCCAAATATTTCCTCATCCGACCTAGTAACCCTAATCAAATCTGAGCCCGGGCCAACCTCAGATCCTCACTACTTCCTCCTATTGCTTGCCATTCCGAACACAATTCCGGTACCGAAGGCGAATAGATTAACACGGGGCCACTCGACAAGAACGAGACATATGATAAATGATTATTCTATTGAATCTTGGTTTGTTGAGCAGTGTACACATTCACAAGAAGAAAATTTAATATTTTAGGATACTATGCGAATCTTGAAGACAAAGGACACTGATACGTGTACTTACAACGATAAAAACACATCACCGCGATTAAACGATTTTCGATTGAAACTTTGTACTTAGGACATCAAGCGAAAGTAATTGAGGCTATTTGCAGCGACTAGTGGACAAACTAGTGGACGTAAACAACACAAACAAGCTAATTTGGTCGTATTCGAGCGTCTCTCGAAATGACCTGAAGCCACTGGTCAAAATAATTGTAGTCCGATTATGTTTCAAGTTCGTTTGATGACACATGCGACGGTGTCCTGATTCGATTTGATGTTGATAGTGGTTGTACGAATTATAAAAAAGTGCGAATATAATTTATATTTCAATTATCAAAACGCCCGATCGATGCAAAATTGGTCTACGAATCAGCTCAGACGCAATATCAAATGAATTTTCCATGTCAACAATAACACCCTCCATAGGTCTCGCAGAGTACTGCAACAAGCTGTTCAGATATGTTTCACATTTGCATTTTAACAAGTATCACTGATCAAAATCGATAGTCCTTGGTTAGCTTCTGGAACAATTCTACATCTAGTATTTCATAATACCGAAGCATAATTTGATTGATTCGATACGAATCGGCATATGAAGCGCAATATCGCTAGCATTTGCCGAGACAATGAAAATAAAACTATCCTAGTTCGTAAGAAGAGCAATATCGAATATGAATCGAACATCAATAAAAGCTGGCCGAAAGTCAAACTGGGCGATGATCAAGTTCTCTCATATCGTCTCCAGCAAGATTCCGAAATGATCTTTTAAATTTTAAAAAAATTGCATTCAACTTTTCTCAAGAGTCCTATTGTGTCGTTTATTTGAGGGTGCACACTGATGGGTCCAACCAAGCTGATGGCCTCCCTTCTACTCCTCCTCTCCCTCCACCTCGTCTCGCCTCAACACTGCGCTTGCGAGAATGATGTCTTCACGGATGACTACGCGGGCTGTCCGATCGACAATTTCTGCAGGTTGGTAGTAATAGTCATAATCTTTTTCATCACGTGAGAGGAATTGTAAAAATAGTTTTTTTTTTGTGGAAGTGGTGATGCCAACATTTGAATCAATCAAGATAGGTTGAAGTGGTGTTGTTGAAACACAGCCAAATGGTGCAATTAGTATCCTGTGCTTAATTTTTTTTGTGAGTCAAATACTTATTTACAGCACTTCCCTCATTCCCACGCAATGTAGCCACGAGTGTCATCAAGGAGGCGAATTTCACGTGATGGTGAGCCTGACTCCATTAAAAACCGTAGCAAACGTTCTCATTCGGAAAGGTCACGTGTCTCTTTTCCGTGTATTTTTGGCCTTATCTCACGAAGATAGCGATCGGAATGCTAATTGGGAACGTATTCCCCAGAAATCATTGTCCCCAATTATCATTAACCATCGCAGCCTTACTTCCCCTGGAAATCGACCAACTACGGCCCTTCCGCATGTGCAGGGCCGGCCTTTGACTTCATCCAGGACGGCGTCGCTTTCTGCGTGTACTCTGATGAGACGAAGGGTTAGTATTTTTCATGATTTTTTTGACAAAGACTAACTAAAGTGACTGTGCTCTGATTGAAAAATAAGTATTTTCGACAAATCTGAAACAGTCGTAACCAATTGCACGAAATTCGTGTGAAATGAGTTTCAACAATGGGGTAAACGCGCTCTAGATGGCGAAATATCAATTGTTGGATCATATTAGGTGGTAAAAATAAACATAATATTCAAAAATAATCAGTGCTCTCCAACTCCTCCTCCAACTGCACCCTGGCAGAGTACGAGTGTGAGGGATGCGATTTTGCGCAGGTAATTCAAGCTGACAATTACAGTCACGTAATAAAAGTCAGAAAAAGTGGGAGCAAAAAAACTACTTGACTCTTCCTTTCAACTCATTCGCTGGTTAATCCGCCGATTTTATGCACTAAATCGTGAAGCTGAGTCATCACAGGTCCTTGAAAAAATTGTTTCAGAATCTATACTGAAAACCTTCCAGCTGCTTTTCTTCAACGACTACCACGACGTCCTCCTTCCCGATTCTTCCCCCGATTCTCATTCCAACTACTACGAAGTGTTGTGCAAGTACGGCTTCCTCCAGATTTTGGTGAGTCGAACTTCTAATGTGTATAAAAGGGATGGGATGCGCTGAGTAACAAAAGAAGCACTAAGAGCCCGTTCGCCTAAGAATCGGACAAGTGTCGGCACAGTAAAAAAATGTTGATTCTCTCAAACATTGCCAGATGGGGTTCTCGAGGGTGCTGAAGACGCTGGACATATTCATTTTTTACGTGGATGTCCTGTTGGCTCCAGACGACGTCACGTCGAAATGCGTCTTTTTTGTTATTTTTTGGGTTTTCTGTGTTCAAAGATGCGCTAATTTTTATTGATCTTGTAATCCGGGGTAGTTTTGGACGCTGAATACGCCTGTACACTTCAATCTTTATAAAAAATTTTTTTGCCTGATTTGCAATATCGATTTTTTGATTACGGCAAAACCGCGACTAATGAGTTACACCGTTGTAACCGCGCTGTCGAGATTAGTCGGGACCCAAAATTTCAGCGAAATCGATACGTAGAGTTTTCCTGGAGCAGGCAAAACGTGAAGACAGAATGGCCTGAAATTGACGCTCCCTCCTTTGATCTACCCTCTTCCTACGCGAGATAGCGTGGTGAGAGGAGAGAGCGCAGACGGGAAGAGGGACGAGGTCACTTGGGAAGAGAGTAGATCAAAGGAGGGAGCGTCAATTTCAGGTCATTTTGTCTTCACGTTTTGCCTGCTCCAGGAAAACTCTACGTATCGATTTGGCTGAAATTTTGGGTCCCGACTAATCTCGACAGCGCGGTTACAACGGTGTAACTCATTAGTCGCGGTTTTGCCGTAATCAAAAAATCGATATTGCAAATCAATCAAAAAATTTTTTTTACAAAGATTGAAGTATACAGGCGAATTCAGCGTCCAAAACTACCCCGGTTTACAAGATCACTAAAAATTAGCGCATCTTTGAACACAGAAAAACCAAAAAATAACAAAAAATACAAATTTCGACGTGACGTCGTCTGGAGCCAACAGGACATCCACATAAAAATGAATATGTCCAGCGTCTTCAGCACCCTCGAGAACCCCATCTGGCAATGTTTGAGAGAATCGACATTTTTTTACTGTGCCGAACCCTGTCCGATTTGTCCGATTCTTAGGCGAACGGGCTCCTAAATAGAATCATTTGGCAGTAATTTAGTTGTTGGGAAGAGGTGAGTACTGTGCAAGTACGGCTTTCTCCAGATTTTGGTGAGTGATGCGCAGTGATTTCCTTCTTTGAAAGTAGAAAGAACGCATCTACAAAAGAACTAAAAATTTCTTCAAGAGCTCTTGAGCGTTGAACAGTAAACGGAAAGTGATACTCACATGTAACAGTTTATTTTTTTCTGGAGCATTGGTTGATAGACGCTTTTTAACAGAGTTATCACCATTCAATTATTTGATATTTTTTGAAATATTATCACTTCCGCGTTTTAGTACGCCGACGGCTCCACAGCAGAAGAAAGAGACGCAATCTGGCAGAGCAAGAGTGATTGCAGCATCAGACATGCTGACAAGGACGTGGTTGCAGTTTCTTGTCTGCGTTCGTTGATCTTTGTCTAAAGCTGCTCTATGAATAGATGATTGCAGACACTTCAACCGAGCTCGAGATGTCTCTAAAGGGAGTGGGAGGGCACCCTGGACTAACAGGTTCTGGCTCAAGCTAAAATGTAAGATCGAAATCAACTGATAATAAATATTCCCAGGCCACTGCAAGTTCGGGCAGTGCTGGATGTATTGCGAGGATTGGACGAAGACCCTCAACTACTTTCCGGTAAGCAAAATATTGACAGAAAAACTGTTTTCAAGAGCCGAAAAGCAATTTTGAACAAGGAACAACTACAAACTTCTTCTGTTACGTTCATAACATTGGACTACATTTATATTGACAAACTGAAGTGAATATTATCAACAACAAGTACCCACTTCCTCAATAAAGCCGCCTGTTATTTCGCTTTTGTGAAGCAATAGTGTTCAATATCTACCGATATTGGTAAAAAAGGGCACTTGACGCGGGCTGTTCCCGCTGGTACACGTCCTCCAACAAGAGAAAGTAGCCCGGTTTTGATCACATTATTTCAGTGGGCCTGGATGCCTCGACTCAACGCGACCGGAGGCTTCCTCAACTGTCAAGGTTCGCCAAATTATTTATTTATTTCATGAGCCTCGACTCTTCAACACAACTAGTTGGCACTACCGTCTTTTGGGTCAGCGGTGAAACATAATTGAAAATACTCGCTTCTCTTTTCTGATATAAATATATTAACTTTTTCTCATTTCATGCCCGCTCTGTTACGATCGCGGCATCATGGCCTTCGATGTGAAGTGCATTTAATTGTTCAATATTATTTATGCAAAAAATCGTTCATGTATCGTAATAAAGCATTCGCTGTTGTTTTTGTAGTGAGTGTGAAACACATGTAGAAACTCTTACTTCAATTATCTCCCTTTGTTCACTCTAGAGGGAACAATGGCATAACAAAGTTTTGTTGTAAGTACACGCAATGATCAATCGGCAATCAATTAGCTATTCTGAAAACCCTTATCAATCGGAAAGTCAGAAGACTACTTATCAAAAGAAGGGCAGCGAGGACGCTTGATAAGGTCAATTTGGTCATCTATTTGATAAGATGGTGGATCCTGATAACGGGCGGTGCCTATATTGATTAGATTCCATAGCCTTCATAAGGGGTACAGGGCCAATAGACGCTTAATTTTTTCTTTGCATTTTTCCTTTCGATTCCCCAGCTTAATAGATCCTGTCGGAACTGTGTTTCATTTATTTTAACGCCCACCTCATTTCAGACGCCTACACCGTCTTGGCCAGTCATTACTGTAATGATGCCGGGTACTATAACGGTGCGCAATGAAAGAAAAAAATATGCAATAATCCTTTTTTTGCAGTTTCTTACCTGCGACCTCGGTGACGAAGGAGCTACGGCGGTTGTTGGAGCAATCTTCGTCCCTCTCACCTGCTCTCTTGGCCTGGCAACGAGGAACGCCATTGCCATATCGGATCTAAAGGATGAAGTCTAGTAAGTTATTCATATTGAACCCATGAATCAATCAACACGTTTTAGGAGTATCGGGTCGGCTATCATTCTCTCACGATGGGGATTCGAACTGGACTCAATGTTCTTCCATCACCGGCTCGAGGGAATCTATCTACACGAATCGGCTCCCGTAAGTTGTAAGTCCCGGGCGGCTAAAGCTATTCATTCATTGAAATAGAGTTCACGCGAGGTTATGTGGCAGCAACGGTTGGGGATTATCGGGGGACAGAAGATTATAGATCTGTTTAGCAATGAACCCTCTTCAGCACTTGCTGCGCGTGACCCTTTCGAAAACATGTCCGACCTGCGAGCGCGCGCCGAGGGATAAGTCTCACACTGCGAAGGCAATTCCGTCGTCGCCTTCGAGAGCACCTGGCTACCAGTTCATATTTAAATGACACCCATCTTTCTATTCTGTTCTGTTTCTTTCTACTCTGGTTTTATGTTGTGTTTCACAATGTTCTTACATTTGATGATAAAAAGTTGATAGAATCTGGGGAGCTAATCTGACAAGGAACTCTTTGCTACTGAACCATTGTGTCTGCTACAATGTAACAAAACCTGAAATGCCGCCATCATAATCCACCATGCACTGGAAACCCATACAACCACTATTATTCTTCGGGCAGCATCTTTTGCTGTTCTGCTGTTGTTTGGTGTCTAAATGGATTGTGACGGATGTTGTCTACTTTCCCACGCCGACAATTCGTCAAGTTTTTTTTTCGGATTCGGAAAATACTCATTCTTCAAGGCTCTGGAAAATCATACACCAATGGCCCCTCACTCAATATCGCTAGCGAATAATCCCCGATTCTAACTCTGGTTTAACCCATCCACTGGAAAACCATTACCGGAGCCACTGGCTATAGTGCATTCAAACCAATGACTGAGGTAATGGATATCCAGTGGATAACCCAAACTCCGCCCACTTTTACTGGCTTTCCAGTGGATGGGAGCAACCAGAGGCGCTGCAATCTGGCCGGTTAGAGTGGACGAGATAGCACCGGAAATTAGGAGAGACAGGCGGAATATTCTCATCATCGCACTTCCTTGTATGGACATGTGCTTTCATTTCCCGTGTCAGACTATTAGCCTGACTTTAAGCCGGAAAGGAAGCAATATCCATGGTTCCTCATAATCTCCTTTTACTCAGCCTCAAACTGTGTGCAATTAGGAAAGGAGTTCTTCCTCATGCCGTACTTAGCCACAGCCCATTAGCGCTCTGTCTCTTTTTGCCATTCTGGAACTGAGGAGTCGTTTTGGGCCTAACGAACTTCGATCTTTCAGTGCTCGTTCATTTCCTTACGTCTAAATTCGGGCTAATCTATTCTCAGAGCCAAGTTCAACCCACGTAATCCCGCTATTTTTCTCGCGTTTTGTAGCCATGGCGTTTTCGTGTGTACACGTGGTTCGCACACTCTTCAATGACTTCGAGGTTCATAGATTACATTGAAGTCCAATCTGGCAGTCACAATCGCAGTTTCATCTTATTGTCAGGTTCCATATTTCGCCCATGTGTACTCCAGGGTTTCTGGTCACGTGATTTTGCATGCTCGATTGTGCACTAATTGGGGTCACTCCAGACCAGGTTCAGAGATCCACGCCAGACCAAGCTCAAGCGGATCTATCAGGTTGAAGAATCCAACTCTTCTTTCATCTCGACTCCCTCACTGTTCAAATGACGAGTCGGAGCGAAATGAAGAGGCGCATGCCTCATTATGGAAACCCTACTCTCCGAGACTCGCTGACTCACAGCCAGCCTATGTGCGTACTTCTAGTGACTTTTCCCAATATTCAAGCTTCTTCGATGACTAATATCAATATCGCACATTTCTCATGTCGCATGGACCCTAACAAAACCTTTTCTGAGGATGATTTTCAAATCACTTATTGTCATCACAATATCAATAGGCCATAGCATATTTCTCGGGTCGCATGCACCTTGGGATTTTATTACCACTTATTATCATCACAACACCCCTGCCCCCTCCCCCACGCACCCAACACCGATTCTCGGAAATAGCACTATTGCCCTCTCCCAGATATTATTTCGCGCCCCCCTTTGGCATCAAAATATTCCCCAATGCAGCGGAAATAGCTCCGATACTCATCGTTTCTCGTTCACGGAATGCTTTCCCCGCATTTTCGCTGCTGTGATTAAATTGTGCTCCTCGTTAATTTCGAGAGCGCGGCCTCGTGAATGAATTCGTTGAGGGAATTCATTAAGTGCGCTGATGGGTTGAGGAATTCTTGGTGCCCCAGAAGCGTCTCTAGGTATTGCAGCTGGAACTACTCTTCACCGTTTCTTCATTCAGCAAATTCTCAAGCTACTCGTGGCTTCACATTCCCAACCAAGTATAATGGCTGAACTTTAAAAGGTTAGATATACTAGGCAGACTCTCTTAATCGTTTCTGTTCTCTCGCGAGTCACAGAAGCGAGAGAGCACGCCGAATGGGGAGAGCGTCCAAGCTGTCCATCCTCCCTCGACCCCGCCCCCCAATTCTCACGACCAGCGAAATTCGGCAGAGATTATTCAAAGAGGCGACGAGTGCTAAGCCCCCGTGCTAAGCTCCGCCCCCCCCCCCTGCTGCCAGCACTTTTTACTCAGTTGCTTCCTCGCATCCTCGCTTGTTACTAGGACTGTCAGAATGAACAATGCATCTCTTCATTCTTCGCTTCGCTCTGACTTTCCGATGATTACTCATTATTCTTGCGCTAATTGGTTCCAGACAGTCTAACTGAATTGCCGGTGGTCCGATATTGCTGGTATTTTTCGGTTCCGAGAAGCAGCGTAATTATATTTTGAAAGACCAATGCCGATATCGTAGAACCAGCAGCATTCGAGTGTTTTCTTGTGAAAAAACGCGGTTTGCTTCCGTTTTTCGGGAGAAGATTTAATTTCGAGCGCGTCAAAATAACAGAACGCCTTGTGCGTGAAATGTGATGCATGCTGCGTTACCGCCAGGCACACTCGGTTTTCAAAGGTTTCGTTGCGAGGCATTTTTGTTTTGGAATGACGGCTCTCTATTCCCAGTAAAGCATATCGATAGGTCACGATTCTTTGGAAAATATGGAGCTCGTTACCGAATGCTAAGTATGGCGCTCCAATATTCGTCATCTATCTTAATTTAACATCATTTCATCTCATCGCTAAGCCGGAATGCGTGTTTGTCACCAGTGTTTCTCCATTTCAAACCCTCTTTCTCGAGGCATGATAACAAAATAGTAGGACAGTTCTGTCCATTGCCAAGCCGAAAATGTACCCGGAAAGCTTTCGCTATTTTCTGACGCTCTCGAAGGCAGGAACATACTCAAAACACGAGGTGCTAAGCTGTTCCAGTTCCCAGAGAACCGTCATAAGTAGGGTTGCCGGAATGAGGAATCCGTTCTTTTTATCCGCGCTAATCACCCGTGAAAGTCTACGCGGAATGAAGATACGAATTCGCCAGTCTGACAGTCCCAGACATAAGTCGGCGGGCTTTTGCACGAGATATCTTGCCTTTGAAATGCGAGCGGAAATCGGGGAGCGAATCCCCGCGCAAATTCTCTCATTTTGTATCCTCATTCGACATTAGTCTCTAGCTTCTCCGACCCTAGACTACTCTATCCACGACATGTGTAGCCGGTGTTGATTTTAGAAAAACAGAAATTGTCATCTCTTTTTTTTCGAGTTTTCTCCATTGCTTCTCTTGCATTAGTCAACTCTACTCAATGCATGTGAAGTATGCTTGTCAGTCATGATTTTACTATGATCACGCTTGCTCAGACTGCTATTGTGTTCAAAATACGAACAATCGTCCTTTGACTTCGAATTTCCCATGATTCTCTGACTCAATCTACCTTTATCCAATACGCATGTGCTGTTATGATTAATAGACCAGAGCCTGACACAAGGCAAATCATCTCACTATTTCGCTCTTTCTCTAGCTACTCTATTCACTCGAAGTGTACTATTCTGCGATGATTTCGCGAGCGCGCGGCTTTCTGTCTGTCCCCCGTTTTCAATCTCATAGGGAGTCTATCCATCTCCCTTCTAGTCCGTCAATATTCATTGTTATCCCATTCCCTGGACCTGACACTTTTGCGCGGTGAAATATATTTTCCTCACGCAAGCACGTTCCTTCAAAGATCGTCAGCATTCCTCGGCAATGTGAAATACTGTGTCTCCAAGGAATTTGCGTGCCTCGATAATGAAAAGACGATCCAATCTCTGATTATTTACTCGTAATCTCTCGGTAATAGTCTCGGAATGTAACCATAACGCAATCGTTTTGCTGCCGTTATCTGTTTGGCGTATTTATTGTATAATTCCGTGTATTTCACACGGTCCAGTACGATATCATTGCCTTGCGAATTGACCTTCCGTTGCTCATAGCCCATGTTCCCACGATCACGTAGCAGTTGTCCTTTCATCTATTTTGCTATACATGCTCAGCGATGACGACTCAGTAGCATTTCGTAGAGAGATAACCCACGTGATCACATCGCAACCTTTTCATTGTTCCCAGTCCCTTTGCTCTTTTTTAATTTATTTTAGAACGATTACGCAAAAAATTGTGCAGCGGGAAAACCAACAGTCGGAATTTACTCCATTTCAGAGGGACAGAAATGGACCCCATCATCGAGTCCCTGACGGGTCACCTTCATCCCAACACATCTCATGCGGTCGTGGCGCTTCCACAACAGGCATCTCTTGGAGCAAGGCTGGAGAAGGTAATCGGACGCGTTTCTGCCTTTTCCCTCCCTATCACCTCCACTGCATTCGGAGCGGTCGTAGCATGAAACTGACACGCGGTTCGCCTCCAGAAAACGTGACGTCACTTAGGAGAATTTTCCTCTCCCAACCGTAGTGATGTCATGTTTTCTGCGGAAACGGTTTGCAAATTGGTCCGCAGACCTCACGTACGCATGTTTTCTTCTTCTTTTGTGCCTGCTAGATTTGCTTCCAGATAATAATTAATTAAATAATTTAGCAACTAATAAACAATTGAAGGCCCTGCTCATCTCGATCTGTGTACTGGGCATCTTCTTCAACGCTCTGACATTCTTCAAGAACAAAGTGACTCGGTGAGCTTTACGGAACACTTTTTAACTTCTCAGAGTGGACGAAATAGGTTTTTCCCACTAACTTGCGTCGCTTGCGTAACTTCAGATTGCTTCAGAGTCCAAGCCTAGGACGATTGCCTTCGTTTTCCTCGGGAATTTACCATTAGTTCGCACCGTCTCTGCACCCAGGAACATTGACGACGTAATTTGACCTAGATTGGGGATTCCAGAACGTCGGAAACGTTTTGTCTACATGTGTCACTGGAGACTTGTGTGAATCTCAAATTGGAGACTAGAAAGATTTGACGAGAAGGTCCGAAAATAACCACTAAACAAGTGGACTCGTCGCTTCCGTCAGCAGGATATGAGTAGTTGCTAGTAGCATTACGCAAATCGCTGTCGGTCAGAGTCCGCGAGGCTTGAGTAGGGCTGTCCGTCTCTTCATTCCGCGTACTCTCTCACCGGTAAGAATAACGATAGATTGTGAAGATTGAAAAGACGCTGGTTCGATAGTTGTTCTTTTGCTGTCATAGGTCGGCCCGGAAACAGGCCAGACACTCAAGGGCCACTTGATCCGAAGAATGCCAGACATTTGCCGGCCCTAACATTCGCTGGAACTCCCAGACCGAGACAATTCAATTATGGCCGCGCACAGTCTGTGTGTCTCACACGTATGTTTTCGCACAATAGTGCGGCCCATTTCTTTGAATGAATCCCGACGAACAGTTTTCTCGCTTCTTCGTTGTTCCTTATACCTTGTCAGTTAGGGAAACGGGAGAGCATTGTGAAATGAGAGATCCAGACGCTGGTTCCGACAGGCAATCACAATTATGCGCCACACGTGAGGCCGGTGTTCAATGCTCGCAGAGGATTTCCGTTTCGTTGTTTTCTACCAAGGAACAGAAGGAGTTTGGAGTTGAAGAACCAGACTATGGCTTTCGGTATCGAAATTTGTCATGTTACGTGCAAAATGTGAAAACATGAGAAATTTAGAAACGGATTCTTCGTCTAGAGTCAGACTTAGGAAGAATATTCTCGTGCGATGTATCATGTTTCTCCATGAAGAGGGCGCTCAGAATGACTAATGCTGCTAAGGCGATAATGAGCGGAAATGGAGCCTTTTTGAACACGATCTAAAATTTTGGCTCATGTGGTTTGGTTGGACCAAAATTGTTCATTAGTTGGGTAATAATTTCAAAATCAGATTTCAATTAATCGCGAGGGTGTCACATTTCGATTTGCGAAGGTCAACTACGAGATACGGCTCAGAACACACTATAGGTGTTGGTCAGAGTGGTCTAGATTCATTCATGTCATCACTTCCTGTTGTAGAATGCAAGGGGGATTAGTTGCAATACAGATGACGTCAGCCTAGATTTTTTCCAGATTGTTTTGCCTAGATTCTATGGTGAACGAAAGTGTGAAAGTGTTCCATGGAGAAGGAAAAGTCATATTATTGTTGGTCGAATACTGATTGGGCGTTTCTAGAAGGCTTGAATTCACAGTGATCAGTTGTGCGAAGAATCTCCCATCATCTTTGCAATCAGACTCCAGACATGCATACGTCTCTGGTTCATCTCAGCAATTCATGTCACGACTAGGGATGTCAGCACTCTTTTCACCAAGTTTGGATATGTCTGAAGAAGCGACTTTCACTTCCTGTGAACTAGACACTAGAAATTGAGTCATACATCACGAATTCTTCAGACTCCAGACATGCATACGTCTCTGGTTCATCTCAGCAATTCATGTCACGACTAGGGATGTCAGGGTGAAGAATCCGTCTCTTCATTCCTCGCACTCTCTCACCGGTCAGAGTGGCGAGAGAGCACGCGGAATGAAGAGACAGATTCTTCACCCTGACAGCCCTAGTCACGAATCCAGTGCAATACACTCTTTTCACCAAGTTTGGAGATGTCTGAAGATGCGACATTTGACTTCCTGTGAACTAGACTCTTGAAATTGAGTCATACATCACTTGATAGCTCGGTGAAATTAGTTGCACTGGATTCGTGACATGAATCTCTGAACGGAATCAGTGGATGAGGTGTATCATACACCGTGTATGACTGCATGTTTAGAGTCTGATTGAAAAAATGCGGGCAAAGCGTGTCTGTGAATCTCGTCTGAATACTCCGCTGGAGAATTAAGAGACAATTTGAAGACTCTCTTGAACTTCAGTTGTTTTCAAAGGTCACAATATTTTCATCCAGCATCTAAGGCTTGATATTATGCAAGCCGTGTCTCCGGGTAGTACGACGCAAGTATTTGCAAGTCTCACAGGGAAAGATTTCTCAAGATTTATGCTTCTGGCTAGACAGAGACAGCGAGAGAGCACTTGAAACAGAGAGAGAGTCAGACAACTACTAAAATCCTCACACATCCCTGAATAAGTTAGGCGCACGGGCGCCGGCATGAATGCGCCTCTTTATCTACGTAAGGGGGAGTAGATTTTGAAATACGGGCAAGAGTCTCTTCATTTCGCACACTCTTTCTACTTGCTGACGCTTGAGAACGAAGAGACTGTTATTTCGAACTTTTGGGGGGAGTAGACGCAGCAGGTTAGGAAAGGGGTCAACAGGATAAGTTCAAAAAGTGCACGTCTTCTGCAAGGGAAAATTGTGACGAGGAAGCGAATTTTCAACTCGATAAATTGCAGGAAGAGGGGATCCTCAGCGACGCGTGTATCCCTCTCACTACTGCGAGTGATGGCAGGTAAAGTTTAAAAAATATCAATGCCACCTTTTTGGACAAGTATAATCTAGCACGAGCGTGCAACATTCGTTCTTTTCGAGATCCTTTTGATTCCGAATCTAACGAGGTTTCAATTAGACAATTAGAGAACACTATCATCTAAATAGAAAGTGATCGTAGATCATTGCGTAGAAGTAACCCCCTTGAGACGAAATTATTCAATAAAAACAACTGAAAAAAACTGAACCCAAGGGAAATTACGAATATGTGAATAATGCGTGTGCCTAAATATGCCTCACACATTTGCCTGCCAGGAGAACTTATAAAGGGAAAGGAAAAGTATTTTTGACTGGAGCCGTCAAATCCAAATTCCGGAGCCGTTAAATGCCCCGTATTTCAGGCGCCGACACTGCCTGCCTAGCAGCAATGCTGTTCACTCTTGCAATGGGCAAGATGGGCTGGCGGGGGAATTGGCTGCTGGGCATGTTCGTGTGCAAGGTGCGTTGAGTTTTTGGAGTTGGGCTATTTACCGGCTTCCAAAGTCCGGAATCCGGAAAATGGGACATGTTCGCGTGCAAGGTGCGTTGAGTTTTTGGAGTTGGGCTATTTACCGGCTTCCAAAGTCCGGAATCCGGAAAATGGGACATGTTCGCGTGCAAGGTGCGTTGAGTTTTTGGAGTTGGGCTATTTACCGGCTTCCAAAGTCCGGAATCCGGAAAATGGGACATGTTCGCGTGCAAGGTGCGTTGAGTTTTTGGAGTTGGGCTATTTACCGGCTTCCAAAGTCCGGAATCCGGAAAATGGGACATGTTCGCGTGCAAGGTGCGTTGAGTTTTTGGAGTTGGGCTATTTACCGGCTTCCAAAGTCCGGAATCCGGAAAATGGGACATGTTCGCGTGCAAGGTGCGTTGAGTTTTTGGAGTTGGGCTATTTACCGGCTTCCAAAGTCCGGAATCCGGAAAATGGGACATGTTCGCGTGCAAGGTGCGTTGAGTTTTTGGAGTTGGGCTATTTACCGGCTTCCAAAGTCCGGAATCCGGAAAATGGGACATGTTCGCGTGCAAGGTGCGTTGAGTTTTTGGAGTTGGGCTATTTACCGGCTTCCAAAGTCCGGAATCCGGAAAATGGGACATGTTCGCGTGCAAGGTGCGTTGAGTTTTTGGAGTTGGGCTATTTACCGGCTTCCAAAGTCCGGAATCCGGAAAATGGGACATGTTCGCGTGCAAGGTGCGTTGAGTTTTTGGAGTTGGGCTATTTACCGGCTTCCAAAGTCCGGAATCCGGAAAATGGGACATGTTCGCGTGCAAGGTGCGTTGAGTTTTTGGAGTTGGGCTATTTACCGGCTTCCAAAGTCCGGAATCCGGAAAATGGGACATGTTCGCGTGCAAGGTGCGTTGAGTTTTTGGAGTTGGGCTATTTACCGGCTTCCAAAGTCCGGAATCCGGAAAATGGGACATGTTCGCGTGCAAGGTGCGTTGAGTTTTCGATTTTTTGAGAAGATGCTATTTGCCGGCTTCCAAAGACCTGAATCCGGGAAATGGGTGAGTTCTTGTGCAAGGTTCGTTGAGTTATTGAATTTCAACGATTTTCCAGTTTTTTTTTGCAAAATTCGGAACCTATTGCGCAAGTTTGGCTTCCAAAGTCCGGAAATTCAGCTTTAACGAACAAAATTTAGTAGAGGTTCAAGGATGTAACATCGGATAGCTTAGCTGGAGATTTTCCATGAAATTCCATGAAATGGGGCTGAACTTTCGGGACTGAAGGGGTTTTCTTTACAATTAGTGCTGTCAGCTTAAAAATTCGTACATTCATTCTTCTTGCTATCTGATTACTCTGACCAAGGGAAAGAATGCGAGGAATGACGAGACGAATTCTTCAAGCTAGGAGAGATATTTTCCCAGGGACTCTCCGAAATTGAGAGATCCTTAGTGTGAATTCACGTCAAGGACCCTCTCGCTGTACTGTATCTACTAAGAAAGGGAACCCGGAAGGGAGAATTCCTGAGCCATCCTCACTTTTCGCAGTATTGTTAGGGATCGCTAGGGATCTTAGGAGCTTAGGGAGCATAGGGATCGCAGTATTGTTAGGGATGTTAGGGATTGTTAGGGATCGCAACTGCAACTGAAAATAGGTCGTGGGTTCGTTGGTCTCGTGTCATCCTTCTCATCCGTCAGAGAGCTTAGAGAGTAGGGTTGGCTATACGAGTTTAACGGGCCCGTAATAGGCGTCACTCTATTACGGGCCCGCTACGTTTGGGTGAGGGGAGGGAGAGGGTAGCGGACCCGCTACGACTCGCTACGACTCGCTACGATTCGGGCAGAGCGGTAAAAGGCGCACTCTTCATTAACGGGCGCTTCTTAGGAGCGCCGGGTTAGAGAACGGAGGGGGAGGCTAAAGAAAGGGGGCGGAGTTTCGCCCTGCTCCTCTCCCTCGAATCGTAGCGAGTCGTAGCGAGTCGTAGCGGGTCCGTAATAGAGAGGCGCCTATTACGGGCCCGCTATCTCGTTATCGTTATGCCAACCCTATTAGAGAGCAGGTGGAATGGGGAGACCGGATCTTCATTTCGCTTGAAAAGCACGAGTAAATTGGATGAAACTCCGTGCGATTCGTGAGAATGAATATCGTGGGATTGTTCGGGGATGCAACGATTGCTACACTGCAACATCGTGAGAGGGACACATAACCGCTCCAAGAAAATACTTCTCCTCGTGTGAGCCTGAAACTAACAAGGCCACTCCTAGTGAACTGATGAAGCTCTTAACTAATTTGTATTCTGCAAGTCGGTCAGACGTTTTGACCCCAAATATCTCAGATTCTATCCTGGGAACCGTAACTCTCTTATCGTGCGTATGTGGGGATTTCTTGTACATTTTTTTAATTTTTTTTATGAACAGGGGAGTAGGGTGCGGAAGATTCTCTTGAATCCGCAGTTTACCTCGCCACTCTGGCCGATGAGAGACAAGGCAGAATGAGGACTGGAATGTGGATTGGAGAGACTCTCCCCATTCTGCAGCAACTCATGCTACTCTGACCGAGGAAAATATCATGCGAAGCGATGAGGTTATTCGCTTCGTACTCTAACTGGGAATTGGCTTTATTTCCGGGGTGTCCCAACACAAACGTGGCAAACACATACACATACACAAGACTATACTTGAGGGACCAGTTAGCCAAATTCAGTTATGAGTATGCATTGGACCAAACACATAGTAGCTGGTCGTTTGTCTGGGAATTTAACCCTTCTTCCGAATTAAGTCCTTATTTTCCCACGATGGAATTTTCGAAAATGCGGGGGCTTTGGCGGTCCGCAAGCGTCAATTGAAAAGATCAAAACAAAGGGAAGGCTGGAATTGCGTATGACGGGAATTGGGCGCCCACTCATTTTAGAGGGGTTCAAAGTAGGGAGCATTTTCGTTCATCTCGATTCTCTCATCAGAACAATGTATGAGTATAAGGAACCAAGTCGTCAGAGTGTCGAGAGAAAACAAAACTAAGAAAATAGTAGAGGCCCATGCGTGTTGTTGTCGTCACTACTCTAAAATAGAGAACTGTTGGCTATTGACTCGCCATTCCGAGAAAGCCCTCAGCCCCGGAAGGACTCTCTGTTCTTTTTTTTTCGCGAAGTACCTGCCACTCCGGACTTCAGGGGCGAAAAACAATCAAGAGTTCGTGCTCCGAGAATTAGTATTCTCGCAAACAAGTGGATGTACACTTCTTTTTCGATAACTTTGAGGGATCTCAAAAATTCAAACAAAAGACAAAAAAACAACATCCTATGTAAAATGCATTCCGGTCCGTACTTTTGTGTCCCAAAGGGCGTAAAGGGTTGAAACATGTGGAAGAAATGAAGAAAGAATATATTGCAGCATCTTGGATTTAGTTTCAGGGTAATGCGAAAATAAAATCCTGATATAAATTGATGTCCGCAATGCAAAAATCAATTCTAGGCCAACTTGCGATACTGAATGCAATCCTAATAATTTTTTCAGGTCAATCTCTTCATTGTTCATTCGGCATCGGCTTTCTCACTCTACTGCTGGCTCGTGCTATCTTTAGTGCGATACGTTGCCGTTTTCTCGCCCTTTAAGCATCTCAGACTGAATAGAGAGCCGATCCTGGCGGTGGTGAGATATTTTATAATTAATTGTTTACAAAAATGTTTCTGGAAATTCAGAAGAAAGTTTTTTTTCGTTGATGTAGAGTGAGTGAGTGAGAACTTTACGTTTTTGGACTGTTTGCGACCGATTGCATTTTAGCACAACATTTACAATTTCATTTTTTGCCAATCAGACCAGTGTACTAGCTCGGTCTTCGAGCCTCAGATGTTTGGGTGCAGTCTCTAACTGGGTTTCTGCTCAGCCACATGCACCCACACCTCTTGGGTGCATGGTGCCCGCTATTTACACAGTAGCCGCCGCATGATCACGTTCATTTGTAGTCAGACAAATAGCATTTACGGCTCAAAATAACAATGCAGTTTGGTTTTTGCTCTGAATAATTGTCTAGTCATGGGTAGGCGCAATATACAATTTCAAATTGCAAATAATACAATATTGGGTACTGTAGTTGTTTATCCGATATAAGATCAGGTACGCAAGCCGCGCTTGATGATATGTGAGGAAGAAAAAAATAGGCAGGGAAATAATAGTCATTGTTGCATTTTTGAAATTAACAAAGGGCAAAAATTGAAATTTCATTCTGGCTAATATGAAAAAGAATAAATATAAATATAAAAATAAATAATCTCAGGTTCTGCTTGCCATCATCATTAGTCTCGCCGAGTCATGGCTGCTATTCGACATTCAGTACGATATGGACAAGGGAGCGTGCATGAATGGACATGATGATGACTTGGAAAGGAAGATCCAGGTTGGTATTGTTGTTGTTGTTTTTGTTGTTAGATACATCAAAACGTCTTCGGACCTGCTTTTATTCTACGTTTGGTTTTGTGAAGCGAAAGCGAAATACAAATTGAAGCTGTTTGGATCTGTTTCACGTATAGCTGAATCAGCTAAGCTGATCAGTCTGAAATACACGTTGAAATCGATTTCTTTTCGTTTCTGATTTCCAATACAATATCAATTCAACATGTTTTGAAAACAACATCCCATTTTTTGATTGATATTTTGTTTAAGAATCCGTAACGAACGAATTCTTCATTCGCATGGCCATAGTTGTGACTGGAACACGCGGAGCTTTTCGGGGCTTCTCATAGCTTATAGGAAAGAATGAATGGCTTTTCCGATTTGGCTAGACGTGACGAGTAAATATAACAAGGATACACGGATACTTCTTGCTTCAATAGGAAAATGATGCTTCATACCACCTAAAAATATCTAAATATGTTTTGAAAAAAATTCCTTCACGAAATTAAATTCTAATCAAGAGATACATGAACATACTTGAAAATTCTGAAATTATTATTTATTTCAGATCACGGAAATCGTGCTGACGTACTTTGTTCCGCTAGGAATCATTACCATCTGCGATATCAAGGTATGTTTCACGAGGATTATGAATGAATAGGCTCGAATAGGATGGATGTGGCCGACGCTGTAAAAAAATCAAACAACAATCGATATCAAGGCGCGTGCCACCATGCGGATTAACTCATGATTCCAGATGGGGCGGGTGCATACATTACACTAAAAAAATTTTTTTGCAATAACAAGGTGTGTTTCACAGGGATCATGAATGAATAGGCAGAATACGAAAATCAGACAGACGAGAAAGCAAAAAATAGAATAATCAATATCAAGCAGATGCAAAAAAAACATTTCACAGGTGCTGTTTTTCCGCGAGTCGTGGTCCCGTGATAACAGTCTGTCGGCGAAGACGGATCTGGCGAAGAAGTGAGTTATTCCTCAGATCCATAATTCACTTCTCGTCTGCCTCCGTGACTTTGCGCACATTTTTTTTGTTTCTACCAGATTCCGACCCGTTATATTCTCACTGCATTCTGCCTCATGTCGAAAGAATTTGAATACGATGTTATTGTCCAGGCTCGCCACCACGGACAGCTTCGAGCGTGCGAGCATGGAGAACCTCAACGTTAGCGGGCTGATCAACAAACCTCCGCCGGAGAGAGGAGTGCTCAAGAGACAGGGGTATGTATTTAGCAGGAGCCGGATAATATATCCCGGATTCAAGTTACCTGAAGATGACAGGAAAATTCTAGAGCCCTGAAATAAACTCCGGTTTTGAGCAATTTACCTGAATCATGACCGGAACATCCAGAACCGTAAAATAAACCCCAGCTAAGCCTGAATCTATTTGAAGGTCCGGTCGTCGTGCTCGCAGGGCGCAGTTCCGCGCTCTCCAAAGGACTCTGCTCATTTCGATCTTTGATCTCCTCCTCAACTTGCCCAACTACTTGTTCCGGCTGTTCCTGAATGTGATCGATCCGGAGGTTGGTCAAAGTTCATTTTTTTAGATTCGGCTTTCTCATTGATGAAATTTTCAAATAGCATGCGAAATTTAACAGCTGGCCTTACCAGTGGGTCCCACCTAGTGTTGTCTTACGACTGTAAAATCGCTTGACGTGGATACACCTTTGCCTTTACCTTTTATTGCAAAATGAATAAGAGACTCTTGCCGATTTGCCATAGCTAACTTCTCCAGATGATGTATTATCGCATGATGATTGACTTTCAGACCCTTCATGACATCTCTCAAGACTCGCTGGACATGGCCGAGAGCGTCTCGCAGATTCTCTACTTTGCGCAGGTGAGGTGTCGCTCTAAAATAATATATTTGCGCAGTTATGATGGCGCTCTAAAATGCGCAGATGTGGTGACATTAGATTTCGTCACAAAACGGCGTCTGAATTGATGTCAAGTCGTTACATCTCAATGTTTACTCAAGTTCGACTAAAGGACTAATGAACCTTGCCTAGTGAATACTAAGTAGAAGGTCAAAGGACGAAAGTTGGGGATTGCTACATGAGAATCTTCAGAAAGCGTAAAGATTCAAGGGAAACGCTTCATTGATTGAAGCAAATCGAGGTCTCAGAAATTATCGTGTTCCGAACGCATGTGAAACCTTTGGAGATCCTCACGGGAGCAAATGGAGAAAATTTCGAGGACTCGTAACGCGTAGTTGTCACAACTGCAAAATGAATTGACGATGAATCAACTATACGTTTTCATCGTCGATATTAAGGTCACGAAATGAACATTTTCAGTTCTCACTAAACGCCTTCTACCTCATCTGCATCATTTACGACACACCCAAGCAAAGGGAACCGACCAAAATTGAGGTAAACATTTTTAATAATTAATAATTAATTAATTAACTCGAAAGACTAGAAATATAAAGTGTTGAACAGAGCGATAGTTACAGTAGAGACTTATGTTTCACGGACATCTGAATGGTTTGAAATTTCAAACTCCTTCGGTTGCTTTCCGATTCCTGGTGCGAGTAAAATATCGATGATCGTATCCGTATTTGCTTGCATTATAGCAGGTTTTGAATGATCGTCTATTTTTGATGACCAACAATTATAATAAAAAAATTGAATGTAAAAATAAAATAATATTGCAGCAACGCTTCGCTCAGCACTTCCTGAAGAAGAATCTACTGACGACCCAGCGAAGCACCGTATCGGCAGGATATTAGATTGATAATTTTACCACCCGAATATTAGACCCCCCCCCCAACAGAACCGCCTAGGACTCAAGCAGCACTCGTTAATTCGGTATACTTGACTTGTTCATCACGAAAAATCTCGTATTGGCTGGATACTAAATGTTTTTTGTCTGTTATCGATTCCAAATGCTCCCTGGTCGAGTAGATCTACTACGTATTGCTAAAAGCTATCTACGCACCTACTTCCAAGCAATTCCTATAGAGCATGTTTTTGTAATCTATGCACACTACCTTCGCACTCCATCTTGCCATTTATGTTTTCGAAATGTTAACCGGTTTCTTCGTCACGAGTACATTGTTCCCTTGCCATATATGAACGACATTATTTACAATAAATTAATGGATTTTTGTTGGAGCAGAACTTTGTTATGGCACGAGTCGATACACAAAGGGACGAGATATCCTCTGCACATGGCGAATCGATCGCCTTTATTGAATGAGAATAGAGAAACGACAGTGGGTGGCACATCGATCGGTTCTCTCACATTCAAATATTTTTCTCGATCTCGATATTGGATCACCGATATGGAAGTGGTTGATGGCACAGCGGCTCATCCAATCGATCGCCTTTATTGAATGGGAAGCCAAGGGAGGAAACGAGAGCGATTGAATGGCGATTCTTGCTGTGAATCTCCCGCATTCCGCATATTCATCTATCCGAATTCTCGCTTCCATTAAAAACTAGATTCGGTTCCAGAATGTCAAGAGTTGTCGACTCCTCCAAATTCCGGCTGCTCCCGTGCGCCTGCAGCAAAATCTTCCTCGTCGTAGCTTCTGTGACGATATTGTTCATTGCTGTGGTGCAAATAGTGTCGATTGCGAGAAAAGTATCGGGAAGGAGTGAGGAGGGCACGACAACGGTTAGTCAAATTGTTGTTTGTCACTTTGTCCGGTTGAGTGAGAATGTTGGAAAATTCTTGTGAAATTGAATTATTTTTTATCCAACCCGATTAGCAACATCAATCTGACATTGAGCGCATTCTAGAAGCTAAAAATATGATTGTCAGACATCAACACCAACGAAGAGCTCGTTGACTGAGATAGCGAATGATGTTTTCCTCGTGCACACTATTCGGTTCGTTTTTTTTAAATTTATTTTTTTAGTTTTACAAAAAAAAAATTCTTCAGAGACCGTCGCAATCGAGGCGAGGAGTTGCGAGCGCTCGTTTGGACTAAGCAGCCCAACTACAATATCGAATGTGGAATGAAGAATGATGAGTACTGCATCTTTTATCGCTGTTTAATAGCTTTGATAATCGTAGTGAAAATACCCAAAACGATCTGAAGCAGGTCAAATTTAGTTCCAATACAGCAACACAAATGCTTCAAATTGTTTCACACTAAATCACTAGTAATTCCCATACAATTTTTGATGTCCGCTCAAAAAGGATTTTCGAATGTGTTTCACTATTCATTCTTCTGAGTACAATGACAGCTGGTGTCGGTACGCTGCACTCACCGTATGAAAAAAGTACACTCGCCTCTGATTTTAATAGCAACGATTTGGGGGCACAGCGATTCAGGCGATCAGATTTTAAACTTTTCTGCTTTTTATTGGTATTCAATTCCAGGCATCAGAATGCGCGCTTCTTGGTACGAAATGAGCGGCAACGAGCCCGCGATCTCTCCGACTCCCTCCTCATCTTCATCCTCCGGTATGTTGGATTCATTTCGAGGTCCAATCACAAAGCTATTCGTCCTCCATATTTCGAATTCCAAAAGTCAGAAAATTGTATCTTGATTATCTATGATTATCTATGAGTATGATTGTCACTAAGAACAAGACAAGGGAGTCAGTGTAATACAGAGATGGCGAATCTCAGGAAATGAGAAGTGGCGAGCATACTACCTAACCTGCAACCTACCCGATCTCTTCTTCGAGAAGGACCTTGAGGAGTCGTTGTGTGGGTTCAGTTGGAAATTGGCTTCAGTTGGGTTCAGTTGGGTTCAGTTGGAAATTGGGTTCAGTTGGGTTCAGTTGGAAATTTTCGTCACAGTCTGCTACAGCCACGTAAAGATAGCAAGTGATTATAGCAACGTCTCTGATTTTTGTTTGATATTTTTCTTGAAAAAATCAATGAAATCATACTACTGAATCAATAGATAATTTCCAGGTTTTGTCGAGCACCTTCCCAACGAGGAGGCACCACGACTGGGATTCAGAATCACCGGCATCGATATTGATTATGATTTGCCCTTCCTCGATCCGGAGGACTTTGAGCTGTTTTATGGTATTATTATCACTATCATTATTTTATGCTATCTCTTAAAACATTATGTATGAGTGCACGCTACGCAGTAAATCGAATTTTGTTTAAAAAAGTAAGCTGAATAATTTTAGGTCTGTGCGTTACCCTACTTGATGCTGGAGATTTCTCACCTGACGACATCGTTGAATTCGTTGAAATTAACAGGAAGCTTGGAGCGGAGCTGATTACGTTCATGATAAGGTGAGCCTAAATTCTAAGAAAATTTTAAGATCAAAGATCAAATCTGCAGGCCGGAAACTCTTACTCAAGAATTGATTGCCGCCTTGGAGCACTACAGCGATGACCCGTGAGTAAAAGTGATGTAAATTCTCGAAATCTGAAATATGATAATTGTAAACTGCTCTAAAAATGGGCAAAACATTTCTGCGTTCGGGGGGAATCGAACACCCGTCGAATGCTTGGAAGGCATCCATGCTGACCATTACACCACGAACGCGGTTGTCACTAGGCTACTCGTGTGGGTAGACAGACTCTCCCTTTCCTTTCTCCCCCTATGGCTATAATTGCTTCGAGTTGATTCTTCCCTCCTCTTCATCACCGTCCCACTTTACATTCACAGCGATTATGCCGGGAGCTAAGACTCGGGGGTTCAGGATCAAGAATGCGATACTGTATTCCTCTTACTTTCCCGTCGGTCAGAGTAACGAGAGAAGGAAGAGAGAGTTTATGAATTTTGACGTCCTAAGTGAAAACAAAAATCACTTCCTTTCAGTCTAATCGATCTAGTCCCCTTCTCCCTGCCCTTCCCTGTTTCCGAAGTGTACTCTTATGGAGAAAACGTCGCCCGCGACGTCTGCCTGCATCGACACATGAACACCACCGAGTTGGTCATATTTTCCATTGCGTGTGCCAATTCTGCGCTTTCCGAATGGTCGGCTTCACCACACTACGCGAGTTCTTCCTGCCGCTGGTGAACGAGACGATGGTCGAGGCACTGAGAGACTTTCCCTACTACGAGTCGGGGTTGATCAAAGTCAGCGCACTGAGTGTGCCTGTGAGGTTAGTCTTGTAGTAAAGTGTGTGTGTGAGGCGAAAAAGCCCGTGAAATGAATAGATATAACTCGGATTTTTCAGCTCTTTATTTAAAATCGCCATTGAAAGATCAAAGATCAACGATTCAGAAGCGACACCCATCCCCTAACTATGAACAACAAGATCCGATTGGATAAACTCGATCACACCGCGACCAGAGGAATTGTCCGACCGAGAAAAGTGGTCGAAATGGTACTCAATTTTTTCAGAAATGATTTGAAAAAATGTTTTTCAGGGCCCAAACTTCGCCTATCATCTCGTCAATTCTGGCAGGCAATTTGTCGTTGAAAACAATGCCAGACACATGGTCTTGTATCGACTGACCGTTGGTGATACGGTAGCCAAGACTACGGTAGTCGAGCAATCGATAACTGACGTTGTTCCTGCTCTGGCTGATGTCTATGAGGAGATTTCGAGGAATATCGAGACAGTAGTCGAGAGTATGAATGTGAAATCAGTTGGTGCGAAAGCGGAGACGTTGTGACCTTGTTGATTCGATTAAATACCTGTTCCGAATTGTTGCCAATAAATATTGTTTTCGTGCTGATGCCAGCCTCTACAAAGTGTGCTGTTCCTCTCAAACGAACAAAAACACTCTTCAAACAGGTGCGCATTGCACATCTTCCTTTCTATTTGCGAGAATGTTGAGGGAAGACGAGCGAGAGGTCAAATAAACCGAACGGTTGCAGTTTCATGAGGAACGCACACTAGATTTCAGGTGAAGGTGGTAATCGTCTCTTCATTTCATACACTCATTCTAATCGGTGAGAAAGAACGAGGTATGATGAGACTGATTTTTCGTCCTGTCAGCCCTCTTGTCAGGCCATGCACAAATTTTCTTTGTTTGCCTTACTAGGATATTTGACACCTTTTTTGGCGATGAGTTGGGCCATCTCTCAATTCGCTGCTTTCCTCCCATCTTCATTATTCTTTCAATTGATCTTTCCTTGAATTCTCTTAAGTTTAACTCTAGATAAATGCGTTTTTATTCGCAGGAATGCTTCTATTCTTGCTGCTTCTAATGCCTACAGCTGCCTCTGCTCTTCCAGATGTGAGCTCTTATTTTTTTCTATCCAACTTTTGTCTTCTGCATTGTTGCAGCGCCCACAACATAATGCAGGCGGATCGACGATTCCAACTGAAGATGGCAATCCCGTAGGTACGTTTTCGATGGAACGAAACAACAAAGTTAAAAGTGTATTTGCAGTCGCCTCGGCAAGGTTCATGAGCACACTTCCGTTGGTGGTTCTCAGGAAATATTTGCTGGAAATTCTGGAGAGGACGGGGCACGATTACCAGTGTTCGTGATTTCATCAATTTTAATTAGGCAAAAATTCCGTAAATACTTAATATAGACGACTCATTATTATTATGACTAATATAATGTTCAGATCAAAAAGGATTCTCCGTGCGCACAAATCTGAGTCGATTCGTTGTTCAGGAAGTGGTGAGTTCTGTTTTGAATTTTTCTTTGTGTTTTTCGTCAACAATTGACAAAAAAATGACATAAAATATCATAAAATTCAACAAATTCAGGATGAAATGAAGGAACGAGCGAAGACAAGAGTTCTCATTGCTTATGTGAGTTTTTATGAATAGTTTCAACGAGCAATCCACTCCATCTGAGTTGACCAGGCGCCTCACAGGAGTTCACGAACCCCCACCTTGTCTGGGATCCTGCACAATTCAAGGATCTCTCCGAAATTCCGATGACTCTCAAGGAACTGCTCGCGCCAAAATTCAGAGCAAGCTTCAGGTAAAATTATTTGTATGCGTCGTAATCTTGTTAAATGGCATTTGTACAATTAACAACCAAAATCGCTTCATTTGCAGTACAACGAACAAGGAGAACATTCGAAATAGCACTGTACGTTTTTTTTTTTTGAAAAATAGATCAAGTTGTCTACTTTTTTTCGCAGGTATCATCCAATGGACGAGTCAGAATCCTAGTCGAGCTCTTCATGGATCATTTCTGTCCCATGAGTGTTAGTTTTTCGAAATGTACCAAATAAATAATATAAATTGTATCCCTTTCTCAGTTTGAAGCGATGCCTTACGACAGCCACAATTGCACCGCCGAATTCTTTCTGGACATGCTGGTTGGTGACGGAAAGGGAATTGAACTGGTCTTGGAAAAGGATTTCCGAGCTGAGGTGGGCAAGCAGGCACAATTTTTCTTGGATGACATAATGATTCAGTTCATCCCTTTCGATTGGGATCCCAGAGAAATGGCACCGGCGTACCCGCAATTCGGAGCGAAGTACTGGTGAGCAGCAAATTGGTGATTGCAAATCAGATAACATCTCTCCGCACCGCCCAGTAGAGCTCGAAAAATGATACCGCCGTTTCTACATTTTTTGTCTGAAATCATTTCTGGAGCAAGACTGTGTGAAATGAAGAAACAGCAATCTGAAATTCGTGCTTTTCAGGTCAGGTGCTATCAATGCTCCCCGCAAGTGGTCGGTCAGCAGCGCGACTGCGGAAATCACCACCTATAACGGGGTAGACTACATGAGAATGGTAGGGAAAAAGTTAAAAATAATCGCATCTTCATTTGACGTGATCTCTTTCACGTTACAGCGAAAAATAGGCTGATCATCAACGCTAATTTGCAGGTAAAGCTTCACTACACAATAACGCGCAATCCGGCGTTCTGGAACTGGGCACTCGTCTACATTGGTAAGAATGGTACTACTACTATCTATCTATCAGGAGGATTGCAAAATTAGAAAATAAACACTTTTTCAGTTCTCGGCAGCACTCTATTTATCGTCATTATGACCCTCTTCACCGAGCATAAAGTGAGCAAGATTAATTTCATTAATTCAGCCACTTAAAAATTACCGCTGTCCGAATAGCAATACGTGTGCTTTTCTTGCGGAATCTCATGTTGTCAAAGTGGTTTCATGTTTGAAGACTGAAGCGCTCAAATATTCAAGTGTACTTATCGTGCCGTGAGGTACGATGTCAAACGGATGACGGTTTTTTTTATTCAGAAAGCATCGTTTGCTATCGGAATGTCCTGCATATACGCGACGTTCTTTCTGACCGAGGAGTACGTCTTCATGCAGCGGAGAATGAGTAAAAGAGTTGTTTAATTTACGATAAAAAACATTTTTTTAAGAGAGCGGCTCGGTAAAAATCGAGCACCCCCCGGACACGATCCGCTAGGACTGAGATCCAAAAGCTGATATTGAAGTGGTAGGAGGGTCTAGTCCTCACATTGCTCAAACCACCTCAGATTTGTGGTTCACGCCGATACGGTAGGAGAAATATCTCACAACACGATAAATGGACGAAAATTCATAGTTTAAAAACGTGCATGTTTAGACATAATTTTTCATGTGCATTATATGAGGCCGATCGCGTAAGAGTCGGACAAATCCGAGGGGGTTTGGCACAGCTCAAAAATCACTATTTCCTGAAATAGTGTACTCTGGGGTACTCGAAGGTGCTGAAGATGATGTGCATATTCATTTTTCATTTTGACTCACCGTTGGCTCCAGATGACGTGCCGTAGGGCGTTTACATCGAGTGAAAAATGTCGAGGAAGACTATGCTAGATCGGACCGGAATTCTGTAAGGATTCCAAAAATATTTTTCTCTTATTTTTCCTGCGTGCACCTAACGTTTTATGCCAATTATAGTGAATCGCCTTGTAAGTAAATTTTGCCTTCTTTCCCCTTGTTTGCTGCTCTTGATCTACCTCGAGTCTCTCCTTCCGATTGATCG
>LS488148.1:158433-187444 GCA_900490705.1 Pristionchus arcanus | reverse complement strand
TAGTTTTTCTACACCACCTAGAGAATATTCAATACCATAGGAGTCGAATCCGCGACAGTGATTTTTTTGGCCCATGACCCGGGGTTCATGCTCCAAAAGTGATTCATGACCATGACCCGGGGGTCATGGTCCGAAATGGACCTAAAAAGTCATGGTGGAGGAACTTCATTTACTATGTGTAAATGTATAGTACTCATACCCAATATTTTATAATACCCTCTATTGCCGTAATATGGGTCACAGCATTCCAAATAGATAGAAAACGGAAATAGAGTGCCCACACCATGGTGTGATAGCCCACCGTAATTCCTAAAAATCCGGCAAGAGAAAGTGCATGGCCGGGGGTTGAACCCCCGACCGCTGTGAACCTAAACCTGAAACTTACCTCTGTGCCATGACGGCTGTGCTCATCGATCCTAGAATCGCCTACCAGTTCGTGGGGTTCTTCCCGCTCTCACAATGCAAATGGAGCCTCGAGGGCGCCTCCAGCCTACCGTACTCCCAATTTGTCTCTCAGAATTGTCGCGTCAGGAGATATGAATTCACGATTTGTGGGAAATAGCAGAAAGTTTCGTTTTCACACCATTTCTCAGCCAATGGAATGCTGTGGGGTATCGCAAAGTGAATTTTCCAATTTTTCTTCGCAAAAAATCAATTGTCAAGTCCACGCCCGCTGGATTACGACAAAAAAGGGTATTATATAATATTGGGTATGAGTACTATACATTTACACATAGTAAATGAAGTTCCTCCACCATGACTTTTTAGGTCCATTTCGGACCATGACCCCCGGGTCATGGTCATGAGTCACTTTTGGAGCATGAACCCCGGGTCATGGGCCAAAAAAATCACTGTCGCGGATTCGACTCCTATGGTATTGAATATTCTCTAGGTGGTGTAGAAAAACTAAACGAATGATTTGATGATCGATGTTCTTACAGGAGCAGCGAAAACACGCATCAGTAGAAACCAGATATGCGGTTGCGCACCTTTGCGGGGCAAAAAATCAAATTGGAAAGAGTGGATCAGTCTGGCGGTAACAAATTTAGGTGCACCCACCAGGGAGCTTCAGTGTACACCTAGGTTATGTTTAGCGCCAGCCCGAAATAAGGCCTACAAAAGTCAAAAAACTAAATTTTTAGTTAAACTTAGCTTTCAGCAATCGACCAGGACTCAATCTAAAAATCGTTTTTTGTACCCCTGGGCACCTCTAATATAATGCACATGAAAAATTATGTCTAAACATGCACGTTTTTAAACTATGAATTTTCGTTCTTTTATCGTGTTGTGAGATATTTCTCGTACCGTATCGGCGCGAACCACAAATCTGAGGTGGTTTGGGCAATGTGAGGACTAGACCCTCCTACCACTTCAATATCAGCTTTTGGATCTCAGTCCTAGCGGATCGTGTCCGGGGGGTAGGCGAAATTGCTCGATTTTTACCGATCCGCTCTCTTAAATAGCTTCGAAATTTATATAGCGTACAAAAATCGATAAATATTTCAGTGATCTTCTTCTTCACGGATATTTGTTTCATCTTGGTCTTTTGCTGCATCGTCAATATGGTTAATGACTGCAAGAAGTATCGATTGAAGGTATAGGACTAATACAAAGGCTTAAAATACAAGAAATGCACTCAGAAGCGGTGAACTGCACACGAAGAATACTTTCATCTCAACATTTCCCATTTATTCGGTGTATTATTACTTGCATTCAAAATGAATAAAGCTCGATCATTTAAATTGCGTGAATGTTGTGGTTGGGTTTCGTATCCACTCCACTCTTCCCCCGCTCCAATCCACATCAAACCGCTCCATTCCATACCATAAACAAAAACACTCACCAAACAGTTACACCTTGCACGTGCTCCGTTCTGTTCCATTTCGTCCATTTCTCCATTTCCATTTCGCGTACTCTCTCGTCGCGCAGAATAGTGAGAGAGTTTAGTGAATGAAGAAGCGGATTCTCCTTTTGAACAGACCTAGTCCCAACCCGCGAGAGTGTATTCTCCGACTCCACTCAATCCAGCAAAAACACTCCTCAAACAGTTTCGTTGCACACGTTCCTTTCCTTTTGTGAGACTGTTGCGGGAAGGAGAGCGAAAGGTCAAGTAGACCGAGAACTTTTGCGATTTCAAAGGATGTACACTGAAATACTGCGCGATTCTGATTATCCTGCTGACAACCCTCACCCATCCATTTGTTTGCCTTACTAGGAAATTTGAGACAACGCCTATGAGTCGCACCTTTCGCCCCTCTTTCCCACTAATATTCTGTTTCTCGCTTTACCCCCTTGCTTCTATCGTATCCGCTTCTTATTTTATTCTTGAAGCCAACAGAGTTGCCAAAATCAAGATTTTGTTATTTATTTTTAATTTTCAATCTCCATCAACTTCCAAATTCTTGACGGAGTTTCTTTTTTTTACCAGGAATGAGAGCCACCCTCCTTCTCATGGCTACAAGCGCACTTGCCTTTCCAGAGGTGATTTGAAAAAGTAAATTATTAATTTTAAAAACAATAATAAATGCCCAGCTACCACCTGAGCGTCCGGAAGTGGTGCTCAGAAGGCACATTCACGGAGAGAGCGAAAGAATGGAGGAAAGTTTTCTGTACCCGAAGAATGGTTAGTAAATGCCTAATCAAACATTACTTCATTTTCCCTACTTGGTCTCGCTTTTATTTTTCGAATGATCTCTTGTCGGTCAAGGAAAAACAATAAAACAATTCCAGAGCTCAACGCTGACGGCATTCACCCGTCGGTAGTGATCAGAAAGCACCTGCGACAGGTTCTGGAGCGAATTGAGGACACGTACATGAGTGAGTAGAGCTCGAGAAATGATACCGCCGTCTTTTCATTTTGCACACTCTCTCGTCGACCAAGCGGGCGAGAGAGTGTACAAAATGAAGATACGGCGGTATCATTTCTCGAGCTCTATGAGTGAGTCTCGTAACGTTTACGGAGTTTTCTTTTGAGTTTTTTCCTTCTTGAGTAAGCGTATGTGAGCTGTCAGTTTATGGGAAGTCATGTTTTACGATGAAAATGCACTACAACTTCTTTCTTCAGAGGATCCCGATTTTGTCGCGCACATCAATTTCCGTCGATTTGATGTCACTAGAGTGGTGAGCGGAAATTTCTTTAATGTCATTAAAGTTAAATATTTAGAAGGAGAATATCATTCCCCAGCCGTTTATCTACTCGAAGGTCACGATTTCATATGTGAGTTTTTGTTCAGCATTCAAGAGCTAGGAAAACGCAATTTTGCAAGATCGACGGGTGCATGTTCAATATTTATGAATATACTAATGCCTAACGGCCCAGATATTCAGTAAAAATTGTTTACTATTCAGTCTTTCAACGTTCCCCACTTTGTCTGGGACCCCTCAGAGGTCCGGGGAGTATCGGAGATCACTATGGATGCGAAGGAGCTGCGTGCGCCTCGCTTCATCGGATACCATTTGTGGGTTGCGATCTGCGGTGTGCCGAAAATTTGCGATCTCTCGTCTCAATAATCAATCGCTGGTCAGAGCATTGCGAAATGAGAGTTTTTGTACACCCCATATATAGATCGCTTATTGTTAATTTGGGAAATCATGAATGATAATTCGCCTCTTCATTTCTATCTACTCTACGAAAAATGAAGAGAGTATTCGATTTCTGAAATCACACTTCTGAAATTCTAATGCTTTGCAGGGGATACAAGGAATCGATCGAAAGCAGTAAAGTGAGTTATTAACATTTCGGCGCTTCTGCAGTTGGGGGGCCCCTCCCTATTCCACTTTTCCCTCCCTCCCATTTCGACTCATTCGGCTCATTCCGCACGGTCGTCTAGTTCATTTCGTTCGTTCGCCATTCTTTCCTAGACGCTGCACACATGTAATGATCACTAACAAAAGACTAAGCATGCTAAGCACTAAGCCTAAGCACTAAGCACTAAGCACTAAGCCTCAAATGTTATCATAGACTTACCGCTTAGCGCTTAGTGCTTAGGCTTAGTGCTTAGGATCAGGCTCAGTGCTCAGAATAAGGCTCAGTGCTTCTTAGATCCTAGTGCTTAGTGCTTAGCATTTTTGTTCCTAGTGCTTAGTTTTTGTGAAAAAAAACAACAAAAAATCGAAGAATGTGAATGAAGACCATTCGTCAACAAATCAATTAGTCCAGAATGAGATTATGTCTCTCGACTCTCCCTTGTCTCTCGTTGATTTACATCCAATCAATTTACATCCAATTTATCCCTATATAAGCTTTCGATTTCACTTCTCTGGTTCAGTCCATCGCTCTCCAATCTGAGGAGAGGGAGGGGAGCATTCGCCCCCGCGGACTTGGTCTCCTATGAGGAGGAGACCGCGCTCTCCTCAATGGAGGAGAGCAAAATGGGAGGGAGGGAAAAGTGGAATAGGGAGGGCCCCCCCCCAACTGCAGAATTTTTTATTAACATTTCTTTATTGTATTTTTTTCTAGAATACTGAGATTGATTTGAATGATCGTATATTTATTGCAATTCAAGGTCGAGTCCAATGGACGTGTCACTATCGTTATTGAGCTCAAGCTGAAGGATCAATGCGCAATGAACGTTAGTTTCGCCGTTCTGTCAGAAATATACATATCGCCTTTTTTCTTGTCTCCGTACCTTGCATTACCTGTGTACTCCACCAGGCGTGGTTGTCTCATGACAACTGTAAAATCGCCTTGATTGTGGAAGCAACTTTACCTATTTACCTTTACTTTTTTTCTTGTCTTACACAAAATACTGTTCGAAACAAGCAGACTACCTTGCAAGCTAGAGTGATACAAGTTGCGAATTTCCAGTATTACTCGAGACCTCGCGATAGCCACAACTGTAAAGCTTGCTTCGAGCTCAATGTGAAGTTGGATGATTTCGACAAGAGAGTCAAAATCTCGTTCGAACACGGATTCAGCACTAATGTGAGTTCCCCTGGAAAAATGGTTAGACTCTCGTGGTCTACCCCGTTAATTTTAGAAAGGTTAGATTGCTATCGTTCAGTACTTCCCTCACGGAATCGATCCTGTTGCCTCTGCTGAAATGTACAAGCGAATGGGCATCGAAGTGGACTGGGAGAATGAGGAGCGCGAGTGGGATCTGTCGCCCCATGTCCACTCAAACATCACCGATCACAGTTCGGCCTACAGCGGGAAACAGGTAATTTCTGTTAGGGACCCAGAATGGAGACCTCATTACGGTTCCTGAAGCATTTTCGAAATATGTTATTTGCGATTTCTTAGATTCAACTCCACTACACTATCTCGCGCAATCCCAAATTTTACAACTGGACGCTCGTGCTTACTAGTAAGCTGTTTCTTCGGCAAATTGATTCTAAAAACATAATTTGATGTCTGTTTTTAAGTTCTGTTCACCATTCCTGCAGTCATCGTCCTGGTCATCTTTACCGATCACAAGGTCAGTTTTTTAGTAGTTTCTCTCCTCGGTCATGCAAATCGAGGAGTATAACTTCAGTGGGCATCGCTGGCCGCCGGTGTCGCTGTTATTCTGACTGTAAACGACTGGACGTACACAAAGAATCAGCACGCGCTGCAGACAATGTTCTGTAAGAAATTCCCTGAAATACGGTTCTAGGTCGGATGAGAACTAGGATCGGCTAAACGTGGCAGGTTTAGCTCCGTCTCCCCTAGCTCTTCCCTATTTGCGAGCGAGAGAGTATGCGGAATGAAGATAGTGCTTCCGATCTCAGGGGCATGGAGCGTAGGGGGAGCTAAACCTGCCACGTTTAGAGTATCGTTTAGCAAAACCTAATGAGAACCAACGGCCATATGACTATGCCAAGCACATTACTTTCACTTTTTTATGGTCTAAATGAGTTGCAGTCAATACCGTCAATCTGTCGATCCTCTTTCTCTATGCATTCACATTCCTCGCTGTGATCATCAGCGCTGCGAGAAAGGCTGAGAAGAAGGCGAGTGATACAAATTCCTCTCATACCTATCCTCATCTTGCATGCTCACTCATAGCTCTAACCTGCTAAAAAAATCGCGAAATGAGAGTGTAAATTATCTCTAATAAGGTAAATTGCAGAACGCATGAACTCTGAAGGTCAACAGGACAATGTCAGTCTACTATCTTTATCTGCCTCTTCATTCTATTGTCGAATGTGCATAATAAAGAAACTCCAATTTGAATTCGATTTATTTATGCGCCTCATGAAGACAGTAAAAATGATTGAATTCTGAATTTCTCTCAATTTTTTGTCGAGTGATTTCGCATTCTCCATTTAATTTTTACGTTTCTTCTTCTCCACTCCACTCTTTTCCCATTGCACTCCGCATCGGACCGCTTCGTTCAAACAAACAAAAACACTCCTCAAACTGTTGCGCGTTGCACGTGTGCCTCTCTGTTTGTCAGTAGGCCTGTCAGGATGAAGAGTTCGCCTCTCCATTTTGCGTGCACTCTCATCTGTCTGACCGGACAGAAAGTGTGCGAAATGAAGAAACCTGTTTTTGCAAAACCACCACAACTTCAAAGCGTTGCTCGTAGAGAAAGGTCAAATAGACCGAGAACGGTTGCTATTTCAAAGGGGAACGCGTGATGTTATGTCAGGATGGGGAATCCATTTCTTCATTTCCCTCCATCTTTCTCCGTCAAAGTTGCGAGAGATCACACTGATTGAAGAAACGAGTACTTTATCCTCACTGCGATATTTGTTCGAACGCTACGGAAGAAAAGTGAGAGGTCAAATAGACCGAGAACGGTTGCTATTTGAAAGGATGTCTTTCTAGAAATGTGAACGTGTGAACATGTTATCCAATAGAGTGCATAGTTATGCATTCAAGAGGAAATCCCATCCAGTTCTATCATCTTATCATTCCTTACATTTTCCCGCCATCAGTCAAAACACTTCGTCTTGCAAGTTTTGGACCTCGCCATTCCCTCTGTTTGCCTTACTAGGAAATTTGAGACATCGCCCATGAGTCGTACCTTTCACCACCTTTTCACCATAATATATTCACACCGATCTTGTGTTTCACTCCTAAGAGGCTTCGTCTGTTAGCTTCCTACCTATCCTTGTACTACGATACTTTTTTTCTTCAGTTATGGATTACATTTTCACACTTATCCTTGTAAAATGAATTAATTTTGAAAAAAAATGTTGAAATTATCGCAGTCATGCGGTCTCTCATCCTCCTGGTAATGGTCTCGATGGCAACTGCGATAGAACACGTAAAAAAAATTTCACTTTATTTCAACAATCCGTCTGTCTGACGAGAGGAATGAATAGACGATCTTTTCATCCTGACATCCATAATTTACAGCTACCAGTAGAGCATGCGGAAGTAACTGAGAGAATCAAGGAAAGGAAAGAGAGTGCCCGGATCGAAGAATCCGGGCTGTATCCGAAGGAGGGTTAGTGTGATCACAGTATTCTGTAGAGTTTGAAATACGGGTAATCGTCTCTTCATCATTCTTCTCACTCTCGATGTTGAGCTGTAGTAGTCGGAGCCTGGGACTGAATAATTAATAAAAATGAAAATTCAATATAAAATATTAAATTCAAAATTTCAGCACTCGACGAGAACGGCGTGCATCCAACCGTTCTCGTTCGACAATACTTGCGACGAGTGCTGGAGCGAATCGAGAACACTTACACCAGTAACTTATTTCTCATAATCCCTATTTCCATCCAGGCTAATAGTTTAATATTGGCAAGGGAAATGAGTTGAACACAACTTGGTTTACGTGGGAAGAAGCTGTTTCGTGATAATCACGTACCACTATCAAGAAATATTATAATAAGTTACTTTTCCAGAACACCCGAGTTTCTTCGTTCACATCACGATGCGGCGATTCGACGTTACCAAAGTGGTTAGTTACGGATAATATTAAAATTCTAGAAAAAAATAAATATTAAAATTCAAAATATAAAAATAATAATAAATATAATAATTTTAGGTCGCGAGTGAGACAACAGATTCCAAGGTGTATTCGAGATTCGTCATAGAATACGTGCGTGGTTTCTTTGTTGAATGTTTGATCTTGTTGTTGCACCCCGGTAACACGAGCTGCTTGTGATCATAAAAACACATTTCCTCAGGAATTCGATAACCCGTACCTCGTCTGGCATCTCTTCATTCCTCCTTCTCTCAGAGTCACTAGAGAAAATGCGGAATGAAGAGACGGTCCTCTTTATCCTGGCACCACTCCCCCAAAACTTAACTAAAATCTCAAACAGGAGTACGACAACGTCTACCTCGTCTGGGATCCTTCCGAATACCGTAACACAACTGAAATTTGCATGAAACCAGAGGACATGCATGCGCCCCGGATTCTCGGATGTCAAAGGTGAGCGAAAGCGCGATCTCCTAAAAATTATTTTGCGTTTTTTTTTCAGTGGTCACTCGGAAACGATTCGCTGCAGCACGGTGAGCTAAATTCAGTTTTGATTGGTTATATTTCCTTGTTTTACATCACATGCAATCTGAAATTCTGCAATCTATCATTCTGTTTTCAGGTGAATTTCAAGGGAAGAGTCAGGATCGAAATTGAGCTGAAGCTGGAGGATATGTGCGAGATGAAGGTTAGTTTCATTTTTACGAAGTACAATTTTCATTCCGGGAAATTGCTTTTTTACTGGTACTAGTTTCTAGCGGGCTTTATTCCAACTCCATCCCCAGATACTAATTCGGATAAATAATATTACAATTCCAGTTCGACTCGATCCCCAACGACAGTCACAACTGCAGCGCGTGTTTTGGTCTCGATACGGAATTTGTCAATCCGGATTATGGAATTGATCTCATCTTCGGCAACGGATTCAATATCAGTGTCAGTTCTCAAAACAATAACAATAATAACAACAACAAAACAACAACAATAACAATAACAAGTAATTATTTTTAGTACCTAGCCGATGGCAACGAGCAGGCGATCAACGATGTTCCAGAGTGGACGTTTCTGCCCGTAGGCCGTATCACAACATCAGCTCGTCCTGAAGGCAAAAGCCAGAAAGCAGTAAGAAATGTCCTTATTTTTCGATTTTTTCTTCACTACATTGATCCTATTGGAACACTTGCACGATGCTTGCATGAATGATTTGGGTATAGTTCATCATGTACTAAACGAAATATGGAATATCGTTGAACTCATGTTTACAGGTTCATTTCAAGTACACAATCGTGCGCAACTTTGCATACTACGACTGGACACTGGTGCAAATCAGTGAGTTTGAGGCTAAATAACATCATCTACTACAGCACATCTCAAACTGATGAAATATTATAATAATAATAATTGTAACACTAAAAATAAATAATAAATAATAAAAAATAAATATATATAGATCTGTTCATCACAGCGTCCGTCGTGATCCTCGTCCTGTGCACGAAACAGAAAGTAAATTATTTTTTTTAATTATTTGAATTATGTTTTCCATAAATCGATGATTAGTACTCACGGTACAGCAATATGTATTTCTTGCTACAAAAGAATAAATTTTTCAGTTCGCATGGCTAGCATTCGGTCTCGCAGCTCTCCTAATTACGATGATTCAAACGGACGAAAAGAACCAACATTTCGTACGCCCGGATATATGTAAGATAAAGATTGGTTTTTTTAGTTCGGTTGATCAGTTCAATCTTTCGGAAAATAAGCCGTTTCGTTTAATCAGCCCTAAATTTTAGGGGCAATATCATTCTATTTTCAGTGAATGCTGTCCAACGCTCCGTAATCTTTATTTGCTCCTTCACCTTCCTTGTGACATCGGCCAGCAAGTATAGAAGGAGAAAGCAACAGGAGCGAATTCGGTAATGATGTTATGGATAAAGCACCGCCCACTTTTGATTAGCCTAAAGCAAATTCGAATTATTGGAATCTTATTATTCTTAGAAAAACACTCAAATTCAAAATATTGCAGCAAAGAGCAGTGATCGGGCGACAGATATCGACATATAGTAATTGGCAAAGAAGATGCCATCTTAGCAAACAATTTTTATGTTTATATCCATTGTGTGAATAAACCATTTCTTTTTCTTTGCATAACAATTGTATTTATCAACTCTCTTTTCAAATAAACATGACCATTACAGCAAAAAATGCTACTAAAAGACAGAAAAAGATCGCATCGAAGACATTTTCGAGGTGCTTCGACGGTTTTGGCACGTTAATGACGCATCTCTCTCTGATGCTGATCCATCTCGACGCGACAAGGCAGATTGGGCAAGTGAGAAGACGAGTACCTGAAACAAGGACTCGATTACTAGGAAAAAAGTGACATATCTAACCCACATTTTGGCATATTTAAAAAAATGTATGTACCCTTGCCTGCAACAGTTGGCTCTAGCTTGTCCCCCAAGTATCAGAGCTCGAACCGCCGTCTCTTTCTTTGTCACACTCTCTCAGCCGGTCGAGTGGTCGAGAGTAGAGAGCCGTCTTTTCAAGCCGTATAAAAAACAATAGTCTTTTTTTCCTCTTCTCGTTCAATCACTACTCCTCTCTACGGACACACAACCGAATTTCATCACAACGGATAATTATTTTAAAATTATAAGAGACCTTTCACGAGAGAACGGAGCAACCCGATGCGCGGCATTTCTGCAACCCAAGTCAATATTTATTGGGTGATGTTCTCATACCAAGTGCTGATATCTGGCATAATATGAAGGGTTCTAGTATACACCCCGAAAAGTTACAGACCCCGGCCAAAAAAATCCGAAATTTTCAACGTATTTTTTTATTCGTTCTAAAAACTTAACACGGGGTATTTTTGCATGGAGATTCCAAAAAAATCATTTTGGGAGGTTGTCGAAATCGTTTAAATATCGTTTAAATATCCATTTTCATTAAATTTTATTTTTCCTGAAAAATATTTTCCCACGTGAACTTTTCTAACCATGAAATTCAAATTCTGCGTGAAAAGTTACCCCTTGCGTAAATTTTTCAAGGATTTAAAACCATGAGCCCGGATGTTATAACATTCAGAAGGAGGCACATCAAGCGTTTTTTCGCTAAATGGCCCATACGAAGAGGGCTCCCAATATTTGGCCGACACTTTTTTATGCCTCTAATGGTGTTTTTCTGTCATTATGAACCTATTTACGATTTTTCAAACCTGATTTGCCAACATGGCTCACCTCGACTTTTTTCACATAAGGGTCCCCCCTTATGTGAAAAACCGGGTTAGAGGTGAGGTTGAAATAGAACCTCCGACCCAAGAAAAAGTATGTTAGGGTACTTAAAAATAGTTTTATGTCACTTTTAGTGAATTCCTACACGATATTATGGCCAGTTTTGATATGACCCCTAACCCGGGATTTCACCCTTATGTGAAAAAAGTCGAGGTGAGCCATGTCGGCAAATCAGGTCGAAATGTTTTTGAAAAATCGTAAATATGTTCATAATGACAGAAAAACACCATTAGAGGCATAAAAATGTGTCGGCCAAATATTGGGAGCCCTCTTCGTATGGGCCATTTAGTGAAAAAACGCAAAAGTTCACGTGGGAAAATATTTTTCAGGAAAAATAACATTTAACGAAAATGGCCGTTTTCGATCTTTAAACGATTTCGACTACCTTCCAAAATGATTTTTTTGGAATCTCCATGCAAAAATACCCCGGGTTAAGTTTTTAGAACGAATACGTTGAAAATTTCGGATTTTTTTGGCCGGGGTCTGTAACTTTTCGGGGAGTACACTATAACCCTTCATATTGGGCGAGATATCAGCACTTGGTATGAGAACATCACCCAAAAAATATTGGGACAGGTTGCAGAAAAGTCGCGCATCGGCCCATCCCAAAAGTTACGTTCTCTCGTGAAAGGTCTCATAAAAATATGTCTGAGAGTGATAGAGTCGGACCAACCTGATCGCAGCCTCATCTCATGCAGGCACGGCGCGCAGAGCGTGTGGCCGCATCCGACCAGCAGCGACCGGTACAGCGGCTCTTCCGTGAGGCAAATGGGGCATTCGCGCGAGCGCTCCTCGCCCTCGAACAGGCGCACCGCCTGCGGCGCTTTCGCGCCGCACGCCGGGCACGCGGCGTCCGCGCAGCCGCGGCAGACCGCGTGGCCGCAGCCGGTGAGGACGACGCGAGGCGCGCCGGGCGCGTCCGCGTCGCACGCGTAACAGCAGCGCAGCACGCGCACCCCGAGCTTGATACTGCAAATGATTGTGATATGACCGAAGACATAAAATGCTCTATTGTGTCCAAAATTTTTTTTGATCTATATGATGTAACGAAAATTGAGAAATTGCATACCTCGCCTCGGTCACGCGTGCCATTCTGTCGATAAACCAGCGCGCCGATTCTTCCTTGCTTTCGAAAGCGGGAGGATTGTCGAGCGCAGTCGTGAAGATTTTGTGCTCTTCGGAATCGATAATTGAAGAAGGCAGTTGAGCGGGGATCATGATAAGCTTGTCTGAATGCGAAGTGGGTTAGGAAATGATTAATTGCAGCATGAAGTGATGTGAGTACTTCCGTCTAAGCAGAAATGGTGAATAGGAACGCAGAATGCTGATTTAATTAGTTACCTAATGAAAAATAGCATACACACAGGAGAATCGGAAAAGCCGTGATTTTTTAGAAAATTGAAGGGAGGAAATCAAGGCCAAAGAAAATTGTAAGAAATGATATTAAAGTGGGACGCTTAATAGGACTCCTCCAGAAAGAGATCTGAAGAGTCTGCTGGAAATGTAAACGGAATTCGAGTGAATGGGCTATGCCAGGGGACAGTACTATCAGGTTCATGCACGAAAATGATTAAGTAAATGCAAAAGGCGATGAATAGAAATGATTGATCACGAACAACACTATGGAATATAACACAACGCTGGACAGATTCGAAAAAAGTTTCGTGTCCAGGAAAATATCTGTTAGAACGCGATTGCACAAAACCCCCTGGTTACGCTCGTTGACCACATTTTCGTGCATTTCAAAGAACTCGTTCAGTCTATCACAATTTGGCTTATTTTTAATTTTAAAATTTCAGGTAGATAAAATAAAGTGCCTTTGCATTTCGTTTGACTGTTGCTCAATTATTCATAATATTTACACTTCTATATTTTTAAATTTCAGCCAAATTAGAGTTGAGCGCCATGGAATCGCCAATGTCTCCTCAAGGTAAGTTTCAGAAAATTTATAGATTTTTTTAATTAAAAAAATGTTTCAGAAAGTAAATCCGCCCGAAATTCGATCTTCTCCTTTCTTTTCAACTGGTCGACGGGCAATTTATCCTCGTTTGCCAGTGAAACATGCGATTTCTACATTCTGCTCCACAATTTTTTCTCAAACATCCCCGAAGAGCTCATGATTTCCTGGGAGAATATGTCGGATAAGGAAAAAGAAATTGCTAGAAGTTTTAGTCTCGCAATTTATGATCACGAAGTCTTGTACAATCTACGCTACAGGGAGACCCAACATCCTCACGTAAATCACCTTTTCTCAGGCCTTATTATTTATCGTTGTCACATTTTGCCTGAAATGTTACGCGGTGCAGATTTTCCATCTTCAATGAAAAATCAAATATTGCAATTTCAATTTGGTCTTGAGCATTTATTCCTCCATATATTTTTCTTACTTGATAGCTTTAAACCGGATTGTGCTTTTTGGCATCCGGATGGGGATGAATTTAGACAGGACCTTACACTTAGATGCAATGCAACACCGGAGCAAACTATAAACCACGGCTTGATTTTGTTCGAATATCAGTTGTCCGATTGATAAACACTTTTCGTTGTTTTTGTATTTGGCATAAGTCACTGGCGATTTGATTTCCCTTAATTGATATCAGATTTCCAACTAGAGAATGCACCAATTCATCAGAAACTGTTTATTAGTCGGAAATTTTCAAGTAAATTCCACGTAAAACTGTGAGACTACGGCTTATAGGTCGGAAAACAAACGGAATTATCACAATCGAGATCATACGACTAGCAATGGGCATACTAACAAGGGCACGGTCGGGGTACGGTATCCTTGGGGTTCGGTAGCCGGCTCTCAGAGCTCGAGATGAATTGGCGTGCGGTCGATCTTGCGCGACTGAAAAGATAATGCTGTTTGTAATCTCTTTTCTGTTGTCTTTTCACACACTATCTCGACTCTCTGGCTTATGAGAAAGCACTCTAGTGGGTCCCTACCAAAATGTCCCCCCTCTCTCTCGACCACTACCAAAATGTCCCCGCCGCGCGCTACCAAAATGTCCCCCTACCAAAATGTCCCCCCACTACCAAAATGTCCCCCCTACCAAAATGTCCCCTACCAAAATGTCCCCTCGCTCCTCCCTGGCCACCCTCCCCCTGGCCCTGGCCCTGGTACTATTTCGATCAATGATCTATTGAACTTTGATCAGCCGAATTCTTGATCGAATACTAGTCCTACTAGGATGCATCCGTTTTTTGGGTATATAAGGAGACTCTTCAGAGCTGAACGCCACACGTGCGCTCGCTCTCTCTTTCTCTCTCATTTTCTTTCGAATTGTTTTCAATTAATCGCTATATTTATGATTGTTTTTTTGATGCAAATTTGTGACTGTCTTCTTTTGAGATGGCTGCAACCTGGAGTGGATTTTCGTTACCTAGTAACAAAGGAAATCACAAGATTGCCGCCTATCGAATCTGTGGAGATCCCGATTCAATCGTGTGTTACAGATTCAAGGAGAAAGTCGATGGAGACGAAGTTCCGATTAAAAATCGGAAGGCTAAGTGTTATGTCTGTAGGTTGTGTGGCGAGAGTATAATATGCAGATCCAGTAGAAGAGTATTTATTGTAGAAATTGCAGCATAGAATAGATACAGAAGAATAAGTGCAGCAACAACTAGCCGCAACGAGAGAGAGACGACTGACTCTATTGATTGGCGAAAAGTAGGCCAGCGGAAATAATGAACAATTCGGGTTACGGTAGGAATCAGGGATTTCCGTATGAGAGTCGCTCTGTACGAATTACACTATGAGTACAGTAGTAGTATCAGCAGGTCACATTATTAACTTGTGTGAATAATAATTACTATTTCTGTATATCATTTCATGACTATACAACACTAAGTATGTGTGTATGTCCTGTGAACGATCCACCTCTCCAGGTACGACGGTCACGATTCGAGCCTTCTTTCCCGATGATGGCCAGTGTGTATTCCTCTCGAACCCCGCTGATCCATCTCGCCATCGATGTGACTGGACTACTGATGAGAAGTGCAGGCCCGCAGTCGTTCTTAGTTCCAAGATTGCGTGAGTTATTATTTACAATTTTGTTGAGTATGAAATGAAGAAAAAACCAAAATGTTCTCTTCAGGAAGGATTTCTCTAACAAGGGAAGGTTGCAATCTCGATATGGAGTTAGGGAGTGAGACTACCCACAATCGATAGCGGGTCTAATTCTAAGAACTTTAATGAAAGTCGTTTTTGCTAAAGAGCACCTGGGCCTGAGAAAATCGATAATCAAAAATGGGTTAAATTTTTGCATGATTTTCGCGGAGCGGCGCATCGAGCCTATGAGCACAATCATGAGACTCTCTCATCAAGCATCGGTGGTTCAGTGGTAGGGTGTTCGTCTAGTAAGCAGCTGGTTACTGGTTTGACTCCAACCGCTGCAAAACTTTTTTGCACAATTTTATCTCTCGTCTTTTATGGACTTGAACATTTTTTCCAAAAAAATTTGTATGAATATTTCTTGTTGTACCTCTTTTTCCTCTTCTTTTGTTTTAAGAAAATATCAAATGTTGGATGTCTCCCTATTGGACGGTTACCTAATAAGATCGACGATTGGAGTTGGAGTCGAACCAGTAACCAGCTGCTTACTAGACAAACACCCATTCGTCTCTATCGGAATGAGAGGGGAGGTGGGTCCCATATCATTTTTTTTTACTCGACCAACTTCTCTCGTCGATCTTATTAGGTATCCGTCCAATAGGGAGACATCCAACATTTGATATTTTCTTAAAACAAAAGAAGAGGAAAAAGAGGTGCAACAAGAAATATTCACACAATTTTTTTTGGAAAAAATGTTCAAGTCCATAAAAGATAAAATTGTGCAAAAAAGTTTTGCAGCGGTTGGAGTCGAACCAGTAACCAGCTGCTTACTAGACGAACACCCTACCACTGAACCACCGATGCTTGATGAGAGAGTCTCATGATTGTGCTCATAGGCTCGATGCGCCGCTCCGCGAAAATCATGCAAAAATATAACCCATTTTTGAATATCGATTTTCTCAGGCCCAGGTGCTCTTTAGCAAAAACGACTTTCACTAAAGTTCTTAGAATTAGACCCGCTATCGAACGTGGGTAGTCTCATTCCCTAACTCCATATCGAGATTCCAACCTTCCCTTGTAAGCAGAATTCGGAATCTGCAGCTGACGGCCATCTGAAGAACCCCTCACGGGCATACAGGGAGTGCAATGCTTTGATTGCTAAAAGGGAAGGACTTGCTAATCTACTTTTACCAGAGGATGTCGACGAAACGCTCGATCTGTACAGTGGAGGCAAGAACAAGAACAAGAGGAAACGTCAGCTATCTTTGGACGTGAAAAAGTATGTATTGCTTGCGGTTTCTATACGGACCGATAAAATAAATTAAAATAACGATCTTTTCAGATCTACTGGTGTCTCAAGAGTGGAGGAGTACGATCAAATTGACGATAACGATATCCAAGTTATTGGCCTATCTGAAACATACAGGATTTCAGATCCGGATGATGCAAAGAGAATCTACTTGGCCGCCAGACGGACCTTCGAACTGGCGATCGAGTTGGGAATCGAAGCACTTCTCATTGACGGTAATTTCGGATTTACTCCCATTCCCACTTGCACGAAAAAACGAGCTTATCAACTTTTCACGGTCCGCGTCTGCTGCCGAAACACGAGTTTCCTGCTGGTGGCTGCTCTCCTTCCATCGAAGGCCGCATCGGAGTACACTCTCTTGCTCGAGGTTTGCCCTGATTATTGAGAGATGACTCAAATAATCGATTCACAGGACGTGCAAACAATCTTCTCCGATATGAATTTCTCCCTCAAAGGAGTTCGTATCGTGAGTGATTGGGAGACTGGAATCATTAAAGCTGTGCGAACAGCGATTCCCATGGCCCGTCATGAAGGTTGTTCTTTCCATGCTCTCAAGTGTATTAATAACAAAATTTCATCGTTCGGACTGAATGCCTTCGCGAAGAATCCAGTCGTTCGTACTTGGTTCAATCGTGTTCGAGCTGCCATCTTCCTTCCAAAAACATACATCGAGCAGTAAGTATTTTTTTAACGAATATTGCGATCTGTTCGTTTAATTATTAATATTTTTCAGGTGTGGAATCCTGAAAGTCCCCGTGTCGAACATCCACCCTGAATTTCACAGGTACGCATAATTTCCTGCAATATTTCATATAAGAATGGATGGCTCACCCCGAGACGATGTTCTGCAAGTTCATGATCGAACGTCATCGAACCACTAATCTCGTCGAAAGTTGGCATCGGTGAGATTTCTACTCTATTTTTTTCAGATAAAGAATATAGTTTAGGTATAAAATAAATATTTATCTCATTATAGTGGCCTCATTAGCTACTTTCTCGGTCATCATCCGCCTCTCATGGAGCTGGTCAACTTTCTCTTGGTGAGTCCCTCTAATTTACGCTAGAAGTGCGAATCTTAATTTCAGAAGACTGAACTGGACGATAACATCTCTATGAAGCACTATCGCGATAATGGATCGAGTTATGAGCTAAGTGATGAAGACGAAAAAAGATCGATTGAAACTCTATCACCCATGATTGAGTTCCATTCGATTATATGCGACAAAGATCCATCAAACGATGAGATTCTGAGTTACCTAGATAAGATGACCAAATTCTGCCATGAAAAACTTAACTGAAATGTTTCGAAACCTACAACTGGCTGAATTTTGTTATCTATCTCACTTTTGTTGTTCTGTACATTATATCAGCTTCGTTTAATAATATTTAACTTTCCAGAATACGAGTCGAAACGAGGAAGGGAAGATGTGAGAGTGTGACCAGTGAGAGTCGATTAAATAGTGAGAGTTGAGTGAGAGCGCGCAAACGAGAGAGACGATTCTTTATGCCCTTTTGATGCTACATATTTTGTGATGTACAGTTATCACACATGCTCTTTGATAAATATTTTTGCCTTCTTCACATGTTGTTATTTGCCACACATACCGAATGGATTACACAAGAAACTTCACGTTAAACAGTGATCCGAATTTCTGTTCATAATTAGACTGATTCACAACGACGGCTCTTCAAGATTTTTCATCTCGACATCGCTCTCTTTTCATCTCGACTTCGGGCCAGGGCCAGGGGGGAGCCAGGGAAGAGCGAGGGGACATTTTGGTAGGGGACATTTTGGTATGGGGGACATTTTGGTAGTGGGGGGACATTTTGGTAGGGGGACATTTTGGTAGCGCGCGAGGGGGACATTTTGGTAGTGGTCGAGAGAGAGGGGGGACATTTTGGTAGGGACCCCACTCTAGTGAGCGAGAGCGGGAGATTATAGCCGGCAGCTAGGCAGGCCGCCAACATGGAGAGACGCAACCTTCCCTTGTAAGGCGCTGGTTTAAGGCACCAGTCTCTTCGGAGGCGTGGGTTCGAATCCCACTCTCTTCAGCAACTTTTTGCCGGAGTTTTAGCTAATGCTTTTGGCTCTCCCCATTCACCGTGCTACCGAGAAGGCTAGAGTAGGCGAGAGATCAAACTAAATGGAAAGAGTTCAGACTAGTTTCTAGTCTTTTTTAGCAGAGAAGGCAAGAGAGCGTGCAAAACGGATAGACTCGAAACTACACTCTAGTCTCGATAGGGATCTCACCTTCATCGGCACGGGACAGGCGAGCTCGTCGTCAACGTCGCCGTAGCGCGCACGCAACGACGAGTACGGCATCCTGCAGGGAATACGGTATGATTACGGTATCGACTGACCTTTTACAGACATTCTTAATCAAGGTAGGAGCCTCCTAGGAAGGATTAATCGATCGATTGGATCAGACTACGGTAAGGCCGTATCAGAGCTACAGGGACGGCAATTAATGCCAGTGCCCCAATCTATTGTGGATATCAAAATTAGAGCTACCGAGCATCAAGCTACTATACACCAGCGCTGAATTACGCAACCTTGAAAAAAAGCCTTATTTGGCAATGCGACCCTACCAAAGCTACCATGTCCCTGCTTCAGTACCGTACTTTCCACTCTGCAGCACCCGTATTAGAGTTCGAAATACGGGTACTCGTCTCTTCATTTCACACACTCTCTCGCCTCTCTGACCGATGAGAGAGTGGGGAAAATGAAGATACGCTTACCCATATTTCGAACTCTAACCCGTATTACCGTACTTGGGTATGCGGGGCGCCCACGTGAGCTTGGCCATCCAGGCGGGCGGGCAGGCGGCGCGCGGCGGCGACGAGAAGTCGCCGGCTCCCTGAATCACGGGATTACGGTAGGTGGGAGGAAGATCAAAGATCACTTCTCTGCCAAAGATCAGTCAAAACAATTGTCTGACGGTATGGAGCTCGAATAGGATTATCTTATAGTAGAACAACAACTGGCTGATATATACCGCAACCAAGCTACCGTACTAGGTCAAGTATAGAAACTACCATAGCAGATGACGTAGTCGATCCCCAATTGATCAACCGTATCCTACCTACCGTACCCTTTCCTACCGTATCCTACCTACCGTACCCGAATCTACCATACCCTTTCCTACCGTACCCTCTCCTACCGTATCTACCTGATCGTGGTCCGATGTCGTCAGCGACAGCGCAGACGACGTCACGTCGTCGTCGTCCGTCTTCTCAGGTGAGGACAGCACCTGAAGAGATCAAAGATCAAGGATCATAAGATCGTTATTGCCCCGGAGTATTCCTAGTCCACTTACTGAACAATATTACCGAGTGGTTACAGTAATTAGTCAGTTGTAGATCAATTCACTACCGTCCCTGACGACGCTTCATAATCGTCACCCTATACACTCGTACAATTACCGTGCCAGTCACCACCTACAGTAAAGCAGCGCTAAAGCTATGAAATCGTAGTCAGTCAGTTATCGATTGGCTGCCGTACCATGCCCATCGCTTCCTCATCATTCTCAAAACTAAACACCCTTACAAGCTGCAGCAATTCAATGATAATCACAAGATACCGTAATCAGTCAGTTATCGATTGGCTACCGTAATCAGTCAGTTATCGATTGGCTACCGTACCATGCCCATCGCCGCTCGCTCGTCGTCCTCCGTGGGGCCGTCGCACAGCGTCGAGTCGCCGGCCGTGAGCAGCATCTTAGGATACGGTAGATTACGGTAGTCAATCGATAACCGAGGGGAAACGGTAGATTACGGTAGCCCCTTATTGATTAAGAATGCGGTAGTAAAAATCTCCGATCGATATTCCGTAGTACAATGTGTTTCCAAGGTTCGATCGCGAACTGACTTTCCAACCATACCGTACATCTAGTGAGCGCTACCGTAGTTTTTATATCGACCATTCTCATGGCGCGATCGCAAACTGCTTTTTAAAAAGTTACCGTACCTCCAGTGATCGCTTCCTGGCGCCTGCTCGCTCGGGCGTCACTGGTGGCGCGGGCGGCGGAGGACGCGACGCGCGCGCAGAGCGGGAAGTGGACGAGGCCTACAGAGGATACGGTAGGATCAGGGATTGGAGATCAAAGATCAAAGTTCTGAGATCAAAAGATCAAAGATCAAACTGACCAGCGAGGAGCGGTCGGAGGGGGAGGAGGGCGAGGAGAGCAGGGAGACTGCGTCCGCGCCCACTGCTGCTGTGGCCTTCAGCGACATGGCTGAAAATCGGTAATTAAGGGCACGGTAGGTGAATCGAGAACTGAACAAATTGAGATAAAAATAAATACGGTAGGTGAGAGGGATACGGTAGGACGTCAGGGTTACGACACGATAGCGAAAAGAGCACACAAGAGTCGACAAAGGGAACGGATCGGCTGCGTAAAATATGCGAATAGTAAATAGAGCTGAAATTCATAGAGCAGCCGCGTAACTAAAGAAATGTGAGATATCAATTTGGTAGTGATGACGCGCCCTAAGAGCTAATAAAGAAGAAGAAAACATCCATTCATCCAGAGTAAGAGAAGGGAAGGGCTTGGGATCTATCCCAAAAAAGCGCGGAAATAGGGCAAAATAGATCAAAAGAAGAAGGAGACGTGGCCAAAAACGAGAACCAACCGCGAGCGAGCCCGGCGGAGCGTAAGAATGAGGGGGGAATTAGGGAGACGGGACAAGGAATAAAAGGAATGAATCTGCATCTAGGCAAAGCGCGCTCAGCCATTCTTCCCATTGCAAGCGAGAGAGCACGGGGAATGGAGAGAGTCCGTTCTCTAGCCTCTCAGAGAGGCTCTCCGAGTCTCTAGTTTGACCTACCCAGGGAATGGGATCTCTGGTTCTCTGGACTCTCGTCGGTTTGTGCGATCTATCGCCTGGAAGCGAAGGCTGACGTGGCCTTTTCGATGGAATTTTCTGAGTCTGGGCCTGAGAATTTGATTGGCAGGAAAATAGATTGCTAGGAATAACTGATTTTTGCAATAACGTATGATCTGATATCGATTCTGATCGTCTAATCATCTGATTTCATTTCCCTTTTACAGTGCAGGCAAGGTGGTAAGATGGGAGAAGGAGAGGAGGCGGCTCGCTAACATGTGTTTTCGTCATAAATCAAAGATCCGAGCCCCGGCAAGGGGAGGACACTTCTGTCTCTCCATTCTGCACGCTCTCTAGCAGAGCAGACAGAGCGAGAGAGCAGAAGAAATAGAGAGAGTTGGAAGGAGGGCCTGGTCTTGAAGAGAAGTGTAGAAGAAAGATGAAGAACGAAAGGCCATGCGGTTTTGATTTGCCTCGTTCAAGGATTATGCGCAGTCTCCTCTTTCTCAATTTCCACCCTGTTAATTCCATAGAAATAAGATTCCACTGACTTATCTAGCACGCTTCTGGTATAAGAGTAGCGCTACACAGCTGTTCGCGCAATAAATCACTCCGAAGCGGGTAGATAGCACCACCTCTAGCCCAACTAGTGTCAGTGTCGCGACATTCGAGCATCGGTGTGACTTTCTCCGTCTCTGTTCAGCTTTGTCGAGTGCATAGAGGGTGATCTTAATAGTTTCGCGATTCGGATCACCTTCTCAATAGAGAATTGAGATGCGGATCGAGCATGATTTGCGATGTAATCACACCGCTAGCAAGTGCAATGCTAAACCCTTTCAAATAGCAGTGGAAAGTAGAGTTCGAAATACAGGTAATCGTCTCTTCATTACACACACACTCTAGCTTCACTGACCGGTGAGAGAGCACGGCAAATGAAGAGACGACTACCTGAATTTCGAACTCTAATGGAATGGTTTAGAAGTGGGATCTCGCCCACTTTCAATGCCCGAACGCGAGAGATGAAGAACGAATGTATTCGCTCTTTTCTCTTCCATCTCAGCCCATTTCCTGCCCAAATTATCTCCACCCGTCGGGCATAATACCTCCCCTATTTCCTTCTCCATCTTTGATGTTTTTGCTCGCAAATGTGTGTTTGTGGTTTCGAATTCTTCGCGTTCCCTCATTGTCAAGAGTCATTTAAAACCTGATAATTTCGAGTTATTTCGCACATAATACGTGAGATAATATCTCCCCTATTTCCCTCCATTTTTCGTATGTTTTTACTCGCCAATGCCTCCTAGTGTTTTATTTCGCTCCTTTTTCTAGCCGTTCATTAAAACAGCCGTTTCAAACCTGTCAGTCACAACTCTGTATTTATACATATATATATATTTATGCGTGTTCACAAGGGGAAACGCGGTACAAATATGAAATTATGATGCATTAAAACGAATTGAAACGATACGATGCCAAACGAGTTTTAGATTATTTTTTTCCAGCCTTGTCCTGCCGAAAATCATTCCCATTCCGTTCATTCGGCAATTTAGGCATTCGTGAAACTCAACCGATTCAAGACGCACTAAACTGCGCGTTGTTTCAGGTTGAACTTTTTGAGGAATGAGACGAATCAGCTGATTCTCAGAATGATTTTCGAATCCAACCCTATCGTGTAGTGAAGGTGCGCCATTCCTCATCATTCCCTGTTGTTCAAGGCTCGCGATCCGGTTGATTTTCACGATTGTTTCAATAAGGATGGAGTCCATTGAGCGATGATTTCATCCAATCAGCCTCTATTTATAGAAAACAATACCAAGCTGAAAAGGAGGGATGACTTCCCGGAGGGATTGTTCCTGAAATGAACAAATCATGGAGGGCGAATGCACTCCAGAAAGCTTATACTAACCGCCTTTGAAGTTCCCCTTAAATTCCATGGCCTTCTGAAGAAGTGGATTGACTTCAAGTGTGGCCTCCTCAACATTTCACATGCTCCCTAGTCGGTCAGGCAACGTGCCAGAGACTCAATAGTTCCATTCCCCGCGGTTCATTGCTGAGTTTCAGGTTGAGTTTCACGACTGCTTCAATAGCGATGGAGTACATTGAGCGATTAATGCTGTTCAGTCAGGTGATTCTAAACAAACTTAATTTTAAAATCATCTTAAGCAACCAATGCAAGGATGCCTCCGACTTTTGTTTTCATTCTGAGCCAGACCGGCAAATTGGCAGTAATAAATCTATGATCCGCATCGATTTTCCCTGTCGTTCGCTCGGATTTCGTGCTCGCCCGTCTTTCAGTATAATCTTGTATTCACCAGTTGGAAGGGTGATTTTCGGCTTAGAGCCTCATTTTTTTACAAGAAAATGGTAAAAAGAGTAAGGTTAGCATGTAATCATTGCAGGTGTTGACGCAGTATGGCTATGCAAGGGAGCTTCCTCCTATCCCAATTACAATTCGTTGTGATGAATCATTGATCCCGCCGCGCTTTTGACGTGGGAAAGCGAGAGGAAACACAGAGAGTGGGGAAATCAGAGAGACGCCAATCTTGAGTGATCTCCTCCCTCTTCCCTCTCTCAGCTGCACCTTTTGTTCATCACTTGGGCCCCGCTATGCTGGACTTCCCCAAAGAGTGTAAGAGAGTGAGTGAGGGAGAGAGGTTGAGATTGACGGGTTGAGCGGGTGAATCGATCTCATTCAGTGCAATTATGCAGCTACTTTTCGTCCCTTTAAAATGCTTCCTATGAATGGATCTCGGAAAACAAATTTTGCTTCATTAAATTCATTAGCGTTGTTTATGTTCCGAGTTTGCTTCCTGTCCATAATTAACTTCCGGTCACTTTCTGCATTCTTTTCTGTTTGGTTCCGCCATATTATTGGTCATTCCCCGTTATTCTTGTAGTACAGATTTGCTGACCATTCATAGATTCAATTTCGCCCATTTCCATTGTTGTGGATACTCCTCAAAGCCCACTTCAGTCTATCCTTTGTCTCTCCCAGGTCCACCTTATTTTCATGTTGTTTTCATTCTTTTTTTCGCACACTACGCCTCTCATCGCGAGTATGTTGTTCGTCACATTACTACGTTTTCATTGGGACCACTGCCAGTCGTTTTCGATATATCTCTGTCTCTTCATTTCCGTATTTCGAGATTTTCAATATTATTCCCGTCTTTTTACTACAAAAAGACGGGATTTTGCTTGTTTTCACTGACTATCGGGTTGATGCGAAAGTTTCTTTCTTTTTTTTGACACTTGATGTTTATTATCATATTTCCTTTCGAAGATGTCCAATCGGTAAACACTCTTTTGTATTCAAAGCAGGGTTGGATACTCTATTTTTGCCCGTGCTCATTGAGGTCTCAGCATATTGTGATAGGAACTGCAGCCTGACAAAGTAAATTTTGTGGAGCATTTTACAATCATTTTGAAAAATTGCCATTATCCGGAGGGAAGAGATATCGTCAATCCAAAACCACTATGTCCGAGTATGGTCACCAGGTTTTATTTTTTATGTAGTTAGAGTTTGCTGAAGCAAAACGCAGATTTAGAAAGTCGCCCAAACCAAAATCTAATGTCACAGTAAATGTGTATATTCGAATAAACACTTTCGTACTTCCGTATACGATTCATTATAGATACCTTATGTAATTAATATTAAAGTACTTGGTATGCTGAGTATACATTTTCATTTTGAACGCAATATATAAACTTCAAAGCGCGCTAGATTTTTTGAAATTTTTGTAGCGAAATTGAGCTGACGAAATGACAACATATTTAATTTTCCTGTCTTTCGCTTACGTTGATTCGATGTTCTTTTGTGCTTAAATTAACAAGTAACCCCTTCTATACTACCCCCTATAAGGAACTAATTTTAAGGTCACAGACTGCATCAGGGGAGGTTATGAACTTGGGCATCTAAAAGTGGAATATTTTCTGAAAATATGACTGTTCCCATTATAAAAAATATTTTCTCCCCCTCAATGCATTTATGATCCCTGTCCAAATTAACTCTGTAGTCTCCAGACATACCCCCAAAATGTACTGTAGAAGAATTGGTAGCAAGCTTACCAGGAGCCGAGAAAAATAATTAAACAAAAAAGAAAGAAACTTTCGCATCAACCTAATATATCGTTGTTTCCGGGTCAACGCTTCGATTTTCCATCCATAATAATGCAATTATTTCAGCCACGCCCGCTCATGGATCGATGATTCTCCGGCCACCTCTTCTAGCATGCATCACAGCGTTGATTTATTTCACGGGTGAGCCGTTTATCTGAGAGTTAACTTTGCTGAGCAAAGCTCACGTGAAAAATCGACACGGGTCATAGGGTTTTTGAGTTCGTAGTGTGTCAACCAAGAAAGATCAGTTCTCGTATAATTAGCCCGTTCTACGTATCATGCATCACAGCGTTGATCTATATTACGAGTAAGCCATTTTGAACTTTAACGATCTATTTTCCGGAGAAAATGTATATATTTCACCGGTGAACTTTTAGCGATCGGGTGTCAAGTAGCATATCGAAATTGGATATCGTTGTTGTATCTTAGGGGGTGAGAATTCTTGCACTCCAGCGACATATAATTATCGGATTTCGGGCACGATATTGAGAAGGATGAGGGACATTTGATCCGCGAGGTCGAGCGTTGAAATGTCTTTTTTCCTGTTGGAACCGAATTTTGTTGCTTGGCATGTGGATCACATTTCATGAAGAAAAGTAGAAGTCATTATTTATCCCAGCAAATTACTTGTCATTTCTCAGGCCCCGTCGGGTGTTCAGAGGAGGAGGAGCGGTTGATGGTCGATATCTTCCGAGGATACAATCCGTTGATTCCGGTATCTCAGCAAAAATTCGAAAAAAGTGTAACTTTAAGGATGATTGAAAAATCGCATGATATTGTTCGAGTGTTTAGTCCTATTTTTTGTGATCGATGCTTGAAATTTTGACGCTTGAAACCGCTGACACCTCACACTAGGACGAGAAACGGCCTCAGATCTTGTCAGTACAGAGAGAAGGAGAGAAATGTTTTCATTACACTCCGCACGCGCGTAATCCGCGGAGAACTTCTTGCCACGGTGTAACAATTACGAGAATGTCATTGTCCTGATTATCGTCCACAAAAAAGTTCGAAAGAGGAAATATTTTGAAATGTGTTTCAAGAGACCTATTGAAAACTGTGAAAACTCAACGAATTAATAATCTTCGCCATGGCATTGGGCAAACAATTCTCACAATTCAAAATTATATCAAAAAATATTACGAATGATGTGGGGTCTTCACAGGAAAACATGTGTTAGAGCGAGAGAAGTGGCAAAATTTTATGATCGGTGAGACGTTTCTAGTGAACAGCGTATTTATAAACAAATTATATATTTTTGAACAAGTAATAAATTTCAGCCAGTCCATAACGCCTCCGCTCTCCCAATCGTCGTGCGGGTATCACTTCAGCTGGTCTTGTTGATAGATGTGAACGAGAAGGACCAAGTGATGCACACGAATGTCTGGTTGACACTGGTGAGCGGCGATTCGAAAGTTCATCTTTTGAATATAATTATGGGGAGGGGATAGGTTCCACTTATTCCTCAAATCAAAACAATGCTACACAAACATGAAACTGGGCAGCGCAAAAGTTTTTTTCGCTAGTTCATTTCGAATGTATTCTTTTCGTACAGATAAGCAAGTGAGAAGATGACGAGAGCCTATTTGTGATTTTTTTTTCACAAATACTGTCGATTTCAGGTGTGGCAGGACTTCCAGATGCGCTGGAACCCCACGAACTACGGCGGTATCAGCCAAATTCGCGTGTCCCCCGATAAAGTCTGGCTGCCGGACATTGTGCTGTTCAATAAGTTAGCTTTTTCACTGTATTGGAGATCGATTATCGTTTTTTCTTAGATTTAGAGCATTATTTTTAAATTGGGTGCTTGGTGATGGTTCGGTTTTGATCTATTATTGATGAAAATATGGTAGAAAAATAGTATGATGGAAATTAGGGCTTAAAGGGAGTCGGCAGTCAAAAATGAAGTTTTTTTCAGATTAAAGATCTTTCTTTTCTAAGAATTTTGAAAAAAACCGCATATTTTTGCGATTTTTTTGAAGGCAGATATGATTTTTCAAAGTTTCAAGGTACTGTAGCTCCTGCCACCGTGGTGTGTCTGTTGTTTCCTAATAATACTTTTCAAACGCTAATACCAGCGTAATTTTTAATGAAAATTGTAATTTTTTTATCAGTTGACAGTCAAAATCAGGTCAGCCTTCCGATTTTCTACTTAGAACAGTTAATTTTAACAAAAATTTAGGAAAAGACAGAAAATCTTGGGTGGCGAGACCGACAGTAACCCTCAATACACCATAAATCGTAACTGCCTTCAAAAAAATCGCAAAAATATGCGTTTTTTTTCAAAATTCTTAGAATTTTGAGCTCTATTTTGTCAAAAAATTGCAAGTGAAAATAAGATAAAAAATATTTGGCTGCAGACTCTCTTTAAAATGTATTGAAATCCGGCCCAAATACTGCGGCATCAGTCAAATTCGAATGTCCCCCGATATATAGTCTGGCTACCGGGCATTGTCCTGTTCAATAAGTGAGTTTTTTAAGAGAGAATAAGAGAGAAAAATTATAGTTGCTCATTATATTTTGCTATATTCTACAAGTGAAACGTAAAGCAATTCGAAAAATGACTAACGCGAAAAACGTTGATATGTGTTTCAAACCGCCTAATGATATTGGGGTAAGTTGAAAAATCGATTCACTGTTGGTACACTTCATAAAAAAAATTAAAAAATATTTCTTTAATGGTAACTTTGAACTGACAGTAAAGCAAAAAATAAGAAAAATGTTCCAGTGCCGACGGCAATTTCGAGGTCTCCTTCATGTGCAATGTCGTGATTGAGAGCACCGGGGACATGTTGTGGGTGCCGCCGGCACTGTACAAGAGTTCCTGCATTATTGGTGAGTCGTGAACTGATGGGAGGGGCAAAGTTCAAAGATCACTCGGTGATTCGAAAAAACCAACCAACAAACAATTTTCACGATGAAGAATAGCTCTTTATTACAGACGTCGAATACTTCCCGTTCGATCAACAGAGTTGCTACCTCATCTTCGGCAGTTGGACGGTTAGTACTGTTTTTTTTCACAACAAATTTTGCGATATTTACTGATGGCGATTTCGCAAATCCTTCTAATATTGTCTTCAGATATCTCATTGATCTTGTGAATCATTGATCTTTGATATCTGTCCATTACAGTACGACGAGAAGGAGCTGATCCTGGACTACGTCAAGTACATCGACTTGGGAGGTCTCTATATTTAGTTATTGGCTATCTTATTCTTCCTATTAGTTTTCCGATTTTTTTCGAGCTGGCCCAAGTAGAATATCACTAAATTCTTGATAAAAACCCGGACTTCCAGAGACAGGAAACACAATGGAAAGAGGATGTCAAGACCGATGTCGAATCAATAATCCTACATTTCAGAGTACTCAAAGTCGTCCATCTGGGACATTGTCGATGCGCCCGCTGAGCTGGCACAGCAACGTTCGAGGATCCAGTTCAATGTGATTATTCGGTTAGTTATTTTTTAATAAATAAGATCATAGGTGTCCACGCCGCCGGCGACTTTTTTAAAACCATGTATAGGGATACGTGGCCGCGCACTGACGCACGTGCGTCAGTGCG